>JAWWEE010000001.1:19392673-19415523 GCA_035221455.1 Xenops minutus | reverse complement strand
CCCTTTCGGTATCTGCTGCCCAGGGCTTGCTGGACAATCCCTTCAGATCTCCATCTGTTAATAATCCTTTTTCTTTCCCAACAAGTAACCATAATTACACTCTTCCTCTCCTGCCTGGTTATGTTCCTAAGGACTGGACAGACATTTTCTATCTGTAATTTTGTACTATGTTACAGTTTATACAGTCTACACCTTGCTTGCTAATTTTTTTAGCACTACAGAAATGGTCTTATAATATTATATATGATTCTAATTAGTTTTGTTCCACAGTCTGTAAAATGGATTAAACTAGATTTACTTTTTGTAGTGCCACATATGTTGCCCGTTTATAGTAGCATAATTTGCAGAGATTTTATCTGGAAAGTTTACACAGTGCTCATAATCCTCTTCCTGCCAAAGTCAATTGTATAATTCATAGTGAAGGAAATAGTTTAGAATAGCATTAATTTTTTTTGTTAAGGAGTAAAAGGTTGTATAAACTGCCAGGAACTACTGGGATTTTTTTCTTTCAATATTAAAAAAAAAACAACTAAACAAAACAAAGGTCAGGAGAGGATATCAACTTACAGGAAATATGATCTTATGGAAGATTATACTGTGGTGGAGCTGTGAGTGATGTTAAGAACACTGTTCTCTCAAGGAGCTGAACCATAACAAACTAATATTTTTATTCTGCAAGACAGCAATAAATAAAAATATTTTATAAAAAAAATCTGGAGCAAACAAAGCAATGTTGAAAAGCTGATGTTTAAGTCTAAGTACTTGAGTTTCCCCATAGCTGGTTTTACCTTGCCAGCTTGTCACTTGTGTTCTTGACCATCCCTGTGAGTATCCTCGTTACCACGTGCTTTAAGATTTCTACACCGCATCTGTTCTTTGGGTTGTTCTCTTTTCTCTTCTAACTGGAGCTGCAGAAGGGAAGAATGTGAATTAGCATTAATAACATCTTCATACACAAGGGATACTTTGGTTTTAGTGTAAAAAAACTCTTACCTCTCTGCGAGGAAACTCAGATCAATGGGCCATTAATAAAGAGCATATCTCTTTATTTTAGGGAAGACCTGTGGATTTTCCTCCCTCAAAATTAAAGACCGGTTGTGGAGAGCAAGTGTGCTATGTTCTTGGTTGTTTAGCTGAAGAAGCATTGAAACACATTGGCTTTAGCTGGAAAAGGTACAGTACACTTTTAAACATCCTCCTTTATGCATTGTTTTACAGCAAACAGATATAATGGTAAAGACAAAACACAGTAATGACTAAAAATGTTTTAATTGACATTTCATCAGATGCAAAATTCAACTAGGCTTGAAGCACTGGGATCAATTAATTCCTAATGCAATTTCACAAGTTAGTCTATTACCAGCAAGGCTGAGTTTGGACCATTAATAGACTCACCTAATTAAGAGTTAACTGATGACCTTTTTTTGGTCGTTTCCCTATGCATAACTCCTTGTTAATCTGACAGTCGAGTTAAAACACTTAATGTCCTTTTAGGTTCTACCAATCAGTCAATTCTTGACCTCTTCAACTGAAGGTATGCACAGTGTGATCATGTTATGAGTAGGCTACAGTAATTTTATTTAATATGAAGGAAATCTTAGAAGAAATTAGATCACAGATAATTTCAAGTATGTGAAAATGTCTTTAAGTGTTCTTTATTTTATTCCTTCCCTCTGATGGATTTTGAAATGGATACAGCAAAGTAATTTCTATCTCAGAAATATTTTCCTGTTACTTCTGTTTAATACATAAGTTCCACTGTAGACTGAAAATAAGTCTGTGGTGACTTGCACTTGAATTTTAAGAGATTAGACCAAAACAGAAAACCAAAATTTACTCCCCAGATGTCTGTGTAGTATGAATGTACTGTCCTGCTTGGCATATTAAATAACCCTTACTTTTAAGACAGTCCAAGATAAACAATGACTTTTAAGGCTGTTAATTTATTTAAGTATGTGATATGCTAACCACTGTCTCATTATATTCCACATCATTCCTATTACTCATGAAATGTTTTGTTTGCTTAGGAGTAATTTACAGAAGTATTTACAATTTACTGTGTTTAAAAGCTCTGCTGTTCTTTGAATTAATTTTAGGCCAGCATATCCAACAGAAGAGCTAGAAGAAGAAGAAATAACAGAAGATGATGCAGAATTAACACTTAATAAATTGGAAGAGGATGTTGCAGTACGTTTATCTCATTGGTTTTGACTAGATTACTATTGGTCAACTATGGGGAAATTTTTATCACTCTTCATTTGGTTTGGCTTTGTTTAAGAAGTCTTTTCTAATAGCACTTCAGATTTTTTCCCTGCAGCTCTATGCTGCATCATCAGATTCTCTGTGGAGTTTTTTTGCTGCTTTTCAGATAAGGTTGTTAACTCTTCAAGATAGAGCACATGTTCTTATGTGCAGTGGAATCTAACCATGCATTAAAATCATGGAGATTCAGAATTGTTCGTTTTCTACTGATACGAGCTCTTGATGTTAAACAAAACTTCAATCCCTGTTTACAGAATTGGCTAATATAGGGTTAAAATTTGCCCAGCATTTAATTAATAGAGTGCTCATCATTGTAGCCTAGATTTCATTCAAATAGGAAACAGTCACTTTGATATTTAATTTGTCTGAAGATTTGGGAACAGAGCAGACAGAGAAGAAAAACTGGAAATAGAATACTTGTTTAAAAATACCAACAACGACCTAAATAAAGGTTACAGGATTGTTGCTGTAGACAAAAGTCATAGGAGCTCATTGCTATATATTCCATGAATGCATTGGTAATAATATTCCATCATTCATTCTGACCAAAGAGTAAGTCTTTCTGTGTGCTTTGAAGTACCTTTTATCAACAAGATGGCAGTGTTTGAGGATCAACTGTTTTATTTATTCTTACTTTTTAACTGTGATAATTACAATGAAGTTGCCATGGCTATGAAACAGCTTGTGAAATACACCTGGAAGTGGAAGGACTTAATGATGAATGGATATTGAAGAGAAGTTGTTTCTTGCTGACTGACTTCCACAGAAGATTATTTTTATGAGAGATGGAGTGTTACTGTAAACTGGTAGTTTCATGTGATCACAGGACATGTTAACAGAAATGTCTGTCTCCTTTAAGTGCGTCTTTTTGCCACTGACTCAAACAAGATTTTCTGTAGAGGAAGTTAGCTGACGACAAAGTGAAGATTTCAAAAACAAGTTAGCTTCACATCTGATTTCTCCAAAATTGCTGATGATTCTGTGCAAAATAAATGTAGATCAAGACCAAAATACTGAAAGCTGGGAGCTGGGAGTGGTCACTTGCTCTGTCAGTAAAAATTACTTGAGGGAAAACCAATTCTCTTGAGTGCTAAGGCCCAGTAATATTGGATAGAAAATTACAACTATCCCACTTTTGTGTTCATGTTTTTCAATTGCCTGGGGTAAAGTAAAGGTCGTAAGTGTTGGAAATAGAGTGCCAGTAATGTTTTCATATGGTTCTGATTATAGTCTCAATTTGTATGGCACAATAGTCCACAATAATATAATAACTGAAGAGTTTACTTTTCTGCCTTTTCTCTCAGTTTTCCTAAGTATTGCATTATTTTGCTCATTTTTATTAGCCAAGAAAAATTCTAAACTTCTATTCTTAAATTTCATAGAATATAAAAATATTGTGATGTGGCTGACTGGTTGCATTTTTGTCAGCTTTGAAGTCTCTACAGAAAATGTCTTGGATAATTTTGAGAAGAATAAGAGACATTGTGTTGCATTTTTGACCAGGCTTAGAACTATAAGCTGTTGGCCAAAAGGTTTAAATATGAAAACAGTCATCTGTCTGGTCTTTTTTGCATCTTGTTAAGGTCTAAGCTGCTTAAATTGGGAAGTGGGGATGAAACAGTTAACTAAAGCACAGTTGAAGCCCTTCAAAGAAGCTCTGGATTTGCTTTCATGTAGTATCCTAGGTCATGGTTTTCACAACTAAGATGTTCTATTACCTCTTCTGAATCTGTGTGTTAAAACTGTTGAGGTTTTATTGCCTTACAAGGTAAACCAAGCAGTTTATCCCAAGTGGTTATTCAGGTTTTAGAGCCCCTGGTGGTTCTACTGGGAGTAATATGCCAATGTAAATTTTTTCCCAAGTCCATTGTTGCTGCCAGTATATTGATATTAGCTGTATCCATAATTGAATTTAGCAGTATTTCCAGTCGTTAAATGCTAACAATGAGGTTCATTGATAGTTCTTTGGTTTTAATTCTTCTAAATAGAATTGATGAGGCTGACAGAGACAAGCCTAGTCTGTAAATCAGAACTGTAAAAGTTCCATAAATCTTGAGGATTTGATAGCCTGTACTAGGTGGCCAGCAGTAGCCAGCAAGGCTGGGGGTGAAAGAAATCTGCACAGTTTGGTTTCTCAGTTCTGATAACTAGTCTTGTTGTCTTTTATATGCACAAACATGTATTGTCCATTTAGCAAAAGATAGTCCCAATCTAGTTGCCAGTAATTTCTTGTAAGTATTCAGGGGACTAGGGGCCAAACATGCCAGAAGAAACTAGTGGTCCCTGTGGGTAAAAAATTGGGTAAAGTAGAAGAAAGAGGAATAAGCTCTAAGGTGTTCATTAATTGAGTCTTGAAGGGTTCTTCACTAAGACCTGTTTGTAATTTGTCTAGAAAGGAGGTGAATGATGAAATTTCACTTTGGTGAAAAAGCCAGTTAACAGGGGGACAAGGTGTATAAGGGTGAAGGGTATGTATGCGTGATAAGATGGCAGTGAAATACAGTGTAGATAAATGGAGGGTAATGCACAGAAAATCCATGTTCTGGGTAATGGACTCTCGGCTGATCATAGTCACTGAAGAATGCAGTTCTGACACTATAATAGAGAATTCTATAAAACTGTCAGCCCAGTGTGTGGTCTCATGCGCAAGAAAACAAACCAATTGCTTCAATTGCAGTTGTGTTATCCTGCACACTTAAAATGTGGTATCATTGTGCACCCCCAAATATGTAGTGCAAACAACATCTTGAAAACTATGTTCAGGTCTGGGTGTGGTTTGGTTTTTGTTTTGTTTTGGTTTTATTTTTAAGGTAAATCTTTAAGAAACACATAAAAAATTACAGTTATTATGCAACTGTTGATAATGGCCCATTTGATATGAGAGGGCTTACGTTTAGGTTTGTTTTTTCATTGGTTGGTATATTTTCATAATACTGTGGTACTCTGAATGAAATGTGGGGTAGCTTTCATCTTTCAGCTTGTCCCAGGTATTGTGTCTCGTCATAAGCTCCATTATCAAAAACTCTCCATGTCTTGTTTTGTCCAGAAATATGGAATTTAATGCATCTTGTTCTGTGCTACTGCAAAATAAAAATTGTGGAGAAAGATTCTACAATACTTACTAAAGTCTTACTTTGCAACTTTCCTTAAGGAAGAAGAGTCAGACAATGAAGAAAATTATATTGACCTGAATGTTCTAAAGGCACAAACATACAGATCAGTAAGTTGTTAACCATCAGTCCTCTCTTGAAAAGGTTTTACATTTGTAACAGCAATTTGTTTTTGTTGGATTTAAATCTGAAAATCCTTGTGTAGTCCAAACATGAAAAAATATTCCAACTGAAATGAATCAGCTGATTTTAAAAGAGCAATGTGCAACCAGTTTCTGCACTGATATCAGTGAAGGATTGCTGGACACATTTGTGACAAATTTTTTGCAGAAACTTCTAGGGAAATGTTACGGTAGTTTCTTGAATATATTTTAATCTCTCACACACATGTAAATACCATTTCTGAAATGTTTTATAATTTCTTGTATATATTTAATTCTTTTCAATTTAAGTATGATGAGAAGATATATTTAATTCCTAATCTTTATGAATCCAACGAAAACCATTAAAGAAATCTGTTAGGTCCATAGTCTAGATTATTCTGGATATAAATATTTCTCTAAATATGAATTATAATGGTTTTTAACAGTTCTCACTGTGCATAACAATGATATTTCATATTTAAACTGTGATTTTTATACAGGATGTGAATGAAACTGCAAAGCAAGAAGAGATTTTACAGTCCACAACAGATGCAGCAGAGTGGAACCTGGAAGTGGAACGTGTGCTTCCGCAGCTGAAAGTTACAGTCAGGACTGACAATAAGGTGCGTGAGAACAGATTTGTGTGTGTACACGTGGTGATTAAAATGTTATTTCAGTCAATGTGGCTTAATTTCCATTTACGGTTTTTGTCTTTTGTCATGCCAAGACTTGTGAATAATGGGCTCTCCAGTGCTATCTTGTCTGGACTTTTGTCACTTACTTTGATCCTAGAAGCAATAATTTCCAGTAGGGTGTTTTATTAATACTATATAATATTTTATTTCTGCTACTTACAGGGCTCCTTATTTCTATATATTACTTCTGTATATTTATTCGGTAGAAACTTCTTCAATCCTGTGACTTTTCCAGTGTAGTTACACTTCTGAAAAATTATACCCTTAGTTTACCAACTATTAAAACATCCTGGAGAAGAGCTGATGAGCTTCTTTCAACTGTTCCGTTTGTCAACCACATGAAAGGTTGATTATATGGAATTAATCTTTCTGAATTTTACATGGCAATAAAGTAGGTCTGTACCTCTGATCTAGTCATCATGGGCTCTTCTTATGTTTAACAAAAAGAAGTGAGTACTTTTTCAATTGATTTTGCTTCCCATACCCAGACAACGGTCTCAAGGTGAAATTCATCATATCTTAGAACTGTGTTATTTCTCTCCAAAATCTATTTCAAGGAGTCTGGAATGAGCAGCTTAGAAGTAGGCATCTATCTTTGGCAAGTCCAAACCTAGGACCTGTTTCTGGCATTGCCATAAGCATTCTTTCTAGGAGCTTGTGTAGCATACACAGATCAGTGCAGTATTGAAATTGTTCATTTGTAGTGGCCCAGCTACTTGGGGTGTTGGAGCAATCTGCAGCAGTGATATATCAGTACAATACATATACATGAATACAATGAAACATAATTACCTTGCCAAAAATAGGGGAAGTTTTCAACTGTCTGCTGAACGACTTGCCTGTCTTATACTATCCTACATTCTTCTATGTGAAGAATTGCCTATTTCAAACCATTCTTCTGTGATTGTCAGCAAGCCCATCTGTTGCAGAGGACATGATACTTGATTCTCACAGCAAGGAATTAAAACTTAATAAAGACACACATGAAAAATTAAAGCTAGTGTAGGATCTGAGGTTTACTAGCTTCCAGCTCAATGCACCATCTCTTGGCCTTAAGAAATACGTCAAAACAAACATGAAAAGAGGATTATTCTTTTTTTGTACTTTCGTGCTTTCAGAAATAACTGGAGAGAAGTGTTTGGCCTTTTTCCATTCTATAAGAAAAGCATGATATTCTGTTTCCTAAGCTGTGCATGTAAATGTAGTACCAGAAGAGTGTTAATAGTTTAATCGATAGCATTAGAACTTAATTGTAAAGTCCTGTGACAATTTGTAGCACCTTTTCTCATCCCCCATCCCTGAGTCCATGTATGTTTCCTATGATCTAAAAGCTGGAAGTAATCTTCCCTCTTCTAATTGTGTCCTGTTATCAAAACCAAGTTTAGGTATTTCTGCCTCTTCCATTTCTTTCCATTCTTCTCTTAGTAACAGTAAGGGCTAAAACAGAAAGGGAAGCACTGGAATTGTAGGTTTTGGGCATCAAAAGCTCTCATTTTGTCTACGCATAAGCTGAGCTAGTGCAGCTATATTCAATATTTTCAGTATTTGTGCCCAGAGTGGTTTCTAGCAGAAATAGTTCCATGAAGATCAGACTCTAAAAAGCATAGCAGCTGTGGTATCAGTGAGGATGTCAGTGTTTGTTTATCGATTTGAGTGTCACATGTGACATTAGGCAATTTATAAATTGTGTCACATTGAGCAAGTGCCTCTGGCTATGAACAGTGGCGGGATGATACATGGTAATAAAGAAAGGAGAACTGATCCTGCTTTGCATACCTGCCTTTGTTTAGCAACTGGAGAAAGATAAAAGTTGTACTTACTTAATTTTTAATTTGTGGCATTTTTTTTAGGATTGGAGGATTCATGTAGATCAAATGCACCAGCATAAGGATGGAATCGATTCTTCTTTGAAAGAAACTAGGGTATGTCTTGTATGTGCAGAATATTTCACTGATCTGTCAGCATTTTTATTTTCTCTTTTATTTGATACACATTAAGAACTAAACTGATCTCTTCTTTTTCTTCATTTGTGCTATTGCTGTAAAACTAAAAAGGGAAAGACACGATAATGCTGATTAGAGACAGTGTGACTGGCAAAATACCTGGTGGGAAAGAGTTGTGTGTGTGAGGACTAACAGGGATATCAGGATTCAGTAATGTATGCATTACCATAAGTACATCCTGACTACAGTGGGCAAAATAGAATAATATAATCTGAAAATAAGTGCTCATTAAAACCCCAAAATATTCTCAAATACTGTTGCTAGAGTAACATACTGACATTGACATTTGTAATTAACTGAGGAGGGGAGAGTAATGGAAGCTGTAAAGCTTGAAATACGTGTTTTGGAGGTGGGCAAACCAGAACACTTTGGGAATAATTTTTTGTTGGCTAAATACAGCATTTCTGTACTATTTTTCTCGCTCACTGTAGGCTTCCATATCCTTTCTTAACTACAGCACCATTTCAATACTCTTTGTGTACTGTATCTGTATCTGTATACTGTCAACCCACAGAATGTGATTTTCTAGGGCTACCTTGACAAACTCCATAATGAGATCAGCAGAACATTGGAAAAGATCAATAGCAGGGAAAAGTACATCAACAATCAGTTGGAGCACTTGGTTCAAGAGTACCGTTCAGCACAAGCCTTGCTGAGTGAGGTATTGCTGATCTTTTCTTGTTGTCTTCACTAGTATTAACTTGCTCTTAAGTAAAAGGCCAAGAAGATGTGAAGTGAGTTATTATGGATTCTGCTGTTGAATTTAAAGCAGGGGAAATGTTGATTGGTTGTAAAATTATATACTTCTTATGCTATTTTTATTCAACTGTTCTGCAGGGGAAAATCAATATTTTTTGCCTGAGTATTATGTAAGTCTATTGCCAGTCTTGAGCAGGTAGTAAATGGCTACTTCTGCTTTCCCTGTGCAGTTCACACATCTGTCAGGAGTGGAAAAACCACAGTCTCAGTCCAACATTCATCTCCTAGACTGAGTATTCATGCTAATGTGCACAAAGTACTCCAATTGCTTCTTTGCTTTGTTTAGGTTTTATGCCAATAGAGTGTAGTCTGAGAAGCCTTTTGATCCCCTAGTTAGGAGGCCTTTTTAAGCTCCCTTTTGGCAAGCCCTCCTGTTTGAGGCCATGAGGACAGTAAGGCTTACAGATTTGACCTCTTTGCTTTCTGTTTGCCTTGCTGTTAAACTTTTAAGTATCTTCAAGATAGTAATTTACTGTTGCCAAAGTACTATTCTGGGTTTCAGAATTCAATTCTATTGCATTATGGCAAATTTTCTTTATTTTCTCATGTAAATGATTAGAAAATATGCTCCTTCTCAGGTGTGTATTTGGGCAATTACAATTTTGAAAACTGCTTTAAATTTTTGAATGACAGTCATTACCGAAGCTGATGTTTCAAGCCTGTCCTCATTTGTAAATGTCACTGGGACTTTGTGGGAGAATTTCTGGAACTGGAACGTGTGAGAACAAGTTTTGGTGTTTTCTCTGAGCTATCTGCATACATCTCTTCAACTCTGTCATTACAGCAAAAAACCATGTTTCTTTCCAGGCTAAAGAGAAATACCAGGAGGGAAGTGGAGGAGTAACTGAAAGGAGTAGAGTGCTTTCTGAGGTAAAACACATCTTATTTTAAAACAGTCTTCAAAGAGTTGGCATTTAATGTTTGCAGTTTAATGAGACGAGTTCTTTCTGATTTATTTTTATGTTAATGATTAATGTTTGTTGAGGAGAAGTGATCTAATCCAGTCCTTAAATTCTAAACCCAGGCTGCCATTGATTTTTAACTCATGGATTGTGAGCTCAATTTGTAAATGAAGGTAAATGTTCTGTATTTTATAACCCGTCCTAGAATTATGAAGGAATAATAAGTCATACCCATAAATTCTTTGCAAGAAGAAAAGTGTAACTGTTAGTTTTAGTTAAAATTAATGATTTGAATTTTTTATCTTCCAGACACTTAAAAGCAATATTTGACTAAACAGTAACTTTCTCCATACATCAAATTATACCTAAATCTGGTTTTCTGTTGTTTGTTTTTGTAAAAACACTGTTCTTCACTTCTGTTGTGTCCTTTAAATCAGTGCTCTCACAAATTAAAAAAAAAAATCTCCAGACTCCTAACTGCCTCCACATATTGAGTGTTTCATGCATGTCATGTGGAATTATGGCCTGATTTCCAAATATTTCAAGCCTTTGTCCAATTCAGAAATTATTTCTTTTAATGGCTCTGTTTAGGTTTGAGCAACTCACTTTATCTAGTAGATGATAAAGTCTCTGCAATAGTGACATAAAACAGATCACACAGTAAGAATGTGCTGGAAATTGTAGAACAAGCTTGAGATGTTTTAGAATAGAGCAGAATAGTTCAGCTGGAAGGGACCTACAGTGATCACCTAGTCCAAGTGCAGTAGGTAATATAACAGTTTAATGGGAGTTCTCTAGCAAAGACTCTGAGAATATTATTTCTGCAGAATTAGAACTTTTTCTGTTTCACTGTCAAGGAAGTAGGTTTGGAAAAAAAGTATTTTACGATGACTTGAGATTTATAATGTGTTTGTGCTTTGGAAGCTGATAGGCTGATTAGCGCTGATGAATATGTTAGTGGTTGGCATCCTTCAAACTAGTTAGATACAGTGGTGCATATCTGAGATAAACTAGACACATTGGATGTTCCTGCTGATGTGCTTTCAGTGCAATCAAACCTCAGCCTGTTACCACTGCAGGTGTGCAGTAACAATGCACTGATGGTTCTTTTTGTTACTGAAAAGGCTTACTGAAGCCTTAATAAAGGGCTGTTTTTAAATTATAGACAAAAATACAGAATTATTACCTTGACAGTACTGTAGAGGGATGTATTTGCTTTTTCTTCAGTGTCTACAAAGCCACACTGGTCGATAAATAGTCAGTGCTGAAATGCACTTTTATTCTCATATGTGCACTTTACATACCTGTACCTGAGCCAGTGCCAGCAAGCTTCACTGCTGCACCTTCTTGTGCTGCAGTGCTGTTTCTCAGGTTTCTACTGTAACATGCTGAAGGACTGACACTTCCAGAGGGGCAGCAGGCATGGTTATTTGATGAATCTTGGTCTGGAGGGATATTGATACCTATCTTCTTCCATCCAGCATCACACTGAGACACTTAATTATCCTTTTGATGCCGAAAAACCTCGGAATGAAAGGAACTGCTAAGAGAGTTTGTTCTTTTAGCAGCAAAGGTATTTATTTGAGCAGCACTGGCAAGCCAGCCAGATTATGCTGGACAATCTAGCTTTGAATCAACAGTGCAAAATGAGCCATTTTACACATTTCACTACATGATTACAACATACAGTTTTGCATAGTAATAAGATTACAATATCTGATCATACATATTAATGACTAGGCGGAGACTAGGTGAAGTTTGGGCAGAGCCTTCCAGAACCTTCTTTTGGCATCAGGATTAGGTGGTCATTTCTGGTCTTCAGCCTTACTCTGGGGGTCTTTTAACTCCTCTTCCTCATCTTGACCCCTTCAATCTTCTTTGTTCATGATAAGCACTGAAGCTTACAAGAACTGCTGGCTTAAGGCCACTGTGCTCTATTCAAATGTCTACACTGTCATGATTAATGACACTAGGTTGATTGTGTAGAGTTTTCTAAGATCAGGTCCAGTGATTTGAACAGAAAACATCTCCATGTTCTCCTATTAACTCAAGCAGGGCAGGTGTTGAGCAGTTTCTACCACTGCAGTTAAGCCCTTTTGGGGTTTATCCTTGTTTCACTTTTTATTCATGAACTCCATGATGTTTGGTCAATTTGTTACTCTTTTTGCTATAATGTTTTGCAACATTACTGCAGCTAAAGTTAGATTAAACTTTTCTGAATGTTTGGAAAAAATTCTTCCTCTGTATTCAACAAGAAAGATGGATTAATTAATTTTTTAAACTAATGCAGTGATTCAGCAGAGACTTTTTTTTTAACTTGATAGTTATCTGGTTTAATTAAGAAAAAATATCTACTTTAAGATTACAGAAGTATTAGAGAAAGTAAAGCAAGAAACAGAAGAGAAAGGAAGCAGTATGACTGATGGTGGTAAGTATGTTTTTGCTTCAAACCAAATACCCTTTTTCTTAGTGCCAGGTATATAATTTGTACTTTATTAAAGAAAAATAAAACGAGCAATTATTAGGAGCAATATGATGCAGCAGCATCATCATACTGGGAAGTGAGAGATTAGAAACAAAGAGTGGAGCAAAAAATATTTAATAGGTTTTCACAGGTAAGATGACCCTCCTTTGAAGATGTTTTCTGTTCTCTGCCAAACCTCAAGTCGGCTATGGGGATGAACCTTTCAGCTGAGCAAAACACATCATTGAAATACCTGTCTTAATGTTGACGCACACCTTTATGAAGATCTTAGATGTCAAGAAGAGAACAAAATTATCATTGCCTATTTCTGTCTTTAGAGTGTTTTGCATATTAAAAATGATGTATCAGTACAATCATGTCTTTAGAACACCCTTTTGTTCATTCAGCTCTTACAGAAAACTTACAGAACACAATGCTTTTGTGGTAAGTAGCTGACAGAATTGCTCTGTTTATCTTTTTTTTTTTGAACAGCTCCTCTAGTGAAGATTAAACAGGCCTTAACAAAATTGAAGCAAGAAACCATTCAGATGGACATACAAATTGGTGTGATGGAACACACATTACTCCAGTCAAAGCTGAAAGAGAAGTCTGATATGACTAGAGATATGCATGCAACAATGATTCCAGAAGCCACAGTAGGTGTCTATTAAAATTATTCAAACCTGAGTTGGTTTGCCCAAAATACAGTTTTCTACCATTTGTTTTTTTGTGAGTTTAGAGGTTTCCTTTTTGTTGGGGGCGAGAGATGTTGTTTTTTCTTGTTCCTTTTTAACAAAATGCTTGTTGTGCACTTTTTTAAGAAGTAATAGTCACCCTTTGGACTCACAAAGAGCCGTGTTTAGTTTTGTTTTGTAAAGTTTTACTGCAGATCTTTTCCAAATGCAATAATAAATTCTTATTAATGATGTCTCTGCTTCACTGGAGAATGTTATGTAGTGTGAAAGTCTATAAAATGATACTGAGAACTTGCAATCTTGATACTCTACAGTGCTGAAAGGAAATTACTTGCAAAGGACTTGAAAGGAATGTAAAATGTCTATTATTTCTATTTACATACATTTAGTATAAAGTATTTAATTTATGATATTGAAATATTACAGCATTACCCTTTCTAAAAGGCTGGGTCAAAATTGATACCAGCTGCAATGCTGCCTTTAACAGCAACAATGATATAAAAATCTATACAAGACCAAAGAAGATGGAAAGTACTGTTTGGAAACTATTGTGGCTTTCTAATTTTTTTCCATGTGTTATCACTGTTTCAGAGTCACTTTATATTAGCATTGGGTCAAATGCTGCTTTCATTTATAGTATGTAGTAGAGCTCTGTGGACATAATTTGGATTATTCTTGTTTTCTGTTCCTGTGTCAGAACACCTAATTTTGATCTCTTTGGAAGAAAAATGTTGCCAAATCTAGTTGAGTAATGTGGAGTGAGAAGAAAATGTAGGAGGAAGGGGTTGGAAATGTTATGGCAACAGAGGAGCTTGATTTGTCTTAGTAAATGTGTAGGTAGGGAGTGATTTTAGATGTTATTGGCAATGAAGGAGAATAGAACAAAGAAATAACCTTATTAAAGAACTAGTACATTCTTTTGGTTCCAGTTGTTCGTAAGTCATGGACAATATTGGTACAATTCCAGTGATATTAAAATCCTCCCCTAACTATCGTAGGCAATTCCCTTCATCTTATAAATAATTTCTCTCACTTAAAGGTGAGAAGTATTTTGCAGAATCAGTGCATCAGTTCTGTGTGTGAAAGTCAAGATACTTGACACAGTCAGTACCAGGAGCCAGTTCAAGTTTGTTGATCTTGAGTATTCCATTTGCCAAAAACTAAACCCTAAACCCATTGGATACGTGAAAAGCTGTATGTAAATGTTAACTATTATAATTTACCTGTGCAAGCAACTGCTGAAAATCTCTATGAATCATACTGGAAATTGGTTTCCAACTCTTTTTGCTGCCTACCTATATCCTCCCACATTCAGCTGAAATTAGAAGAATTATTATTCATGTTCCCTTTGTTCGATGGTGTTGCTGCTGCGTATTTACTTTTAGCAGTGGGGTTACTTAAGCTAAAGCAACCCCCTTCTGCATGGCTGGCAAAGCAGCTCACTGACGCTTTTGGATTGCAAATGTTATGCTCTATAAGTGCTGTTTATGTAAATACTTTCCCAAAAAAACTCATCCTTCATGCTAATATAACAAACACAATTAATCAAAACCCTTCCCTTACGAACTGAGCATCTTATTCTATTAGAAGGGAATCTGTTGAGACAAGCATGGCCAAAACCCCTCTAATGTCCATAAAATCTCCAGAAGAAAAGCTATATTCCTTTATGCCAAAGTAATTCTAAAATAGCATGCTAATTATCTGTAATTGATCTACATTGTTTTTAATAGTACTCTCTGAAACTGCATTAATTTAAGTAGGACACTTCTGTTGTTGTCTCAGGCGTGATACATGGCCTTTAATTGTCATCTGGCAGAGTGGCATTTGTCCCTTTAGACAGTAAAACCATTTGACCCTGCTTTGAAAACAGTCTTACTGATCTGGCAAGTGGCCACTCCACCTTTCTCAAAAGCCTGAGGAGAGCAGTGAGGCCTGTCATGAGCAGCCTGAAAGGCCCTTCTAGAAAAGCAATGATCCGTGTAATTATTCCACTGCTGAATCAATGCAGGAAGCAGAAGTCACATTAAAATTAAATCACTTGATTCACATTCCTTCCTACATTGTTCATTATCTAATGCAGAGTCAGAACTGAAGAGCAACAAAACAAAGGTGTCCCTAATTTAGTAGGGTGCATGTGAAGCTGTGCTATAAGAGTCTCTCTTCTTCTGAAGAATATTTAGTGTAGAAGAACCATTCATAAGACTTAACTTTTATATACAGCTTTCCTCTTCTAAGGTCTCTTTTCAGCATTTTCAATCCTCTGAAACACATCAGCATGGAGGCATGATGTCACTGTCACATGTCATCTAGAAGTCAAAGACAAGCGAGCTGTAGACAGATCCAGAAGTCGTGGAGAGGGACAAAGAAGGAGCTTCATTTGCTGACTGGTCAGAGAAGCCATGGGTTTTGTCCTTGATATGAGGACTGCAATATTTCAGTCTCATCCATGGCCCAGGAAGAGCTGACACTTTTGGGTACGTATTGCTGAGGAAGGCTCATCAGTACCCAGCTCGCTCTCTTTCGTGCACCCTCCAAGCTCCAGGAAAGGAACACTAGCAGCATATTACTACTCAGAGTTTCTGTGGCTCTGAAATCCCTCTGAGCCTCATAAGATGACTCAATGTCTCATTTCCCTGGGCTATCTTATCTCTAGGCTAGGATGTAAGTTCTCTGCTGGAAACAGGACTTAGTGCTTGGTACCCCATCAGAGGTGCTGTTTACAGGCCATTTAGGATGTCTGAGAGTGATGTTACATGTATTACCATCTTACTTTTATCCCCTTCCCTATTCTCTTCTAATGTCAGCAGATAGCATAAATTGCTGAATATTATGTGCTGTACTGGCAGAAAATGCAGAGGGCTGGATTTTTATCTCTTAATCCAATTCTCTCATAGAGAACCTTGGTGTTGGTGACTTAATATTGAAAATGCAAGAGTTTAATAGTGGCTTTCAATCATACACTGAGAATTCAGTGTTTCAGCAATGAGACAAACATTTGAACTTGCATCAGGGAGTGCAGTTCAGGAAGGTGAATGAGAAGTTCATGTGAATTTGAGAAGCCCCTCCCAAGTTAGAAACAACTCCTGAATCTGGTTAAAATATTCTCACTCCTGTCTGCTGGTGGCATTAAAGGCTTTCCCTCTTCCCCTACCCAAAAGAGAGGACTATCAGGGAAAATTCTTTCTTGAAAAGGAAAACAAATATCCACCACTATTAAAGCTTGCCCCTTTTTTTGAAGTACAGCTCTACTGTGCACTATGACATACCAAAAAAGAAAAATCACTGTATTGCTAATTGTAAGTTACAATAAGAGCAATTAAGTCATCTCTGCATGACCTATAAAAAAGACTAGGCATAAATGAAGAGCCTGTATGTGAATGTTTCCAGCTTCTGCACTCTTTGAATTTTGCATCCCGGTTTTGCAGCCTGGGCTTCTCTCCAAGTTTGACAAATGTTAATTAAAAAAAGGAGGAATTAGTGTGATGCTGTGTCTTGTCACGCTGGCTCTGTGCCTCTCGCAGAATGTCAATGCTGCACTGTGCCTCCACGGGGCAGCTGCACGTGCATGCGCACACTCCCGCCTCTGCTTTGGCTGCAACCCGCAGCAGACCTCGGCAGCATAACAACATAACAACTGTGAAAACCCTGCCCTAGTTCCTGCAGCGTCATTGCTGCTCTACACTTTCTTGGTAAAGAATTAGTGTTTTAGGAAATGGCTGGGTGGTTTCCGACAAAGACTTGGAATAAATCTGGGGAAAAGTTTATCAGTACCTGTGAGGCTAAGTAAATAGAGGATATGAGCACTGCCTTTTCTGCATGTGTACTGCTCATAGGTAGGGAGTTTCCACAGAAGGCTTTAAGATAACAAAGGTTATTTTCGTCTGCCATTTCCTCCTTCCAATGTATTTCTTCATTCAGAGAATGCCATTACCAGGGCTTTCTCTGGTATTAGCTAATACTTAGCTATTGCTCCAGGGCTTGGTGTTGCTGGAAATGTCTGTCTTTCAGCCTCCTAGTAACAGCCCTACCATTTTGCAATGATTCCCATGCAACACTGGAATGAGCAGGGTTCAGAGCTTTTTATTAAGAGAAGTAACAATTTGAATGATGCTAGTCTTTCACTTACTACCTGGTTTTACTTTGTTCTTTTTCATTCCCAGTCTTAGTAATTAAGAGTGGTTATATCTCACTACTCTTAGAAGTGGCTGAGACATGCTAGTTCACTCACATCTTAGCTACCTGTTGTAAAAATCAACAAAGGTGAATATTTTAAGGTCAGAAGGGCAGAATAATTATTTCTAATAATATTCCTCTTGATTACTCACTAATTGCAATTGTTCATTCAAAAATATTTTCCTGTTTCTGTGGCTTTCAAAGGATGACAATACTTTAAATGACATCATATTCAGTAGTAACACAAAGAATTAAACTGTGGATTGTAGGCATCCCCGGGATCAAAAGTTTCCTGTCCCTCCTCTAGTTTTGGGGCAGAAGTTTCTCACTGTGTCTTGGTAGGGGGTTTCTTGTAAGGTTTTAGGGAGTTGTCTCTATTCTTCTTGGAGCGTTGCTGATTCATGAGCATTTTACTTCCTTTGAAAGAATCCATTTGGGAAAGAATACAAGTCAGTAGTCAGACCAAGGGAGACAGGCTGTTTGTGAAATTTTCCCAGACTCTAGTGCCGAAAAATGGTGCAGAAGGTTTCAAGAGGTTTGTCAGCATCTGTAGGTCATTGTTTCCATTGTTACAGAAGTGCATAAGTTCCTAGTATGATGGCAGGAAGGATTTCTGTTGAGTTTGATAAATGCTATCTAACAAAAGTAAAAACAATGAAAACTCTGTGATCTTAAAGGGTGTCACTCATTGATTTTGTGCTAATCTGTCCAGCGGCCATTTCATTACAGCCTTCTGTAGAGTGCCCATATTATAAGCTCAAGTAAAACATTGTTGAAGATTTTAATCATCTTCAGCTATATTGACAATAAAGAATAAAAATTACTCTTCCGAGAAGACTTTTCCTGTGGCAGAAAAGTATAATCTAAGTGTGGCAGGTTTGAAGGGTTTTTTGCTATAAGTAGTCCAGTACACTGACTTTTCTCATTTGAGTAAGAATGTACTTAATACCTTAATACTAAGTTTGGGTTTGTGAGAACTCTGTTGAAAAAAGAACTGCAGGTAACTGTGTTAGAGAAGATAAACTATTGAAAGCCAGTTCAATTTTCTCTCAGTTGTGAACAGGATTGATACACAGGTAACAAATTCAAATAGGTAGAATGAAAAAGCTTCCTTTAAGAAGCTCTTTGATGTTATCTTTGCTTCAATGTAGAAAACATGCCTTCACTTAGTTGTATTCTATTTGTTGCTTCTAGTTAAGCTTCATCCCTCTGAGCTGCACAGTGTGCTCCTCTGTGATGATGTTTCCCTCCAAATAATTGGAAGTTTGACAACATGACCTGAATATAAACCCATGCTATCTGTCTGAGCTTCTGCTAACCAGGGTGGTGTGTGTCTGTAGGGTGCCACGTGTGAGCAGCCACTGCTGACATCGATTCAGTGTGGGTGTCAAGAGCAGATGAGAAGCAGGAAGGTGCCCCCACCTATCCTGCCACAGAAACCTCAGCTTCTCTACAGAGCATTTAAGAAAATGTAGAAGGCTGTAGAAGGCTGGTCATATTGCATTTGCTATTACAGCTACATACAGCAGGAAGATGAACACCATGGTGCTTGGCACTCTTCTGCTAAAAGCAGCTAATCAAAACTCAGTATCTCACTGATTGCTCTAATCAGAGTGAGGAAAAACTGGTGATGGTCTGTGCCCAGGCAAAAAGCAGAAAACAAACGCAGAAGTTGCTCACAAATTCAAGTGTTCTCCTGGGAGACTCAAACTCTTGGCTTGTTCTTTGGGTCAGGCTAAACATTATTCTGAGTCAGGACTGGCTTTCCTATCTCACCTGTGTTTTTCCAGATCTTCACCACCTCTCTCTTCATCTGCAATACCCTTTATGCCTAAAACCTCAGAACTCTGGAAGGATCTGCTTATCTCTTTGTCTGGAGCACATACACTTTTATGTTGCCTTATGTTACTCTTCAAATACCCTTATATTTCAATCACCTGCTTCTGCAAAAACTACCTTTTTGTCTGCACCGTGAAGAGCTGTACTGACAAGCCAGAGTTTCAAAGCAGCTTAACTTCACCTTTATCAGCATGAGTTTTGGCTAGAAGTGGGGAACCTTTCATGTGTGAAAAAAGTTCTTTTGTCCAGTGCTAGAAGAAAAGGAGAAATGCAAGAAGATATGGCCACAGATGTAGGCTTTAGAAAGCTGTAGTATTCCCTGCAGAAGCCAGATTTTTATCCTGTGGCCACTTACCATGGGGTATCTCTGAACACCTGAATTTTCCAGTCCTGACTTTAGCAGAGTGACAATAATAAAAAGCTTCAATATAGGAATGAAAAGGACCCATGGCATACAGAAGGATCTGTCACAACAGTTACTGAGTTGGCATCTGAGATGAACCATGGCATTTATTTTGTCGTTACTTGGAACACAAAATACCAGTTTATCAGCGAGGGACCTTCTGACAAGCAAAAGATAAAGCTTTACTGTAGTAAAGTATTATGCAGTCTTTTTATGAAACTCCATTCTATGTTTTGTCCCAGAAAATGCTGGTACCTCCTTTTCACTGTGTCTTAAGCGTGGTAGCTCCATTATACAGATCCTGATCTTTAAACCATACTTTGTCAAATGTGTGATCAATTATGCTTTACTCAGTGTTATAATTGTTTACAACACACCGCAGTCTTCCACTGGGTGAAGAGACATTTATTACAGACAATGGTGCCAGTGCTGGTCTGTTCTTACTGGCCATTTGAAAACAAAAGCCAGACAAAAAGGCATCTGTTTTCAGTGGCTGAGCAGGTTAGTACTGAAAGTCACTTCTTGGTGCTTTTCACCCTATGTTGGAATACAGCTGCCAGCACTCAGGGACCCCTTTCATTCAGGTCCACCTCCCTAGAAGAACTGTGGTGGACACTGTCTGAAGCTAATTCTAGCACTGACCTGCCTTCCACAAGCTGTTCAGGCAAGTTTTCACACTGAGTCATTGGAGTCCTACAAATGGTGTATACAGTTAAAACAGCCAAGAGTGTCAAAATGAGTCAGACTTTCAAGCGACAATTGCTATTTTGATTGACTGTTTTGCATTACTCTTACCAGGACACCCAGAAACCAGCAGTGTTTAAGCTTTCTTGCTAATCTCTCTTCTCACCACATGACCAGCATGGGCAGTTACATCACTAGTATCACTGAGCCACACCTTGCTCTTACCCAGAAGTCATATTCCCAGGCATACGTGTAAACCCTGTGAAAAGGGAGTGACTGTGGGTATCAATGATAAGTTTCAGGCAAAGAAGGGCATTTCCTTCAGTGGCCAGCCTGACTTGCAGACCATGCACCCAGTGCCTTGGCCTTGGAGAGGGCTGAAAATGGAATTGAGACCCTATAGGCATCTGCAACAGTACTGGCCTGCAGAGGGAAGAAAGTCTGTCCACTTCTATGGACAGACTCAGAAGACAAAAGCTGCTGAACACAAGGAAACAATTGGATGTGCCTATGCAAAGAAACAATGCCAGGGAAGAAATGGTAAGGATGCAGCATGGGAAAAGTGATCATTAGCTGGAGGAGGCTTTTCCTATGATGCAGAGGAGTAGAACGGACCTGCAGTTGCAGAGAAAGCCAAAACAAAGAAATATTGGAGCGCATCTATTTGCTATGAGAGTGAACAACAAGAGAAAAGGACACCTGATAGGAAAAATATGCAGCTCACTTACAGGAAGAGGTAAAAAAGCAGTATTGAGGGTGCGGAGGACAGACTCCTAAGAAATTGGAGTTCACTACAGCCTTAACATAAGCTAACATAAGTCACAGAACATTCCCACCAGCCTATGTACACATAGGAACACCACAAACAAACAAACCGACCTATTTATCAGACCTACCATTGGTGTCCAAAAGCCTCCAGAAGAAATGAAATAAGGAGAGAAAAAAACAGGGAGTCAAAAGGTTAGGTGAGGACAGAGTCTAAGCCACTTCAGAAACAGATACACAAGCAAAGGAAATTATAAACGGAAGGAGAAGAGGAAGGGGGGAGGAGAAGGAAGGCAGAGGCCAGTGAGCTGAGTATGCACAAATAGTGCTGGTTTTCACATAGACCTCCTTTGTTAGCAGCTTTTCCAGTTCTCGTCTCTGAATAGCTGGAACTGTTCCCACTGTTATGCACGGAGATATTACATTATCTGCTGCAGCCACAAAGAAACAGTTAAGCGCAGTGTAAACTCATGCAGAAGTACAAGCAAGGGCCTACTTGTAACAGCGACCAGCCTTGTTTGCTTACAGCCCTGAGGAGAAAGGGTACAAAAATTCTTAGAGTAACCCTTTCCAGGGCACTGTGTTTTGCTTCTTCCTTTTTTTTTCTCTCTCTTTGGAGATGAGCTGCATTTAATTGCTGTTAGTTGGGAGATAAACAGGATTTAATTCTTTAACGTTGCGTGTTCGGTATTTTTACAAGTAATAGGGAAATTTCAAACAAAACTAAAGCCGTTTTACAGTTTTTTGCAGTTCACCAGTGGTAACTCCAGTGGAGTTCCTGTTGAGCACTTCCTTTTTTTTTCCTGTTTGCAAGTTCAAATTTGGTGTCAAAGAGCAAAACCCACAATTATCACTTTAGGCAGGTTTAAAGGCAGTTATAGTGAGAGCCATAAGCTAAATTTAAAGTTGCTTCATATAACTTAGAAAATAACTTCATCGCCGTTTCTTCTTTGTCCCTACTCCAAACTGAAGACTTGTGATGACAAGCTCGTTGAAAATACTCATGTAACCAAATTCAGGTAGAAAAATGCCCACATGTAGAGGCCAAAATGCTGTACTTGAAAAGCCAGTTGCAGAATTCCAGCTAGGATTCAGCTGGAGTGCTGCCTGCATCCCTGGCATCCTGCCCCACAGCCACAGACCAACCATATGTCTGTGTGCCCTGGGCCTGGGCCAGTCTGCCTGGGAAGACTCCTGGCTCCACAGAGATCCACCAAGCAGGAGATGGCAATGCCTCATGGACTGCCTACACTGGCTCTGGAAGCCTCGTAAGCCCCAGCTCTAAGAGGTGCTCAGTTGTACAGGTGGGCATTGGGATGAAGCCTGTCCAAAGATGCAGCACTCTGCTGCAGTTACAGTGAGAAAAACCAAACACACAGCGCTGGGACTTCAGCTTTGCTGCTGATTTAAGCTGATCTAAGGAGAAGCTGCTGCTGTGGGTATGTTCAGCTGCCCATTTTGTTTCCCAATCTCCACATTTCTGTTACTTCCCTGCACAAGTTGCAAACGCACGGCAGCATCATGAGCAGGAACAGCTCACAGATCAGGCTGAAAACTGATCTGGTAGGAGCCCCCTCTGCCTACCCACCCAACGCAGTCAGCTCAGCAGTCCCTTGAGAAGACACAGAATGCAAAACGAGAAAGGAAGTCTGGGGAACTCTGTTAGCAATCCACAGTTAAACCAGCATGCATTGGTGGTCTGGCTCCAGCCTGAAAGGCCAGTCTTTGATTCTCCATTAGCCATTACTGGCTCCTCCCAGTACTGAAGAGCTTCATCACACAGAGCTTCATCACACAGGCAGGCAAACTACCTAACAACTAAAACCAAAATACTCCACTAATTACTCCAGTACTTAGTTTTTCTTACATTTGAATATAACCTTGAGATGTCCTGCCAGAGAAACGCTTAAATGATCCCACTTCCACCTCATAAAAGCTTTTAGTTTCAAAACA
>JAWWEE010000001.1:19298045-19383598 GCA_035221455.1 Xenops minutus | reverse complement strand
GCCCCCGCGCGCCCCGCCCCGCCTCGCCCCGCTCCGCACGCTGCGGCGCCGCTCCGAGCCCGAGGGTCCGCCCGGCCCGGCCGCGCCGCCCGCCATGTGGCTGCTGGCCGCCGCCTCCGTGCTGCTCGGCGCCCTGCGCGCAGGTAGGTCAGACACACAGCGCCGCACGCCCTCCCGCCTGCCCTCCCGCCCCCGAGCCCTCCTGCCCCCGAGCCCTCCGGCAGCGGCCGCCGCAGCCGCCCCGGGACGCCTCCCGTGCGACCCAGCGGGGCCCGGCGCGGGCGGACCGGCGCTGTCCTCAGAGGTGTCCCCCGTGGTTTTTCCCGAAGGTGTCCCCGGGGCTGCAAGGCGGGTGCGAGGCACGGGCCGAGCCGCTCCCCTGGCCCAGGGGAAGGGAAGGGAAGTGAAAGGAAGGGGGGGCCGGTCCTGGAGCGGAGCGGCTCCCGCCGCCTGTCTCGATCCTGCTGCCCATCCCTACCCTGCCGCCTGTCCCCCTCCCGCCGTCTATCCCTATCCAGCTCCCGCCCATCCCCATCCCGATCCGCTCTCCCCGCGTCCCCCTGTCGTCGCTCCGGGCCGTCCCCGGTGTCACGGGCGGGGCTGCGGGAGCGCGGCGGGGCCCGGCCGTGCCGTGCCGTGGGAGCAGTCGGGACACGCACGCTGCCCTCCCACGGGAGGGCTCGCCGTGCCCGGGGACTCGGGGCAGCTTCCCTGGAGCAGTGCCGCTCCTCGCCGCCCGCACGGGGCCTGGAGTTCGCGGCATTGCACGGTCTTAGGCAAAGCCGGTGTGCCGCCCGTGTGCGGGGGCATCGCACCGCGTTACCCTCCTCGTTCTTTGCCTTGGGAGGAGAGGGTGGGGGACAGGTCAGGAGAGCGGCGGCATCGCCCGGCTGCGGGTGCTGGGCTCGCTGCTCCACATGTCCCTGAGCAGCAGCAGCAGCTCCGAGCCTGGGCCTGCGCCGGGTGTGTGTGTGTGAGCTCCTCAGTGAGCACCAGCCTGCCTGCCCTGGGTGTGTGTGTGTGTATGTGAGCTCCTCGGTGAGCACCAGCCTGCCTGCCCCGGGTGTGTGTGCTCCTCAGTGAGCACCAGCCTGCCTGCCCCAGGCACTGTGAGTGCCCCGGCATGGTGTGCTCCAGGACGTGCCAGCGCCCAGCATTGCGGGGACCGGGCTTCTTGTCAGCAATGTGCGGCATTCCCGCATCAGCACCGCGCGTACCGTCCCAAACAGCCCTTCCTCGGGAGTGCTCTCAGTGCAGGTCTCCAATCGCCACCCCCATGGGGCGCCTCCAGGCGTGAGGAAGGAAGTTTGCAAATTCTCCATTTTCAATTCTGCCCTGTATACACACAAATACTAAGTAATTATTTAATGTATGGTATTGTGTGTGCACCTTCTCCATTGGAAAGGAAAAGAGGGAGAGAATTTGCAAGAAATGATCTAAACCTGTGGGCATTTGGCTCCACCTTCAGAGAAAAGGAACAAATGAAAAACCTTTCTCGACTAAGCTGCCCTGCCTGCCTTCTCTCACAAGTATAAAAGTACACTTTTTTTCCCCATGTCCCTAATGAACTGTAAAGGCAGCTTGTGTGGAGCTGATGCCTGGACCTCAGTTTCTGGATACCTGTGTGCTCAGCAGCAAGAATTTGGGCATCAGTGGGACAACCTGTGGTTAATGTTGTGTCTGTGCTTTGCAGAAACTGGGCCTTAATGCAGTATTTCTGCATATGGCATTTTGGGGAAAGTGTCCAAGTAAGTGGCAACTCAAAATTATGCTATTTTTTATTTTTTAATTTATGGTATGTTGTGGTACCTATACATTAAAAGGGTGTGAGAAAGGCTAAGTCTGTGCAGAGGACTAGAATTATAATAATGCCTTTTTTCCTTCTTTTGCTACTCCTTTAAAGCATAGTTCTCCTTTTTTGTTTAGTGATAGTTTTATTTTCCAAAGTTACATGTTGTAATTATTTTTTCTCTGTTCTCGTGTGTATTAAGAAATAATTCTGAGTGTGTCAATTCTCATTTTTCTTTGTAGGCTCTGCCCAGTTGATCCTTGATGGAACAGATATTACTGAAAAAAATGACTGTAATGAGACTGTCGTTTTGCCTTGTCATGTGGTTAATCTACAGGAGAAAAATGAAAATGTCATGCTTGTTACGTGGAAAAAAGAAGGAAAGGTAATTTTTTCTTTTCGTGGAGGAAAAAACGAATTTTTAAAAGATCCAGCATTTTCGTCAGCAAAATTGGAATCTCAGGATGATTTAATCCACGGTGTGGCCTCTCTGCTGCTTGACGCTGCAGAAGCAACGGTTGGAAATTACAGCTGTGAAGTAACAGAGTCCAACAGAGAAGGGGAAAAAAGAATGGAACTTAAACGGAGCTCAGGTGACTTGCCTCCTATTGTTTTAAAACTTGTTGGGATGGAAAACAAGCAAAATCTTAGGGGAAAGAGAAAAATAATGAAGATGGCAATGCATTCCTTTGAATTGAAAATACAAAAAATGTAACACCCAGGCCTTCTATCTTGAAAGCTAGTATGAGTTGTTTTGGTTTAAGTTACAGGACAGTGCTTTTGTGGGAAAGATCTGAATACATTTTTTCATTCTGTAATAATGTCTGAAGATGATTTGTCTACTGTAGGAAAATCTGTGCTTTCCCTCATCTTTTAGATATACAGTTGGTATATTGAGCACCCTCATGTTACTGCATTAAATACTGAAATATATTCCTAATATCTTCATAATACTGAAATGCGTACATCCGTTACAGTGTCTGCAGAGATCTCTTCTTTGAAGATTTACTTCTTGCAATCTTTATCTATGCTGAAAAGTTACAGGTAGAACTAACAGAAATTCTGTATAAGAGCTCTAAAATTTGATCTGAAGGTATGCAGTTTACCAGTGAGTTTGAAAATGCTATTATTAGATGGCAACTTGTTGCAGTTTTCTAGATTTAAATGACATCTTCAGAACATGATGATTTAAGTGATGTTAATATTAATGAAATTCAGCAAATTAATTTCTCAGCTAGTGAGCTATTTTACCTTACCTTGTCAGAGCCAGGCAAGTGGTCCAGCACCTCAGCTGGAGAATAATGGGTTCTGCTGTACACATGTGGTCTGTGCAGTGCTCTGCAGAAGTGACAATTGCCCTGGACAGAGGTGTGCACTGTTTACCTGTTCTGCACAGGAGGCTTGCTTCTTGCTTCTGGAGAGCCCAGAAGCACATTCAAACATGTTGCATCTATGTAGGCCTATGGTACCATAGCCATGCACTCCAGAATTATCCTGGGATGTTTTTGCTCTTACTCTTTCCATTTCACATTAAAACTTTTATGAAGCTCAAACAGATGCTGCTTGTGTCCTGCTACAGACATTTGTGTAATTCTCAGTTGAGCCTAATTATTCAACTAGACATATACATTGCAAAGGAAATGTTGTCCTGAAATGGATTGAGAGGGGCACAGCCAGTGAAAATGAAGACGCTACAAAATCATTTGTTTCTTAGAACACTGCAAAGACAGGGAAACAGGTATTCACAGTTCCCTTCATTCTCTTACAGTTTACCTAACCTTTTTTGACTGGTTTTGCCATTCAGTGTTAAGCTCTAGAAGAGGAAAAACGGTTTGAGGATTTAGTAGAATCAGGTCCCCTTTGTGAATTTTATTTTATCTGTTTACAATTTTGAAACTGGTATAAAGACAGCAAAGCTGAAAAGTGATGTAACTTTTCTAATTTCATTTTCTAGTTGTCAGTTGCGACGATGAAAATACAACACCAAAGGAAAAATGTGGTTGGTGAATAATTTGTAGTTTCAAGGTCACATTAGGTTTGAGAGTATATGCTAGAACATGTAGAGCTTAATCTTATGTTTAAGCTGCTTACTCTCTCTTTCAGTTCTTCTGCACAACTTTTTGTTGCTTGCTCCTCCTCAGTGTTCTAGAGAAACTCTTGAGAAAATAAGGTAATAGAAGGAAGTGTAGCAAGTGAGTTTTGAAAAGGGTTAGTGAATAATGGAAATCCTGTACCAGTCTTCTTCACTGTCATTTCTGAGCAAGGAATTCATGCTGTCCCTACTAGCATGTTCCAATCGATGCTTCTACAAACGTAGTCTTACGAGAGCCAACTATTCTCCATCTCACTTTTGATAATTCCTGGATTCACCTATGAAGTGTAGAAGAGTGAGCAAGATTTCTGTGCAAGTGCCCTGGTCTTTGTGCACACTCTTTCCTGATCAGTAGAGTGACCATCAAGTTTCCCCTTTTTCTTTTCCACTCTTCATCTCTTTTCTCTCTTCTTTTTCTCTTCTTCTCTTCCTGCCCCCTTTTCTGTTCTTCTCTTCCTCCCGTTTCCTTTAGCTTTTCCCTCTTCACTATTCTTTCCCCCCAGTCTGAAAGTCTCTTTCATTACTTTGGGACTGACTTTCTTTTATTGACTCTCAAAATACTGCTTCTCGCCAGGAGTTTATTTTATTACTATGAAACACCAAAGTAAGGGAAATATTTTACAAGGAAAATGTGTTCAGCTGTTCCTCTTCTTTGCATGTTGCATGTATGTGCAATATTGCAAGCATTTCTGTGCAATGAGTTCTTTTATGCTTTTAAGAGTGGGCCACATGTAGTGCTGTGTTGTGCGCTGAAGTCTTAGCAGATACCAGGCTTTGTGGCTGCTTTTTTTCTGTTGGTAATACCTGATGGTATCATCTGGAAGTGCTACAGAGGAAGTGAAATTGGTTCTCAGAGTCTCTGCTTGCATATACTTTTTTAATTAATTATTCTCAGTTGCATCAAACTTGGGATTTGGCTTATTGAGAGAATGTCAACTGTGCATTGAAGTCACTGTTCCGTATTAGTTGCTTTTTTGAAAATGTAAATGAAGCAGAAAACCTTCTTCTAAACAATTCTTTAACTTTGTTTTGGTGATTAAGAAAGTGGCAGATATTCCTCCCTTTTCTTTGCCTTCAGTCTGTTTTGTGTTTGTCTTGTATTTCTGTTGCATTCACAGTATCTTCTGTGACTTGAGGGAGGGAGGAGGAGGGAGTGGAAAAAGGGGAATTTTTGAATTTAAAAGCTGTCCTCAGGGTACTTACTTTCAGAGCATTGAAAGTTATGAGGTGTTGCTACTTAAATCCATGTTTCTGGAGCTATAGATACAGCTTTTATATATGGAGAAAAAGTGCAATGAGTATGCATCTTAATGAAGTTTAGAAATTTCTTTGGCAGCAAAAGTTCAGGCAGAGGAATGGCAGCAAGTATAAGAAATGGAGACTGGGGATTTCACTGAGTGAGTCTAAATGAAGACAGGAGCAGAGATGCATTTTCTAGTACAGTAGAGATATTTTCAGAATTTGATGCTGGAAGGTGGCTTACAGGAGCTTACAGCATGACTGAATGAACAGCCTAAGGCATCCAAAATGCAGGGAAAAAAAGACTAAATGGATGATGTTGGGAAGACCTAAAATTAAACAAGCAGTGTTTTCCTCTTGCTCCTGTATTCCTTATCACACATCTGGATTTCTTAAGGAGGTAGAGCAGTTGAAAGTAGAATAGAGTAGCAGAGGAAGTACTTCTCGTATCTTCTCTGCTTAGCCTAAATACACTGTTTTTCTGATCTACAGTTTGTAGTTTCACAAGCTCACTAGCTTGTAGTGCCAGAAGTTAACAACGATATATCCTGTGCTTCAGTCGAGGTTAAGACCTCCAGTTTGGAAAATGTTAGGGTAACTGGAAATACTGAAAAAGTAGGTTGTCACACACAAGATCAGGGAATAAAATACATAGGTAGAGATCATAGCTTTCTTAGTCTATTACAACTCTTAGTGCTAATTTCCATATAATACTGGGCAATCCAGGGCATAGCCTAAAAGGAACAATAAATGTAAAACCAATAACCTCAGTTTTTGTTCTCTTCTTACAAGCATTTTTCTTTCTTTGTTGTCTAGGATCATGGTTCCTCCTAATGGAAAGAGCTATCATCATATCATTGCTGTTTTTAGTTATTATTTTATGTGTGGCTCAGTTCGGTGTTGTTGGTGAGTATTGACTTTAATTCTTTGCAGTTATTGATTTGTCCTGAAATCACTTGCATGCGTAAAGGCATCTGTGTAAAATGAAAGGTGGTGCTTACATCTAAAAGATGTGTGATGGAATCGATGCAGATAATACGCAGGGAGGTGGTGTGTGTTTAGCCCTGAGCAGTGAGGTCTGGGCCACGCTATTCATTTGCTTGGAGGCCAGGGGTTGCTTTTTGGGCTCTGTGTTCAGAAGTAGTTTGCCAGGTGGGGTTGTTTCTGCTGCCAGTACTGCATCATTTTCAAAGTGATGTGGTTTTTTGCAGGTATTTAATTTTTATGGGGTATAATTGATAATGGGTGCTATTGTTGATCAGAACAAGGAAACTGTTGGTTCGCCATAAAATTATTGAACAATTAGAAAAAAGAATGTTTTATTTTATGGTCATAAAATCAATATTAAAGAAGGATGGTGCTCTCTTCTTAATGTAAAATTGTTCATTAGTCTTCTAGCACTGGCTGTGTTATAATTTCACACTGACATCAGTGATTTTGTTACATGTTTTTACAGGCAATACATTCATTCTCCAGTGTCAGACATCCTTGAATGTTCTTTATACAACGGTGTCCAACTTCTGTGTAATGTAGAGTGTGCTTTGTCCTGGTCTTTCAGATGGTTCCCTGTGGTGCAATTTGCATCAGTCTTTGAGTTTTTTCAGGATTTCTCAATTTGTAGACTTCTAAAAAAAAAATGAAAAAAACTCCCAGACATTTCTGCTAAGAGTCCAGTCCATAAGAAATGGAAAGAAATGGCGCTCAGAGTCATTTGTAATAATCAGATATGTATTCAGCCATATATATATAATTTCCTTTTTTCCTTTTTCATGAACCTCTGGAAGTCATATGTAATTCTTCAAAGTTCCATCCGTGATCAGAGGTTGAAAACTAATATTTTTTTAAAAATTATTTCCATAGTGTTGGTTTAATTTCTGTTTATAATGGTTTAGGAGTCTCTGATATGTCCAGGAATTGTCAATGCCTTGTGTTCATAGCAGAATTTCAATGTTTTTAGGAAAGTAATAATTTCATGGAGAAGCAGTGTCATGTTATAGGAGTAATTTGAGTGTGCTTGGGTGTTTTTGCACCTGGGCAATTTATTGAAAAGTCTTTGACTTCTGTGGGGAAGAGAGTTGTGCTACCTCTAACTTAATTGTTGGCATTTTTTTGTTTGTTTTGGTGACTTTTTTTTTCCTTTATTTGTACGCTTTTAGTAAACCTGTGAATCCATCAAGGGGACTGTATACCTTTAAATAGGTTGTTAGTTTGGGTATGATTTTTCTGTGTAACACTTGGGAATATATGTTTTCTTGAGTTTGTGGGTTGGGGAGATTGTGTTGATTTGTTTGAGGTAGGTTTTTTGGGGGTTTTGGTTTACAGGATTGGCCTTTGGGATTTAAGTTCCTGTGGGGACAGAGATGATAGGTCTGAGCTCACACAGAGTCACAAGGAAGGGAATGAAACTTGAAATTTCTAAATCATTGTCAGACACTCACCTGAGTAACAAATTCACTGTAACATTTAAATGTCAGTAATGCATCTACCTGAATTAACCTGTACCATGTCCTAAAGTTACTTTGATAGCGTATCACCTCAATTGTGTGGAAGGAGATGTTAATTTCACTAGAACACTAGTGCCAGGTTCCATTTTTCTGAGTAAGCTTTGTTAACCATATCAAGGAATGAAAGCAGATTAAATCATGAGAATGTATATATATTTTTTAGGAGTTTGAGTTTCTTTGCTTAGGAACAGTTCTGATTGTTTTCTTCTGTCTCCCTTTTTTTTATCTTCAAGCATTAAAATATGAAATTGAATCTCAGAGGAAAGTGTACATTATAGTAGCAGTCATCATCTTAGCAATTCTAGCTGGTGTAGGCACTGCTCTTTTTGTCCAAGGTAAGTGATTAAAATTGCTTTCTTAATTTAAAGGAAAAAGAACACAGAAGAATCTATTCCTTACTGTAGTATGGAAGTTAGTACCTCCTGTTAATTGCCACCTACTAACTTTTAAATTAAAAAAAAAAAAAAAGCAAACTACAACAGGAACAGCATTAGGGTTATCAGACCCTGAAGTGATCACAGGAAGATACAGACTCTGAATTTACTTATATTTTCTATCCTACTGCCTTGGGTGAATATTAGGGACTCGAGAATGACGTCTGGTGCTTCAGTGGGACTTTCTGAAGCCTAGAAACTTTTTGATACTAACGATTTATGTTTGCTGCTTTATTTCACTTAATGATTTCTGTTTTACTAATTTCCATATAAATTTTTGTAGATGGCTATACTGCACATAATCAAGCTGGTCTTGGCCTAATTGTAGTACCTGCTATGATTTTGATACCACTTCAGTACTACATGTTTGGAATTGGTGAGTATGTATTTATTCCCTAGCATATGTAAGGGAAAAAAATTGAGCTCTTCCCCCCTATAATCTACAAAATATTTTCATTCTTATAAACAGGTGCTACATTAGTATCAGTTCTTGACATTTCTAGTGTCTCAAACCAAAATTTTTAGCCTGTTTGTTTGGCTGAGTTGCTTCAGGGAAAGAATATAAGTTACCCACTTGAACGGTGAGTTTTAGGGTAGCTCATCTGAGTGATTTCTGCTCATCCTTCCTGGGTCTATGGACTGGGTTGAATAACTAGGTCTCAGAATGTGTGTTTAATTTTTTTCTACTTTCTACTTAATCATTTTATTTATATATATGTAATTTTTAGGTCTGTGTATCTGTACAAGAGCCCTGACTTGCAGTGGCTTGTGAGTTTTGTTATGACACTGACTGGTTGAGCTCAGAGTGTAGGAGAATCTGCTTTCTGGCTTTATGTGAGTTATCTGCCTTTTGGGTCTCTGTCATTAAACTTTAAAAACTAGACTTTTGTTTCTCTTTCTTTTTTTTCCAGTTTTTGACAGTCTACCTCAAACAACACTGGCTCTGATAGGTTTGAAAATTCTTGGTTATACAATTGCTGTAGTTGGGTTTGCACTGTGTGTCCCAGGTAAGCAATCTGTTTTCTATGAAAGTGGGTTTTTTGCTTTTGTTTACACCTGATGTTTGTTTATTTCTAAACTAAAAAACTACAAAAATGGCTCCACTCCATAGAGTGTTAGCAAGTAACTTCTGTAAGTGTAGTTTAGGACTACTGTGTTAATGCTCTTTTATCTGATGAAATAAGAATAGCCTAAAGGCAGTATTACATACAGCAGTTTCATGATTGCATTCCAAGAGCAGTTGCTTTATAGAAACTAAAAAGGTAATTGTTTTAATTTTGCATGTTAGTGCCTTAAAAGTCAGTGTTGAGTTCAGGTGACTATTATTGTTATAGGCCTAGGGTATTTAGGAACTAAACTACAGTCATAATACTTTTCTAACTAAACACCACACACAGTAATATTCCTCATTCCTGCTTCTGACCCTCTCTTTGCCCCCCTCCCTGAAGTATTTGTAAGGGGTATCTAAGTGTTGTAAGATGTGATAGTAAAATAAAGTGATGTGAGATTTCTGGTAAAGCATTAATGCTCTAGAGTAGCACACAGTGGAGGGTGTTTTTACTGTGCTCTCAAATGAAAAGTCTCCCTAGTTTGTCAGTGACCTCTTTCCAGGTCCTACATGGTCGATATTACTGGATCTGTGGAAGTTCGACTCAGTGACCCCGAAGTGTCAGTAGAAATTGCTCATCCTGGGTTGAGCTCGCAGATAGTTGTCGTGCCTTCTAAGGCCCTGGAAATGAGGATCAGAGAGAAGAAGGAGTTTTAGTAGTGAAGTATGGTTAGTTTGCAGTAGCCTCTTCCTGTTCGGGTATCCCATGGAGCATTCCTGTCACGTGTGGTGGATTTGTCTCAGAACTGCTCACGTATTCTCCGCACTTCTTCCCTTTTTTACCCTGTTTTATCAGTCACAGTATTCTGTTCTGTAATCTAATGCAATTATAGTTCAAAACAATTGGCATTGAGGATATAAAGTTTAAACTTAAAATACAATTAATGAAAGAATATTATCAATTGCAGTGAATGACGGTAGAATACCTAAACTAGTAGAATAGTACAGCTAAGCAGGATAAATCAGTAAATGCCTCTGTATCACTAAAGAATATGTACAAACAAATAGAAAGATGGAGAAGTAGTTCTGGGATAGCTTTGAAAGAGAAAAAAAATCATGTCTGGGTTTTTTCAAGCTTATTTTTTTTAACAATCAGTTTCATCTGAAAATAAACGTTTGTGCTTTTACTTGTGTCAGGTGATAAAGTTGCTTTTATTGTGTTTTTAACAGCCTGTCCTCCATTACATGGGTCTGTTCTGATTGCTGGCTTAGCTATAATGCCTGTTGCAAGTTTGCTTAGTCTGGCTTACGTGTTTATTATGGGTAAGTAGCACCTAATATTCTGCTTTTTCTTTTTTTTTTTTTTTTTTTTGAAATAGGCATAGTTTACTAGAGCATGAAGTGTGATTTTACAATTATGTAGTTTTAAAATTACTGAAAAGTTTCTGTACATGTTGGCTTTGTTTCACAGAGCCTGTGGGTAATCTTGAGTATAGAAATCTACAGTTGATCATCATAAACTGTTTTGAGGTCAACACAGCCGGGTTTCTTACATAAGAGTGTTTCAGTTGTAGGAGGGATGTTGCTGTTTAAGTTCTGCATGTACACAGTTGTGTAGCTGAAGCTTAGAATGAAGAAAGCAAAAGGATATCAGGGATTTCATAGAGTGGGCTGTGGGATGTCGTTGACGAGCTTATCAAAATACAAGTGTTAAGAAGCAAAATCTGCCTACTAATTTGCATTAGTTATTGGTGGGTTTAAGTAAGAGCAGCTTGACTGCACACCTTTCATTTTTAGTGAATTTGGGTTTTACTTATGCTTAATTTTAAAATTCAGGAGAAAAGAATAGCAAGGCTTTCCTTCAGAAACGAGTCTGTTCATCAGATCTCAAAAAGATGAGAGATTTAAAGATCTGCTCAATAAGCAACAAACATAGCAATGCTGTGTGATTGAAATGCTGGCATAACATTATGTGGCCTCCACAGCTTGGGTGGGAGAGCAGAGTGACATTATTTGTGTCAAGCTGTGTGTGAAGTCTCTTAAAACAGCTTGTTAGCTTGGACTCACAACAACTGTTGAGGATACATTGCTTCCAGACTCTGCACTGAACCGTGGAGCCTTCCAGGTTTAGTGTGTGCACACCGTGTGTGGGCATGGCCAGAAGTAATAGACCCTGAGACAGGGAGGATTTCCAGTAAAGAAGTAGTTAAGGTAGCATGCCTAATATTTGATATCCAGGGTAGATGAAGATGAGTCAAAAAATGTGACAGAGCTGAAGCAAAGCTTTAAATAGCAATAAAATACAATAAAAGTATTTTTTTACTGAGTTTCGTCTATTTGTATGTAGGACTTCGATGCTGTGTGCTGTTGATCTGCCTAAATACTGCATTTGTGGTTTGATTATGCTGGCTGAAGTCAAATGTGAATGTGAAATGAAGTCAAATGTGACTGCTGGGGTAGATTGTAGCATACCAAAATAAGCACAGTGAATAGCGTGTAATGTAATTTGTTTTTAGAGCTGAGTGCATAAGCAAGACAAGTCACAGACTGTATGTGATAAGATTATTCAGGTCCTAGACAGAAGAGTGCTTAGAGGCTTTACAAATTTGTAGATCATCAAATTGAGTAATTTGGATAGGGGAAGCATCAAATTTGTGTGTTGCTACTCTGTTGCAACTTTTATCAGTGGATAATACCTTTTCCCAGGCAGTAAGTGAAAGAGTGAGAGGAAATGGCTTCAAGTTGCACGAGGGAAGGTTTAGATTGGATATTTGGAAAAATTTCTTCACTGAAAGAGTGGTCAGGCATTAAAACAGGATGCCCAGGGGCATGATGAAGTCACCATTACTGGAAGTGTTCAAACACTGTCTAGTTGTGGCACCTGGGGACATGGTTTAGTAGTGACAGTAGTGGTGTTAGGTTAATGGTGGGGCTTGATGTTCTTGGAAATCCTTTCCAAACTTAATAACACTATGATTTTGTTTTTGTTTGGTTGATCATGACATTTATTCATCTGCCTGGTCACTTTTTTGTAATTGTTTTAGGTTCCAGAATGAAAGATCATCCTCGTCCAGGGGTAAGCTTAAAATTAATAAATTTGGGGTGACTAGATGGCTCAGGGGATTGTAGTGAGATACTGAACCTTTCTTCACTAGTTCGAATTCAGACCAGGTTGGTAGCAAGCAAAAGTTCTGGCTGTGTAACAGATGTCTAATGTTGAGTGAGTTGGTCTTCATTGTCCCTACTGAGTGTGTCTGTAGTACTGTAATTGCCGTTCTTACCTGGCAGCTACTCCGACTTGTGCCCAAATGGAGTTTCCATTGCTGTCACTACAAGGTGTTGGATGTCAAGGGCATTCTTTTACAATGCACTCTTTAATCTGTATTTATAAAGACCTTTTGCTCACCTTCTTGAAAAACTTTTTCATTAAGGCGAGTACAAAACATCCAGGTGGCTTGTAAGAAAGACTTACAAGTTTTTTTCTGTGGTCTGAGACACCAAAACTCTGATACTCTCCTTATTATTCTCTCTGATATTCTCTTGGCTATATAAATGGTATAGTCTTCACTTTTTTGCTGTTTTTCCTATAATGCCCCTTTAATTTGAGGTGACCTAAAAACAGAGTGTTTGTCTTTAGGTAACACAGAACAAATAAAACCCTGCATTTTTTTAAGGAAGGTTTTTCAGACAGGCGTTTTGAATTCTAGAGTAATCATTTCCAAAACAGTAATTTTCTTAGATCTAGGCAGTGCTTTTGAGTGATCCATGAATGTGAACTGCCTGATTTCTGGCATTTTGCAGAAGCAAGTAAAGAGGCACAACTGTAAAATACCAGTGAAATTTCCTTGTAGCAGGGAAGCATGTCCAGTCATCCCATCTCCTGGGTGGCAGCCACTGTTTGAGACACATTTCCAGGTCTCCTGTCTACAGCCTGAGACCCAGCTGTTGCAAAAATGGTTTCCCAACAGTGGGACAGGAGGGCTGACTGCAGTTAGGACAAGAGATTTTTTTATGTATTTTTTTTTCCTTTGCTTTTTCTCATCCATTTTCATTTTAAGGAGTAGTATTTCAGAGGATTGGTCTCACTTATGGAAGGACTATAAATACACAGAGTTAAAAAAAAAAATAAAAGCAGAGGAAAAAGAGATTCAGAAAGGTAGTTACATTGTAAAAATGATCAGGGAGGTGAATTAAGCATATGCTTCATTCAGCATGTGGTATTGCCTTTATCTAACATCCTCCTGTTTACTTGTAGACAGAAGTAAAAAGGGCAAGAGGAGATTTTTTTTTTTCCTTGACTTAGCTTATGTTATAAATAAACTTTGAACTAGAAACCAGCGTGGAAAATAGCATCCTTTGATGAGGACTGTTCTCTTTGTGAGCAGTTACTCCTCACAAGGTGTTTTTACATTGCAGCAAGGATTTCAGAAATAAACAAATAGCTACAGTAATGTAGTGGTGAACATCATGTTACTCCCTGAATTGGAGATAGGAATGAAAGCAAAAGAAATGTTAAAATCTTAGACGTGTCTTGGAAACCTCAGCCACTAAAAATACAGGGTTTTTTTGGCTGCTGTTAGTGGAGGATTAGATACAGAGGAATTCAGGTGCTAATTTGTGTCCATGAACACACAGGCCCTGTGGAAAGACTTAGTGGAAATGGAAGTGTGTTAATATGTTGCTTGTTTGCACCAAGGGCTGTTCAGAATATATTGCAGTGCTTTGTGGCAGTAGATAGGCGTGAAGGAATTCTGAAAATATACTTTGATTCTGTGTAATCTAAAGACTATGGAAAATTTCATATTGGTGATGGGCTTAATTTTGACACTGGGGCAAACTTACATAAATATTCTTGAGGTTTTCTTGAGTTAGAGGTGGGAAAAGCTGTGTGTTTTGAAATCTGCCATCTTAACCAAGTACCAAGTTTTTAGCGTCTCCGTAGATTGCTTGTGTTGCTTCTGATGATTGTCTTCCAGACTAAACGCACAACTGTCGTGTATTTCTTTTTGAGGAGATTCCACTTATTGCTTGGCTACTAATTTTTTTTTTCTTTCTAGTCCTGCTGCTTTGTTACTAACCATTGGTCAAATGGCACAAATAATCAGTTAGGTGTTAGAGCTTAAAAGTAGTATCTGCATGCCTTCTGCTGCCACCTAGGGGTATTTCATCTGAGCAGACATTCACAGTGGGGGAAAATAACCTGGAGAATGCAGCTATTGATTGATTTAAATTTTTTTCAGAACTCTAGTCATTAATTTGATTAACGTTAAGCTTTCTTCGTTTTTGTAGAATCACTACTTACTGTATATGTCAATTAGAGTAATTTAACTGTGGCGAGCCAAAAATAAACATGAAGGCTTTTTATACATATATATATTTTTAAATGTTTTGCAGAAAGCTGTAGAAGAACCACTAAATGGTAGGTGATATTCAAGGCTTATCTTCTAATTAAGGGATTAGTTATGGAAAAAGGTGGAACAATTGACTAGTTCCCAGTGCAACAGCACTGAGATGGCAGATCAATATGCCAATTTACATGGCTCTGTGAGTCTGTAAGAGTTTGATCTGTCAAAGAAATTATGCCTGCAGCTCCAGACTCCCTGTTTTATGCCACTTCCTTTGTGGCATTGTTTGGCTGTTGTAGGACAAATCTAGTATTTCAGGATATTCCATCCACCCTCTCTGCTTTGCAAAATGTCCAGCTTTTAAGAAAAAAAGGACAGGTTTTGATGTTAATTCTTCATAAATATTTAGGTGAAATACTTCCAGTTATAGTAAAATCTATTCTTGCCACTGTATTCTTTCCATGTTCTTTTGGGTTGGGGAAACTATCATGGTGTTGGGAAACTTTGATAGCATTTAAGCTGAGGGATGTTTACAGTGACAAAGGGATGACTCTGAAATTCTATTTTTTTCTCCCTTTTTTTTTTTTGCTATTATGTTCACTAATTAGCATGCTGAATAGTAGCAAGTTCTAATCTGAATTTTAGAATTAATATAAATTATTAAGTGTTTCTTGCTGTTTCACTCATTACTAATCCATTTGCTTGGCTTTTAAAGATGCAAAAGGAGTGATGTTAGAATGATGGTAAGTCCAGATATATCTCCAGATCTTTACTTAAATTAACATGTATTTGAGGATGTTTGCAGTTACCCAGTGTTAATATGATGAAATCTGGAGGACATGTTCTTAATTCAAATTATATTTAATTGAAAAGAAAGAGAATTTTTAGTCTATATTATACATTGGGTAGAAATGTATGATTTGTAAGCAGTGAAGAGGATGAGTCAGTGAGAGAACTATTCAATAGTATGTTTCTGATCAAACGTGCAAAGTCAAATAGCTTTATGCTTCCTTTATGCTCATATAGTATTCAAGATGCATGGACTGTTTCCTTGGTGGTGGGTTGTACTATTTGAGTTTTGGGGGGTTTTATTGCTGTTCTTATTAATATTGAGCTTTCACTGTGCATTTAATTGGTCATCTCCGATGGAAATTCATCAGAAAGTGGTTTAAAAGAAACTTTCTCTCCCTCTCCCCTCTTTAGGTGTTACTTGAGTTCTCTGGGGTTTGTTAGATTGTATTCCAGTCAGATTTTGCTCTGTTGTTTTTCAGATCACTTTCATTGAAGAAGTAAAATTTTAGGTTAGATTCTAATGTTTGAAAATCAAAACTGTTTTATCGATTCTTTGCTATTCAGAAGTTGTATTTCCTTTTCATGGGAATATGATAAAAGAGCACATGTTCATGCTATTGATACTTACGTTTCTTCCTGAAAACTGAGCAAGCTTGTCATGAGGTGCCACTAGGCCCTTAGCCTAATACTCCTGCATTCAGTGACAACCTTTTGCTACTCAGGATCAAGAGTAAGGTCACTCAAATCCGTTAGTTCACTTGAAATATTTTTATATCATGCCACTTGTAAGAGGCGTGAATTGACAATGTGACAGTAAATGGAGTCAGGTTAGCCTGAATTGGGAAAAGGTGTGTGAGTTGGTTTTAACAACACTTCCTTGCAAATACCATGTACTGTACTGTTTATGTTACTTATGACTACTACAAGGTTCATCCAAATATTTCATATAATTATTTTCTAAACCTATAGCGATACCAGCACTTCTACAGTACCAATTCAACTGCATTGGTGTCTCCTCAATGCCTTGATAAATGTATACCAGTTAGTAGAGTCTGAATGAGGAGAATGGAAGGTAGATCCTGCTCCAGAAGTGGCTACTGCTTGTTCTTCCTGGAGTCATTTGAGATCAGGAAACAGATATTTGCCAGTCTATTGCATTCAAAAGAGACCAGAAGGGAGATAAGGATGGGATCATTACAGTTAGTACATACTGCTGTAAAAAAAAGGTAGAGTTTTGCTTGGAGATCCAACCTTAAATAAGTTGACTGTTTCTTCTTGGGTCTCCTCTAGGCTTATGGAAACCCATCTCTTCTTCTAGTGCTGAGGTAGAGCTTCCTAAAGCCCAGAAATTACCAATTATCCATTTCATTTTTATTTTCAGGGTAAGGCTAGAAGTCTGTCTGCTTTTTCTGCCTTGAAAGATGGCTCCTAAAAATTAACGGAAGGTTTTACAAATGGAAGGCAAGTGATCTGAGTCACAAACTGGAGCTAGTAACCTTTTGGGCTCTACCTGCCTTAACCTTCCCTTGAAAGTTCACACACAGACTGAAGGGAGGATGAATCAGATACTGAAGCAACTAGTCGAAGTAAACAGGCATTAGGAGTAAAGACAGGGTGGGTCAGACAGGTAAGACTCTAGCTTTTTCCAGTTCATGAGTGAGAGAGCTCCAAGACAGTGTCCACTTTTCTGTTGTGGAGAGGCTAAAACATCACTTGCTGTCACTAACACCCTTTTCTATTATTTGACTGCTAAATGTGCTTTCAAAGTTTGAAATGAAAAAAAGAAGTAATTTTTTTAAGTTGCAACTTGGGTTGCTTTTCTTCCCAGACAATTTTCTTTTGTCTTTCCTTTTAAATCCCCAGAACCACAGAGCTATGTGATGCGTGAACAAAATGTACACCGTTGTTGATACACTGTGGCCTTGAAGATGCACTACTCAAAAAGAAGAGATTCAGGAAACTAGTTGTTTTGCATGTGTGGCAAAAGTGCTTTTGATATAAACAAAGTAATTTTATAGTCACGGCAGCTGTAGCAAGGAACATGTGTGTTTGCCCACATTTGATCTTTATTTTCTTTTGTTATGGTACATATGAGATGGATGAGGGTGAGAATATAGAAAGCACTGTTTGCCCACTGCGTGGTCTCCCTGCAGTAATCCTTAGTGGTATTATATTCAAAAACTATCATTAGTCACTGCTTTGATACTGGGCCTGCTCAGCCCAGAAGTTGCAATACCATTTAGACTATTGTTTTCTTTATTTGTGTGCATGGGCAAAGTATGGTCTTTGTGTGTGATACAAGCAGGAAGTAGGGATTGTACAAATCTTTTCTGACATTCAGCAAAACTTTTATAAAAAAAAGTAAAAAGTTTTACACAAAGTTGCATAAGTATAAAGTTTACTCCCAGTTCTGCTGAAGTTATTAACAGTTCTAATTCCATGGAACATTAGTATTCCTCTCTCTGGACAGCAGCCACGTACGCTGTGGTGGCAGATATTTTTGTGCAGTGAGAGAGCTCTCCATGCCTCCTCTGTATTCCTTGGTGAGAAACTGCTCAGCTGTTGGAACCTAATTCAGCACTGGAATTACGGAGCACAGCAGTTAGTAATTTTCATGCTGAGTGTGGTTCTTGTGTGTGTGTGTTCATGTTGTGCAGTGTGTGGTACTGGAAGCAATTTCAGGCTTTCTTAACTCAGTGAATTTGTAAAAGTCGTGGATGCTTCATAAAAATAGGAGTTGTCCTATTTAGTGTATTTTTGACAGAGTTTTAAAATCTTGTTTTCTTAAATGGAAAAAAGGAACTATATAATTTCTCACCCAAGTTTATGTTGCTGCCATTACATCACAAATACATAAAATTGGAAGTAAGGAGGAGGAGCTGATGAGAAATGAGAAAGCTCAGTTTCTGTACATATATGTGGTGCAGTTAAAAATCAGTTTTTTTAGGACTTGCACATTCCATGAAATTTTACCGCTTTTTACAGATTTTTTGAGAGTTGTTCCAGTATTGTTGGCTTCTCTTGGATTTTGTGTATACTTTGTAGAAATCTTGACACTGTCTCCTGTTTGTACTAAGGTATTGTACTTCAAAGATACACATGGTTTTCTCCTTCTAACAGTTTAAAACTTGATTTGGAAAGCTGTTGACAAGCATTAATGTAATAAAATCCATGTTTTTAAAGATTCTGAGTAATTTGGCACTTCTCAGAGTTGAATGTTACAAACATATCCATGTTGTGGGTGCATATTGCAGGGATTTGGGACTATGCAGACTATGCATTTTGAGCTGCAGGTCTCGATGCAGACACTTGGCATTAAGAATTCAACAAAACAAAATTAAGATACCTGATTTTATAATAGATACTGTTGTAACAGCCCTCTTTCTAAGGCTGCAGGATTGAACCATTTAAAGCAGCCTGTGGTCCAGTCCTCTGGGATCAGTGGAACTGGCCACAGGGTAGAGGGTCATTCATATGAGAAAACATGGAAGAAGGATGTATGGCATGCACTCAACTGTCATACTTTGCTAGTGGGAGTGTTCATGTAAGATTCAAGCTCTTAACTGTGATTCTTTTGGTACAGGTCTTTCCATAATCTCAGTGATCTCTAGCTAAAGATGGGAGATGATTCTCCATTAATGTAATAGTGCAAGAATTTATCTAATTAAGTACTGTGCAGTACTCCCTGCTTATAGTTAGTGATTCCTTCTGGCAAGTTGAAAGTCTAGCACCTGAGGAATAAAAAAACCCAAATCATCTGTAATTCTGTGTAGGTATTCTGCCTTATAAAAACTGTTATGTATAATAGCTTTATGTTAACTTCTCTAAACCAAACTGCAGCAGAACCAGTTTGTGTCACCATGGGATTGGGCCAAGCTCAGAACATGAAGAGCTTGTGTCTGTGTATGGCTGCAGAATTAGTTGCCCCAGAAATGGGAGAAACCCACCATCCTGTTGTGTTAAGGGCTGGATTTCTTGTGGGTAGAAACTTAAAAGCAAGAGTTTAAAAAGTCATTGGCACACCCAGCCCTTTTCCACCAGTAATTTAAAGCCAAAGTTGTTCATAACTGTATGCTTTCATTTGTGTGTGTATATGTGTGTATATATAAATATATAGACATTTGAAATATCTATAGATCTTTACCCAAGAAAATGTTTTTATTTATGAAACATGAAATGATTTTGTAAATATTGTGCTAATATACTTAAAAATAAAATCATTTTAAGTTGTTTTTGCGGGAGATTTTATTGTTGCTAGTACATTGCACTTCTGTAGCTGCTTTCATGAATTCATAGTCATAGCTGCTCTTCTCCCTGCCTTTGTGTGACTTACGGGATATACAGGAATGTTCTCAGTGTTACAGAGGCTGCTGCAGATGGTTTTGGTTCCGTTTCTCCTTAAAAAGGTCATCCAGTTGGTGAAGCAAGCATGTAGATTGCCCTGTAATAACTTCAGTTGTGGTGACCAACATCAACCATCAGATGTTGTCACTGAAATACACTGTGGGAGGAAATACGAGCTGAGGACTAACAAGCTCCTGATGAAACTTGAAAAGCACAGCAGAGCAGTGCATATTTCCAGGTTGTCTTCGCAGCTCTGGAGTCTTCCATCCTCTGTGAGAAGAGGATTTCTTATGTTACTGCTGAAGCACTACTGCATAAGTTCTGGATTTTCTGAAGTTATGTTTGGTGTTTGACAGTGGAGAAAGGAGAGGAGGCTGCAAGCCCTGACTGGTAGCATTTCCACTCCTATCCTCTTTGATGGAGCTGAGATGATGGGAACAGTTGAAATTGTTAGCAATTCCCTGCTTGTTCAAGGTGATTTGAACCGTGGCTGTTGAACTTCTGTGACTTTCATAGGCACACACTTTCATCTCTAAAGGAGCCATGAACCACAGTTGGAGTGATGAAATCTCAAAGTTTTAAGATTTTGCTGGGTGGGGACCTATCTGCAAGGTGGGCTGGAAGCTCAGAGTGACCCTGATTCTAAAGCTCAGGAAAACTGCCTGCTTGAATTACGAGGTGAGAAAAAGGGTGCTAATCTAAGTGTACATGGCTGGAGAGTATCTCAACGCAGTATCGTCAGGGATTCCTAATACCTACAATCCAAATTGCTCCAGTCAGTTAAGCTCGGAAAACTAACTCCAACTTCAAATGTCCAGTCCAGAAGCTTTCTGAAAGAGCTTCAGTGCTTTATCAAAGCTCTGTAATTGAATGTTTACCACCAAGCTACCCGCCTTATAGTAGAAGTGGGCATCCTCTAGTTCCTTCCACTTCACAGAAGGATTTATTTTCTTCTCTCAACAGTAAATAATTCATTTGTGCTTGGTGCTCTGTGCCTGTGCTGTGTATACAGCCAGTACTATCTTGGACTACAGTACATCTTGCTTTCTGTATCCTTGAGGATTCTTGCAAAGTTTTCATGACGAGAAAAGTTCGTGAGCTAGCCTGTCTCTTGTTTCCTTCTGGGTTGCCTGCTGTGCCTGCTGCAGCAATCAGGCAGAGGTACATCATGGCCGTGTAGGTGTGCCCCAAACCCTGCACAGGGCACCCACAGTACCTGCACCCCTGTCTCACCCCCCTTCCCTGCCGTGGCTGGGCTGTGCTGTAAGGACAAGGAGGAGTCATAAAGGACAAGAAAAGGGCAGAACCAGATTACTTTTCAGTGAAACGAATTGGCAAGAAACTTTAATATACAAAAGTAAATAGCAGGGAGACAAAGATCATTTGCTTTGAGGGTGGAAAGCTGCAGTGTTGAGTTTTGGTTTTCTTCTGTTCTTTTACTTGCTTTGTTTTTAAAAACTACAGAAAAGAGGCTTTTGAAATTACAGGGCTGGAGAGTTGGTGCAATGCATGGAAGAGTTTGCCATGAATACACATTGGTGGGAGAAGTATTTTGAAAAGCATAGGAACTGCAGACTTGCTGGAAGAGTGGCACCAATATCCCCTAATTTGTCTCTTGCAGTGGTACTTTTGAACCCTTCGGAAGTTGTGGGACTATTTATATTTCTTCACTGAAAAGGATTGTCAAGCATTGGAACAGGCAGCCTAGGAAGTGATGGAGTCACTGTCCCTGGAGGTGTCCAAGAAAGTGCCATGGTTTCATTGGCATGGTGGTGTTCAAAGGTTGGACTCTTATGATCTTGGAGGTCTTTCCCAACCTTAAGGATTCCATGATTCTACATAGTGCAAGCATTTGCACGTGACCCACCAGCTGACCACATAGAGGACCTTGGGCTGTGCAGTTGTCACATGAAATTGACGTGATACCTCCACACCTCTGTAATGGCCCCTGGGCATAGTAACTCCTGGTGCAGAGTAAGGTCTGGCACTCCCTTCAGCTTGAATTAAAGTGCTGGATTTTACTGTCACTCACAATTTATGTACTTGCATGTAATGAAAGATTTTGAAACTGCTCTAACTAGTTAGTCTCCCCTCTACCCTCTCTCTTTCCCTTTCTTTTAAGATCACACAGTAGGTGTGTGCAGATTAAACTTGGAATGATTACCAGACCTGTGGAAAAATGAAGGATGACATTTTTCAAAATTTCTCCTGTAGGGTTGACTTGATGTTGTAAATTTGCTTGCATTCATTTAACTTCCCTTTTGGCTTCTAGAAGTGCTGCAGGAATTGCTTTCAGAGCAAGAACATTTTGTTCTATTTTGGGCATTTGGGGTTTTGGGGGGTTTGTTTTTTGCTGTGTAAGAAAGCAGTGTTCTTTAATAAATTAGATAAATGGGAAAGAAAAAACAACAAACCAGCAGAAATTCACTCTGCAGTTGACCAGAAGGTTCATCGAAGGATAAACAATGGAAAGTTCAAAGACAACAGTAAGGAGAAAAGGGGTCTTTCAGGTCTATTTGTTACAATTAATTTCATTTAGGTTTGAGCATAGCCAGTTAAAATAGTCTCACTGAAACAAAAGGTGATTTAGGATTCTCTGACATTTCTTAATAATTCAGCTCCATGAAAAAACAAAAATTCATCAATTTAAAGATGAAGTGGCAGTAGAGGTGCTGTAAGGTGTGCAGAGCTCTGCACGCATGGGGAGCTGGCCTAAGTGGTGGAACTCAGAAGATTTGATTTAGCCCACATCAAGAAACACGGAGAATTTAAGTATTATAATGAAATTATGTAATAAAAGGAGCCCAGCATGGAAAAAGATTCCTCTGTAGCCTGCACTGCAGTTAAAAACAGTGAGGTCTTTGGAAACACAATCCCTCTGTAGCTGGAGTTACAGCTAAGGATGGAAACATTGCACCAAGGATGTCAGGCTTTGAGAGAGCCAGGCAGTTGTGAAGTTTTGGCTGGCACAGATAAACAGGTACCCTTGTAGGAACCTAAAGTGTCCTCCATTACCTGGCAAAAAGGTGGTGAGGAGGAAGAGGGCATTTGCTTTTTCTTTACAGTCCCTCGTCCCTGCCCTTTGCTCTGATCCTGCCATCACTGGAGAGTCTCGTCCCAGCAAAAGATTGGGCAGTGGGCACTGGGCTCCTGCTCCTTCCCCCTCCTGGTTTGCCTCCTGGTGCCTCCTCTGCTGCTTTAACAGTGGCAGCATGGCCGGTCCTCTCGGGGCTGTGGGGCAGAGGTGGCCATACAGCTCATCTGCTGCCTGCCTGCAGGAGGTGGGGAGGGGCGCCCCAGCCTGGCTGTGAGGAACAGGATGGGGATCAGTAGGGATGGGTGAGCCTTGGCCCAGTGCATTAGATGTGCTACTCTCCCACCCTTACAGCTGTGTTCATTTACTAAAGATGCCTTGACACTACCATAGCCCTGGTAGGTTCCCCTTTATGTTGCCTTTTGTTCCTTACAGCAGTTCTCCCGAGAATGATACAAACCAAGTAGTAATGGGCAATTGGGGAATAAAAGAAAATCACCAAATTCTGAACCCTGAGGTAGCTGTTGGTGTTTGCAATGGCAGTACACCAGAGCACCAAAGTATAAACAGCTTTAAATGTCATACTGAGCATGCAATGAAGGTGGCTACAGCGTCAGTAAGAAAGTATGATTAATGTATGATAAAATATGTCATGGCTGGCTGGTGGCAGAGGAGAAGGTGGTTCCTGTCCCCCAGTGCCAGGTAAAGGAGACACATGTACTTCATTGGTGACAGTGAGGGCTCTGCAGGTGAGTGGATAGCACAGTGCCTGTCAAAAAGCAAGGAGGCAAGAGATGCTGAGCCAAAACAAACAGGACAAGAGAAAAACCCTGTGCTGAAAGGTAGAAGTCACTACTTGTTTATTTACCAACTGTATGAAAACTGCCCCCTGTGCTTGGTGAGGAACTGCCCTTTGCCCTGAACCTGCATGTAATCCAGATTACAGCCTTGGGCTGGGAAACCAGAGTGAAAAAATCTCCTCGGTGCATAGCAGGATCAGCCAGGCCAAGAGCTGGGGAGCTCCAAGTGGGCAGCAGAGAAAGTGCTGGGAGCTCACAAGGCTTTGGAGGAGAACAGAGACTGGGAAAAGGGAGGAGGAGGCTCCAGTGGTGTTTTCTCCATGTCAGACTGGTTGGGGGGGTCACATCAGCACAAAGCAGCTGTGGTTGGTGGTCCAGTTCACCAAAGTATGGGCTAGGCCTCCTCTTGCCTTTAATGCAGCAGTGTGCTGCACCTTTCTTGAAGTGTCTTTTGTTCTTCACACAAGAGAATAATGATGTTGAAGGCTTACAGGTGCTGTTTTGGCTCAACCAAGCACAAACCAGGTAAGACCAAGGACCACAACAGTCTTTGCACCACACCTGGCTTTCGAAAGAGCCCACAGGGGCCATGATCTAGGGAAATCTCAATCTGTTTTTCCCAGGGACAGGGGATGATGGTATCTTTTTAAAGCCTGCCGGTGTTCTACTGACAAAAAATATCCCTAAAAGATTATTTTTCCCATAGCCAGCATTGTACCTCCTGAGAGCTGTAGTGCATTAAAAGTGGTGCCATCTCTTACACAGCGCCATTATTAGGGTACAACAGGTAAGAAGATGGCCTTGAGGTACTTCTTGGTGCTGCCTCGAGCTGTCTTCTCACACTGCCTTTTTCACTCATTGCTGACACTCCAAGCAGCACAACGTGGCAGGGAAAGGGGTCACTGGCGCTGATCACACCAGGTGTTGGAACCACTCACCTGGACAGAAGCCGAGGGTGCCGGGCTGTTGCAGCCAAGAATATGCCCCAGCTGTTTGGGATGCCAGCTGGGAACATTCAAAGATGCTTTTCTGTTTTATTTTAATTTAGCAAGTGGTGTAGCCCCAATTGGAACTGTAATCGTGCGGACACCAGGATCCCAGTACTCATTCCAGATTTTCTGTATGGCAACCACTGGCTACCCCAGTATAAAGAGATAAAGCACTTTTACTTTTGCACTGTGGTATAGAAGGTAAGTTATCAGATACCTGCACTCACATTACGGGTATATGTATATCACATACATTACACTGTATGTAATATAAACGTATATACTGTGAGTGCAGCATAGTCTATAAGGCAAGGGTAGCCTTATTTTGCAACCAAGGATGGTACATCAGCTTGGAAAACAAAGAAAGAGATGGTTAATCATATCTTACCACTGCACATATGCTTCCCTTCAGTATCTTGCAGGCTTTATTACTGGACTTGATTAAAAGCCCAGCCCTTCTGTCCACTTGGCTAAAGCCTGAGAAGCTCCTACTGCACAGTCCTGAAAGGAAACCTTCAGTGGGACTCAAGAAAGCAAATGCAACAGCCCAACGAGGCATTTAAAAGGCAAAACTATGGTTTCCCCCATAGGAGATCTTCTACTCAGAGCAAGCCATAAGCTTTGCTTGGCCATCATGGAAAGGTGGAAAGCAGGTCCAAAGCATCAGCTTCCAGCTGTCAGGGCCAGGGGTTTGCAGGTGAGGAGGCTCGAGCAGTTCCCACCCCAGCAGTGGCAGACATGGTCTTGGTTTAGCCCCACCTCTGGTGTGAGCCCAAGAAGGGATGCCTGAGTGGGGTGCATGGAGTTGTGCAGTGCTGGCTCATTTGGCAGCTGTTCTGCAAAGACTTGGGCATGGGAAAAGCATCTGTACTGCCTCCCCAGCTGCAGCTACTCCCAGTTAGCTGTAAAAATTACACTGTGGGGAGCACACAATTAGTCAGAAGTGAGAAGTTAAAAGTCTGTCCATAGATTTAAAATGTACTTTTTGACTCCAATTCTACCTAATATTGCTACAGCTACACTGTATCTGCTAAGCTGCCAGGAAGTCCATGCATATTTTGAAGGTTTCCAGCAGAATGTGAATGCTGCAGAATAATAAGCTTTTCTAAGAGGAGTGAAAGCATCAAGTCTCAAAAGGAGAAGGTGAAACAGCAGGTATTTGTAAAGGTAGCCAGTGAAAAGAAAGAAGCACAGGGTTGGGATTGGTCAATAGCCAAAACAACAAAAGGAAAGATTTCAGTGAATTTGCAAGGGTCAAAAACATGAATTAAGGCATAAAAGCTGTGGCAAAAATATTCCATATTTTCTCCCAAATAAAAGAAAAAATAATGATACCACAGATGTGACTGAAACCAAGAAGCTGAAGGTATTTATGGAAATCCCTATGCCCTAGGAGTTTGTAGGTGATACAACTTCATCCTGAAAAACACCGAGTATCACATCAGTTCCTGACAGGTCCCACACCTTATCTTTGCACACAGGCACTACCAAGCTGGTGCAGGACTGGATAAGTGGTCCAGATAAACCTTTTTATCTTTTAAATGGGACATGTGAGTGGTTTTTTCCCCCTCCATGTTTCCTAGATAGGCTCATCACCATGGTGTGTCACTTTTTCCTAAATGGCAAACCATAGTTGTTTTCCAGCTTGCCTGTAGCAGGGGGAGTATTTTGTCTGAGTCACCAGAGCTGTCCGTTGTAGACAAATATTTTAGTGAATGATCTCTCTTTTTTACTTAGACTGCCTTTATTCTCATGCTTAAGGATCAATTACGTGAAGACAAAGGCAGGGTGGTCTCTCATTGACTCACTAGCTCTCCCTCCATGAGCTGGCCTTAAACCATGTGTCTCATACAGCTTCAACACCACCAAACATTAAAATGGTTTGTGGACAGATTTTCAAACTGGGTTAGAGCCATGAATTGAAGTTTTTAAAGAAACATTTTTGGCTTCCTGGGCAGTTGCAAACAGCTTCTCTTCAGTTGCCTGCAGATTGCTCAGGATATAGAATATCTTTTGAGGGTGAGGGTTCCTGAAAATATTGACCTGTGCCTGCTTCCTGCAGCACTTGGACATCATTCAAGATTCACAAGCAACATTTCCTGGATACAGCAAGTTCCTTCCCTACTTGTGAGGGATTTGGGTGGCTTCAGCTTCAGCTCCCTTTCCTGGATCCTGAAGGATGTTTATTTCCCCTTCTCCTTTCTGCCCTCCCATTAACCCCCAAGTGAAACAGCCCCCACAGTGCTGTGTTGGGGTGCCTTCCCTCACAGCTGGCAGCACGAGACTCAGCAGCATCCTCTCCTATACCACACTGCAAGCAAAACCAGTGCCACTGGGCTGGCCCCCTTCCTGGGGTCCCTCCACACCTGGCTGTGCAGGAGGGGTGGCTTCAGCCCAGCTGGGCGTCTGGCCCCAGACTCACTGCAGTGCCAGGCCAGTGTCCAGGTTCCTCACAGCAGTTTTGGCCAAGGCCATTGAGTGAGTTATTGTCACCCACAGCCATGACCATCATATGTCTGTGACCAGCAGTCTCTGAACCATGGGATGTGGCACACCATGATGGCCAGCTCAGTTACAGGCCTTCACACCTTTGGGGTATTGTTTGATAAGGTGCTGATGTGTGGAAAAAGACCTCACAACCAGGTAGTTGTAGAGAAGATATGTTTATTCAGCTCTGGGTGCATGGGAGATTGGTCCACCAGAGACATGCACACCTGTCTGTGCTCATAGGCCTGTTTAAATACAGTTAAAACATGCATAATCATTATTTCTTTATATGCATTATTTTCTTAGAAAAGGCAGGGTTATTCTAATCAGTTCCCAGAAGTAATTTCCATTTTCTCCGCCTTGCACTTCTCCCATCTGAGTTTGTGTGTTGGTTTCCATTTTTCCTGGGCCGGGGTCTTCAGGGGTCTTGGGGTTGAAGATCGTGGGTTTTCCTCGCTGTGTCCTTTTCAACTTGGCTCAAAAAGTAACTTAAACCAGTTTTGTTGGCAACTTGAACTGGTCTGATTAGCAAACTTCTACAATTATCTTATTTTCTTGGCACATTTCCTGATTTATCTTAGTTTTAGAAGCTTCAAGGCCAGGTACTGAAAGATAATAATTATGGCCTCAACCATGCAGTCTATCTTTGCTACTTCAGCAAAAGCCTCTACAATTATTTCTATTAACCCTCTGAGTGTTAGTTCCCTATTGATACCTTATATCAGTTCCCTCTCAGTGTTAGTTCCTTATTGATACTTTATATCAGTTATTGATACCTTATATCGGTGCTTTAAAAAAATAAAAATCCACTGGTTCTGGTTAGTGGTGGTGTTACACACTGGGTTTTCATCACCAGCCTGGCCATTCTCACACAACAAATACTTGAGATGTTATAAATATTTGATCTGATAAAACCCTTTCACAGAAGCAGCATAAGAGAACCATAAAGCAGTTAGCTAGAAATAACATTTCTTCTGCACAGCAATAGACTGGCTACAGGAAAAGCTGCTGATCCAGAGACTTCATCATTTATTGACTTACCAGTGCTAGAAACCCCATGTGTGTTAACACCATATGGTTGCAGCAGGAAAAGAAAACCTGACCTTGCAGCTGAAGACCCTGCAGTGACGTGGTCCCAGTGGAGATGCCACCACTGCTGTGTCTCGCTCAGCCTGTGTTACCTGAGGTACACAGACCCAGCCATGGGGGGCTCTCCCTGCTTGTACAGTTGTCACCACACCCAAGGAGACACAAGGAGATGGGAGGCTCCTGGGAAGGGGACAGAGAAAATGCTGGGGTTTTTTTGTGACATGCAGTGTTTGCCCTCGGTTTCAGCACTGCTCAAAGCCACTCCTGCACAGAAATGGGTTTGGCTTCCCTTTTTTGCAGCACAGCCTGTACTTGAACACTGGGATGTGCACCTGCTGAGGTATGTGAAGGTATGTGTTGGACTTTCACTTCCACTTGCTCTCCTTTGCACCCTCAGGTGAGTGACAGTGCTCTGGTGGCTTGGTGGTCCTCCTGGACAGGCACCTGATCCCAGGTGAGCTCTCCACAAGGTCCCTCTCCCTCCCCACCAGCCAGCAAGGCAAAGCAGCCTCATGAGGCCAGCCTTGGGTAATTTTTTGAATGACTCATTTTGCAGGTAGTTTTATGCAATGGGCTAAAACAAGACAGCTGAGTTGCTGACTATTGAAATTTCAGGGGGTTTGCATACAGCTAGGGTGTATCCTGTCTGTCTGGCCCCACGGACATGCACAGAAGATCCCCAGTGGATATGAGGCTGGAAAATGTCCAAAGGAGGATCCTGTATGTCCCCTTTAGAGCTGGCTTGTCTTCGGGGCATGCCTGGTCCAGACCTGCCAGTTTATTAAATGCCAGAGAAAATTAATGCACATACACCATCATTCCCATGCCAGCAGCTGATCCAACACCACACAACTCCTCCAAACCAGCAGAACCAGGAGGAGATGAACTGAGCCAAAGCATTACTGAGTGCAACAGTTCAGCAGCAAATCTAGTGCAACTTGGTGGTTAAATGGGGTCTCTTGGGTTTGAATTGTATTTGTCCCACCCTTACTGGGTGTTTTGGGCCAGGTGCACTGTACTTGCCTATGACAACCTGAATAATGTTTGTGTGGATGTCAGGATAGGGCTTGTTGTGGCTTAGCTTGAAACAGCACCTGGTTGGTGTAAACTTGCGTGTGGGCAGCTCTGACACCATGACAGGAGTGTATCACCCAAGTATGCACTACTTAAAATCATCACTGCCCTGCCTGTCTCTGCAGGAGACCAATAATCTATGGGCACACAATTTGAGAACTGCTGAATTTCCTAAATAACTAAAAATTAAGAGAAAATTTCATATTGGGCTGAGTTCTGTGGTGGTTTTAGTCTTGTCTGGAAGGTGATCAACAACATTTCCTTCTCCCAGCAGCTCCAGGGTGCCTCCAGGTGTGATGCTGCTTTCAGAAGCATGACCCCTAAATCTTGACCTTAGTGTCAAAAAATTATGAAACTACAGCTGTGCCTGTTTGGGATCCTTATGCCACACCTATGCTTGGAGCATTTAACTTGGGAGAGGCTCCACTTGCACCACAGCTTCCTCTGTAGGGCTGCTGTAAGTATTTGCATTGCCACCAAATGCTGGAGCTGAACTATGCCCATACCAGCCAGCCAAAGTCTTTCCATGTTCAGGCAGTGGTTCAGCCTGGATCACATCACTGGCTGAAACAAGTCTGCAGAACAGAGATGAGGGTGAAGTAAAGTGGCTTACATGAAAATGAATGGTGCCAGTTCAACAACTCTCAAGAGCTGGAGCAACATTGCTGAGACCTGAGAAGTATCCAGCATCTCCCCTTTGACTTCTGGCAAAGTTTGCTGAGTCATGTGGGAGAAGAGTTTCACCCCCAGTGCTTTGGATAAAGGGAGGTAGTTTACCTTCAGTAGCTAATTATAAAACGGAAATTAAAAGGAAAAGCACCTCAAAATCAGTTACCTTTTCGAAAACACTTTGCTTGGTAAAAAGAAGCCTTTGTAAGCTCTCCTAAACACAAACATTTTGGGGGGTGAGAATTGACTGCAGGGGCATTCAGGAAGTGAGTTAAACCTCTTCAATAAGAAACATCCCCAAGCAGGCAGTAGCTCAGTGCCACCAGGCCTGGCACCTCGGACAAACTTGTTTGGGGCAGTCTTGATGTGATTTCAGCTTGTAAGAGCATATTGTCTGACTGTTGCCTATCTTGCCTTTAACTATGGTCTTACATTGTGCAAGGATATGATAGCAAGGATTTGTCAGACCCTCACCATGCAAGTGACCATCATGCACCTACACCTGCAGACAAATAATTTTTAAAAAAGGACAAAACTGCTCAATGAGATGGCATAAAAAGTGCATAAATACAGCCTCAAATGGGCTCTTGACCAAAGAGGAAGAAACCTCACCACCAGTGTCCTTCTTCTGGCAAAGAAAAAGCTATGCAGACCATTATTTTACTCTTCCATGACAAAGCATGGAAAGGGTAAAAGAATAAAAAATTAGCAGTAATTAGATAATTGGGATTACACGGTAACTGAATTAATAGAACATGTCAGGTTTTATTTAGATTAGAATGTCAAGGCTTTGTTAGACCATGAATATATTCACTGCTCCAGGTACCAGATGTGGTTCCTCAGCCCACGTCAATTGAATTAAACTTGCATAGCAGCAAAGCATGAGAGTTTTCCAGAAAAGTGCTCACGGAACATGTTTTGACCTGACATTAGGAAAAATCAGCTAGGGAGGAGGGAAAACCAAGCAGCACTGTCCTTCACATACTAAGTGGCTCGATCAGGAGATTAGTCCTGCTCTACATGATGCCAAACCTTGCCAATGCTCACACTGACACCTGGAAAAGGGGGATAGGGCTTGGAGCAGGGGCCAGCATGAGAGGTGGTGGTGGCACACTGCAGGGGTGGGGATTCACAGCCATTGCAGCTCTGCGGTCCCAGTCTTTGAAGGCATAAATCTTCCATCAGGATTACTCGACTCCCACTGCAGTTTTCCCTTCCCTTTTCCTGTTTTTTCCCCTTGTGCAGACATACCCACTGTGCTGCAGAGCACCTTCCCCTCCCTCCAAGTTTAAACTTTAAATAATCTTTATCACTGGTGCTTTCCCAGAGCTGCTGTGCCCAGTCCCGGTACTTTCAGAAGAAGAAAACAAAACACATCAGAAACGGGTGAAGGCCGTGACTATTCTCTGGGGGGCAGTGGGGCAGCCACTGTGTCATCCTTTGCATCCATGTGCTCTGCATGATTCTTTCAGGAAAACATTGAAGTTGGGATTTTTCAAAAATTTCAGAGGGATTAGCAGGTCTAATTCCTATTAAAATCAACAGGTACTAGACATGAAACTGGCTGGGTAAAGAATAAAAGGAAAAGGACATTAAATACTTAGCTAAAGCTGCAGTGATGAACCAACCACACTCCAGTCCCCAAAGGATAAATCAAGTATACCACTAATCCAGACATTTCAAGCAACTAAAATTTTCCTTAAAAGTTCATGTGTTATGAATACACTGGTTTTACTTCAGTAACATGCAAAACAAGGATATCACTGTATTATACATAAATACATATTAATATTTTCAGATAACCTTTAAAGAACCTGCTTGTAAAAAGATCTTTTCTAACTGTTGTTCAATTATATCAATAATCTGGAAATTTAGAAACTAGAATTTCTCATGTGGTGAAACTCCACTGACTGCAAGTGTATTTAGGGCATGGCAACAAAAGCATTCCTCCCAGGAACAAAGGGAATAAGAAAATCCCAGGAGAACTAAATCCCCTTCATGCTGCCTGCCTGCCTTCCTCTTGCACTAATGAAGTGATCAGCTGCTGATGGCTAGACAACAAGACATGCGGGTGATAAATCCATTTGTCAGACTTTCAATCAGCTTGAAAGTTCTCATCAGTCCCCTGGGATGCAAGACTTTGGCTTTGGCAAGCTGGTTCAAGCTGTCCACCAAATGGTGAAACAAATTACAGAAAGGCACTGTGGCTGAAAGACGGGTTTACTGAACCACAGCTGCTGGAGGAGCCTGGGGCAAACCCAAGCCTTCCCTCAACAAACCTGGGAACCTTTGGTGCCTGGGGCTACCTCTCAGGACACAAGGCCCAGCATGAAGGTGAGATCAATTTTATTTCTACAAATGATCCCTGTGATTGCCAGCTGGACTAATCCAGAGAGGAAGGCATTAGCCTCTCTAAGTACCTGCAGCAGCCCTTCTTTTTCTACATCTCATTTGTGCTCACAAAAAAAGGCCTCTGAGGATCCAATTTGCACTATGAAGAAAAAACCCCCCAAAATGTCAATCATAAATATGCTGCAATAAGCAATTTTAAAAAGGAAAAAATATACAATACAGGCATATGCATAAAAAACATGTTTCATAATTGAGATTTTTCTCCTGTGCCCATTAGTTGCTGAATATAAATGTTGTGGGCTGTTGTACCCACTCTGAGCTGCCAGCTTTGCTGCTGCCTATTTTACCAACTCTCCAAGCAGGATGTGCAAATAAGGCCAAGTCCTGGCACAGGCACCTGAGGACACGAGAACAGCAGCATTTGAGGGCAGTCATGGTTCACTGCTTAGAAATGGGAATGACCTTTTTCCCCCATGATGCATCAAGCACAGCAAGATGAAACCAGGCATTTCCTGGATGCAATTCTCTGGTTCATCTTCTCCATTGATGCTAAAATAAATAAACCTCTGAATACTTCTGTAAATGCAAAAAAAACCCCACTTTTTTTTTTTTCTCCCAGCAGAAGGGGTGCAGATATTAGGGGACTGTGCTGGAGGTTTGTGACTAAGGTTTTTCACCTGTCCCTCCATGTGTACTTATGTAACATGGGCACACATACACCCATGAAAAAAAGAGCAAAGTATGTGAAAGTCAGAACTGAAAAAAAATACCTTTTGACTTACAAATGAGAGGTTTTTTCTGCATTTTGAGAAGCTCTGCTGCACAGGCAGCACCACTGTTTAAATGTTTGCTTCAGGGTGAAATGGTGGAAAAATAAACACCAGAAAATGATGCTGGCTGACAAAGGCTAAGATTTTTAGCAGCTTCATCTCCCCAGACACTAAAGCTGTTTGTTTCTTCGGAGATCTATTGGGAGGTGACTTTGCTTTCTTACAGCCTGTCCCTTGAGGCACCCCATGGGAGTGGGGCCATGCGCCCACTTTGTGACTCCTGAAGGACTGGCTTCATGACCTGATTGCAGCCCCTCGTGCCGTGCTAAGGCTGCTGAGAGCAGGGCAAAGTGCAGGGTGAGGCTGTGTGTCCCCTTGGGGGGTGACAGGGGACCTCTGAGCAGCCACGGCTGAGGAACAGGAAGGGAATTCAGTAGAGAAGGATATGCTCCTCCTGCAAACACAGCCAGGGGCACATTCCCACCAGTCACTTTTGGGAGTGGAATTTTTGAATTGCAGAAAAAAAATGCTCCAGAGATCAGGAGGGAGGAATTGCCATGCAGGACTTGGTTCCCCGTTGAAGCCAAACAAACCAAAGCAATACATCCCAGACAAGCTGACCAGGTACGTTTGGCACTGCACGAGCATGTTGCCTGGAGCAGTGTTCCCACACAAGCTGCCTGGGTGAGCAGCTGCTGAGGAGGGAGGATGCACTGCCCTGTGTGCAGGACAGCACAGGGTGCCCCTGCAGGCTGCGGAACTGGGCCTGGTGTGAGCACCGAGTTCTGCCAAAATCTGTACCTTGGGGAGAAAACCTGGCACCACAAGGCTGGGGAGAGCCAGAAGCTGCCAGTGACAGTGAAGGTACCTGCCACTGCCACTGCTGTCCGTGATGAAGTAAAAAGGGTGATTATCTGAGTTTAATAGCTATGCAGTGACTCTTCTGTGTCCACACGGTTTCCTCATGTCCTTAGAGATGGCTAGGAAGCAAGGCTATGACTGTTCCTGCTGCAGCTCCTTCCTTTTGAGCCTGAAATGGTGGGTTGTTGTCTTGGGCACTGCCCTGGGCCCTGACTTCTCAAGCAGCTGCCCCAGGAGAAGTGCCAGCAGTGGGTGGAGAGCTGCCCTCTTGCCAGGCAGCAGCCCCAGCTCCCTCCACTGACACAGACTCCCCTGTAATGGACAATTAAGAATCACACCACTTGGCTTCAAAACATACAATATACTTTATTGCCTGCTAGATAATCAAAATGATGAGTAAACACCATAGCTGGAAAAAGCAGAAAAGGACCAGGAGAGGGAAAAGAATATCCAGTCACCAAACAAGTTATCAGGCAATAAACCATACACAATATAAATAATCTGTTTCCCAAACAACTAAATCTTTATTTTGCTAATGGCCATTATATGGTTAATTATCAGTAGTAAAATCTCTGGATTTCCTTTTCTACACAGCATTAGTAGTAAGAAATATATAAGGGACTCTGCAGAAAGCAATACAAAGGAGTTATATACACAGGCACCTTCTGTGGAGCAAGAACAGAACCTCTTCTAATAACGAAGGTCTATCTACAAACCAGAAGACCATGGTAATACAATATTAGCTCAGACTTAGTTTAGCTGCAGCCTTTCCACAAGGCAGGCTAGCCAACTTATGTATACATATATATTTTAATATAGATATATAGAGAGATTTATTATTTTAAAAATAATGTGAACTACCTGTAGTTCCTAGACTAATTTTAAAGAGGCAGTGTACCTTTCTGAAGCTTCATTTCAGGAAGTATATTAAAAATGGTATATAAAAGACTAGCAGACCCAAGCTCATATATCGAATCCTGATATCTTCCCTCCAGCATTTTTTCTAATGCTATAGCTGCCACCCGCATTGACAGCAATGCCTTTAGTCATCTGGATTGCTATTTATGTTGCTGTAATTGCTACCACTAAGTTTACTGGATTATAGTGTTAGTAATTGTTGATTATAAATAGCAATAATGCTACAGTACACTGTCAAAGCCTGGCCACGGTATGAAGATCTAGTCTGTATGTGCATGCAGAGTTTTGTTGTTTAATCTAAAAGAACATTTCTCAGTCAAAGTGCTTCCCCTGCCAACTGCCCCCATGTTCTTCAACCACATTGCAAGGGCTCCTCTGTCTAAGGAAGATGTGATGCCTCTCACCCCACACGAAACTCTGAGCATCCATCCATCATCCACCAATCCATCCATCCATCCATCCATCTTTATATTCAGGACATAACCCTTTCCTCTCACACAGCCTCAGTGTCCTGAGGGCTAGTAAATAGGACATTAAAATTCAAACTGTTTGAGGAAATGCTTTTAACACCTTTTTGGGCCAAATCTCCAACTGGGCTATTTCAGCCTTAGGCTCCCCTTAGCAGGCAGGCAAGCAGCAGAGCAATGCCTGTTGCTGCTGCCCAAGAACCAAGCCCAGGAACCAAGCAAGGAAAAAGGGTGAGACAATTGCTGGGGATACCATGAGGACCTGGAGAGACCACGGGTGCTTTTTGTGCCACCCTTTTCTAGTCTGCTCCCTATTTATGTCTTGGGATCCACTTGCAAAGGCAAAGCAGGGAGCATGCACATGCAGTCAGGCAGCACCCCTTCCATTGGATTTGCTAAAAAAACAGGGGTAGAGGGATGAGGCCCCTCGTGCAAGTGATGCCATTTTGCTCTCAGCCCAACCCTCCACAGGCTTCACTGCTCACACGAGGTTCTACATCACCTCTGTTCATGACACTTCACACACTCCTTGGCATAAGGGTTTCCAGGAGCCTCCTCCCAAATCAGTGATATGCAGTTGCTCTATTTTGGGTTCCACCCCAGTAGTGAAGAGGTGGGTTTGTATGAAGTAAGTGACTCAGACTCAAGAATGACCTGAAACACAGCAGCACAGGCATAGGGCAGAAAACCTGGCAGAGCCAGACAGCTGAGGGGCTGGGAGGGATGTTTCTGGCTTCGGCTCTGTTTTCACACATGCCCAGGGATCCCACACAGCCTGCAATATTTCCTGGTGACCTGCGAAACCAGGATCTGCCCCGTGTGACTTGTCATAGTCCCACCAGCACAAGGGACTGCTCTGCCCCACCAGACCCCCCAGCCAGGCACATGCCACTGGCAGAAACAACCTCCAGCACAAGCACCAACATCTGGCCAAAAGTGCACAGCACTCAATGGAAGCTGTTTTCTGAGTATGACATAGAACATGTACCAAGAAAAGTGTCACAACAAATTAATTGTTTCCCACAATAATTCTGACATTTTGATAGGGGAGCTTAAAAATGGGTATTTGGAAGACACCCTGATGGAACAGGATGTATTTGCAGTATTAGGAAAGGAAGGATGGGCTGTACCTAAAAGCATATCTGCCATGGCTACTCAGCCAGGCAAACACACCCTTGTTGAATTCAGCATTGTCCTCTGCATCTTTGATTATGAAACAGTAAAGATAGAAAATTCCCAATTGATCATAGTGAACTCAGAATTAATCTTAGCTATCCAAGCAGCAGGTGTCCTTCTCTGTCTCATCCAGGTACCTGCTGGGATCAGTCAGGTAAGTACTGCAAGAAGAGACACACACACAAAAGCTGAGCTGTGTGGTGATGTGAATTCTCCCTATATCAGGAAAGCCACTGTGTATCGACGCTGTTTAAAATTCACTCACTTCAGCCCTTGCATCACCACAGAGCATCACTTCACCTTATTTATGCACCTTGCTTTACAACTGGGGTTACACTGACTGTGCAAGCACAACAGAAGAAGAGAAATGTCCTTTTTTTGTTGTTTTTTGCTTTTGTATTTTGCTAAGAATTTTCTGCCTGTAAGTGTAGCAGGATCAGTGTTATTTTTCAATTCTGTTGGTAACTCCTCTCCAGCTCTACAGGATTAACAGCACATGATACTCAATAGCAGCCAGAATATGAGAAGCACCCTGCTATTCTGGGTAGAAGGAAAAAAAAAAAAAAAGACAAATTTTAAGTGAGAAGCACTTACACTGGATGTAAAATCAATGAAGATTCATACTGGCTGCCCTTGTTTTTTAACTGCTGAGGACCAGCATGTAATTTGGAAGTCATACACCAGCTACCTGCTGCAAAGTGCAGCTTTTTTTGTCACTTTTGTCTCCACTGCAACCTGTTTTTTTGCTTTTCCTAGTAGGGTTCCTAGGGTTGAGCAGTAGCGAGAAAATCAAGGGGAGGATGAGAGATTAAGAGTCTATCTGAACAGGAGAGCAACTGAAACATGGAGGAAAACACTCTTCCTTCTCTAGGCATTGCTGAAGATTGTATTGACATGAAAGCCAAGGACTGCTGAACATATTAGTTGAATTGCAACTGAAGTGCAGCCTGATAGGCATTCACTGTATTTGTGTGTGTGTGAAACCAGGAGCAAAAACTCACAGCACTAGGCCATCCTTGCCAGGATGATTATTGGGCTTGAGGAAAATCAGTTCATCCCTTCCACAAGTTTTGTTTCCCCATTTATAGTGCCATTTCTTCCACTCACAAGGTTTTTGAGAAAATTTCATTTTTTTTTAAACTGCTCTGCTGCCCCCCCTCCCTTTCCTTTTTAGCCACTAAATACTTTGTCTCTCAATGCTTGGAGATTGTTAATTACTGCAGAAGGTTATCTGTGGAGATACTGCACTTAAAAGTCAGTCTTTGGTCAGCATGCACAGGGTTTCATCAATGGCTCTTACTGGAAATAAATAGACCTGGATCCCTCATCCATCCAAGCCCTTTGCCATATCCATGCCCAGAACTAGGACCAAGCATCACCTGGAGCAAGTATCCATAGGAAACCATCATTTCTGAGGCCTCTGCTTTGTGTCCTGCCTATAGTACCACTTATTTTAGCACTGTGCCTCCCTGGGTGTCAGTGCCTGGGTCGGTACCACCACATGGAGCATCTCTCACTGGGGGCCTTGGGGCCACAATGGCAAAGGGTGGGCACCACGTGCCTCTGGCAGCACCGGCAGGGCCACCTCTGCCACAGCCTGCAGCTGGTCTCACTGAGGTCACAAAGCCCTGGAAGTGCAGGACTGGTGCTGAGCAGCACACCAGCACCCTATGCAGCCCTTGGCCCCTCCCATGGCAGTGTGGGGCTGACAAGGGGCTGCCATGCATTGCAGAAGGCACTAATGGCACTTGCCACCGGAGCCAGGGGGCTTCGCTGCTGCCTCCCCCACCTCTGAGCTTTGTGTGGCCACACAGAATAGCAGGGCTGGTGGGTTTGGGGCAGGGTCCCAGCAGCATGTCACCACAGCTGGGGTGATCTCTGCCCAGTGCCTGGCCCACTGCAGTGTAAGAGGTTTGCCAACTCATTTCTTGCAAGCCTACAACTTCTGCTGAGCACAGCAAAAGCCTGCCTTGGCACCAGATACAGTGACCAGTACAGGCAGGGAGCTTCCTGATGGACCAGGACAGGCAGAGAATGAAGGCAATTGCACCCCTTGCTTGAGGGATGTGCTTTCCCCTTTACTTCCCCATCGGATGCCTGTTCCCAGTAATGAATTTTCAGCATGGAGAGAAGCATGGTCTGTCCCTCGGAAACTCCTTGATAAACTGTGGCATTGTCCAGAGTAAATCTGTGTGCCAGCAGCAACGGAGCACACGACTCTTGTAACACACTGGACTTGCTTCACTAGTCTCCTAAGTGTTTCAAAATGACTCCATTAGTCCTGGTTTTGGAGCTGGAGGGTACTGCAGGTACAGCCATGGGTTCCTGTTTCAAAGCAGAGACCTGAGGATTTCCTGGTCCCTGCACCACCAACACCATGAGGGGCTGCTTTTCCTGTATCTTCCAGGTAGAGGCTGGATCAGACTCAGGCAAGGACTTCACTGTGAACACAAGTGATGCATTGCCAGCAGCATCCCACCCCAGGAGAATCAGGAAAATGCCTGTTTCCCTTGCCAGAGGCAGCTGAGAGAGGACAGCTGTAGAGTGAAGGCTGGCTCTGGCACCCGTGGGCTCTCCAGCCTCTTGGTGTGGCTGGCACAGGCACTGCCTGTTGAAATAGATGCTGCTCTCCTTTGGTTTCCTCCTTGTAATATGGCTTTAATGATGGACTTGTATTATCAGAAAAAGGTACCAAGAAAAGATCCTGCAAGCTGAGTTGATTTGTGGAAGGTCTTTTTTTTTTTTTTTTTTGTTTGGTTTTCTGTTTTTTCGCTATCTGAACTCTGTTAAAAAAAAAAAAAATATTGAAGGCAACTACTGGATACAAAACACAGCACGAGGAGAAAGGTCTCTTTGAACCTCTCTGGTATGGCTATTAACCATCAACCTGACATGCTATTTGAAAGAAGAGGTTTTCAAAGGCATGGAGGAGTCCTGTGGCAAGCATAAAGTTGGTCTGGCGCTCCTTGAAAACCTTGTCTCAGATTTTATCTGACCATTATTTCTAAGGTTGCATTTACAAAAACAGCTAAAATGCTTCTCTGCCTAATGTCTTTTGAGGACAGTCATTCTCCTGTACCCTAAAATTTTGCACTTAGGCACTGGGGGAAAAAAACATGCTCAAAAGACAGGCAAACACTGGAAAAAAACAGCATGGCGAAATGGTTGATTCTCCACTATTAGTGGCTTTTAAGGACAAGTTCAACACCCACCCATCAGATCTGTGGTAAGTATAGCTTAACCTGCCTTGGAAGTTCTCTATCTCACGTCTCAAGTCCCTTTTGGCCCTGTGATTCTGTGCCAAGTAAATACTGCCAAGACCTCATCCTGCCACAACCCAGGACGCGTTTAATATCCTGATTGGCTGCTTGGTTTTGTGCCATCATTTGCTGTTTGTCCAGGAACACACACAAGCACTTCAGACATTCTGCTAAGAGTCAGATTACACTTTCCTCACACACCACCAAAAGCCTGTCTACTTATACAGTCACCCTGAAAAAAAAAGATGACAACAGGGAGCAGCAAACCAAGAAGAACACAGAGAAATGTCCACACTGATGTTCAAAAGCTGCCATGCAAAGCTTTCCTTCAGCATTATGCCATCTTGAAAAATGTTGTCTGCACTGCTGACAAGTTGATAATGAACAGGAAAACCCCACACTGACAAGAATCACTGCACCTTTTAAATATCCTTTGCTGGTTCTTGCCCATAGCTTGCAGGAATTGGGTATTACAAGTCATTGTTTTTTTTAAATCAGCTACAAGTAACCCAAAGAAAGATCTGGTTTACAAGGAATATGACTCTGCCTCAGAAAAAAACCCAACCAACCAAACAAAAAAACCCAAACAAAAATAAAAGGAAGAAACCTCAAGCTAGGAGCCTGGGACATTTTAAAACAGGCACTCCCAAACATCAAGGTGAAATACCATCAGGAAATACACTACTGTGATGATGACGTGCAGTGGTGCATTTCATATAACACAATTGTCCAGAGCTGACCTTACACACCAAGCCCTACAAGGACTGAAAGGAAGTGAATAAACAGCAGCAGCACTGCTCTGTCACGCTCACCTACGGATGGACACGAGAGTCCATTTGTTCACCATTTCTGCAGTTACTTTAGCAGTTTGCTGACCCACTCTCACCTTAGAAACACATGTAGAAAATGCAGAATTTGATCTATGAAGATGCTGGTCTTTCCTTACAGACTTGTCTGCACCCTGAATTAATCCTCCTCCCCCCATTTATAAATTTCACACAGGTGAAAAACAGACCATCTAGTGACACATTTAATTAGTTTGTGGCATCCTTCCTGAATTCATTTTTTTTTTTTTTTATGAAATCAATGCTCAGTAAAAATGAGGTTAAAAATGTCTTTGCATCAACAACTACACCATGTGCACATGAGCCTCGAGACAACTACCACAACAGCACTTCAAAGAGATGGAAGGAGTTTACAACAGCAAGGATCTGATGCTTCTACTGCCAAATCTTTGACTGCAACAACTCAAACCCAGAGTGAACTTCTCTCCTAACACAACCTCTGTCATGCAAGGTGCCTAGGACAGCTTTCAAACAGGAGTAGCTGAAAGATACAGGAATTAAGAGCAAAATTTTACTGCCTGACAGGACCCACAGAGCAACAGCCCTTACTTTGGCATGTGACTGCTGCAGGTGCAACTCGGACTGCAGCCTTGTGCAGCAGTGCCGAGTGGTCTGTCCACACCCATCAGCCGGCACCCCCATCCCATCCCTTCGGATGCAATGGGGCTGCTGCTTCCCGATGGCCAGTGTGCCTTCTCTGGACAGAAAGCAATGATGTTGCATATAAATGTGGTCCTGATCCCACAGGCTTGCCACACACATACCTGCTGGCTTAGACAAGGCTGTATGAGCCAGGCAACTGGAGAACTTGGTATTATGTTTGTTTGAGCTGAAGGTCTCTTCAGTAATTAAAGAGAAAACAAATTTCGTTGTCCGGGAACTTTCATTTCCCCCACTAAGAAAGAAATTTAAAAATGTGTTAAGAGTTTTATTTGGCAAGTTAAGGCTTAGCATGAGCTAATGCAAACATTGTAGGATTAATAGGCAGAAGGGAGTTTGTTTTTTTTAAAAGTGTGTGCCTTCAAGACATAAACTAAAAAATGAACCAGGCCAAATCCCTGTAAACTGTGAATCTATTCTTAACAATAAACTGTTAGGAGGAGGAAATAATTCATCATGTTTCAAAAGCATGCTGGGTGCCTGACTCTGGTGCTGCTTCGGCTTTCCTACAAAGAGCTGGGGCACAAGAAGGGCCTGGGGAGCTTTGCCGCTCCATTCACTTCACTGCAGGATCCCACTTCCTTGTAATTATCTTTTTGCAGAAGCTGTGTTTTATGCACAGTCACGGCTGAGGAAACTTGTTGCTAAAGCACTGCTAATTAAAAAAATACTCTGTGGGTTTTGCAGTGCTACGCAGTAGCTCAGGAAGTGTGGGATACTGTCCATCCTACTGAAAATCTGTGGATGTTTTGCTACTGAAGTCCACCAAGTGTTCATCTGCTCAAGAAAAGAGATGAGAGGAAAGGCAAGATGACTGAAAACATGAAAGATTTGCAAGTGAAGCTTGACGTTTCCTACTCCTGCAACATAAACAAAACCATCTAAAGAAGTGATTTGTCTCTACCAAATATAAAGCATTTTCAGTTGGAGAGTGTATTTGCCAAAAGTGCCAAAAACCAACCAGTTCTTAATTTTGAGCAGCTTTTATGCTGTTTATGTCTCTTTTATCTTGATGGCAATGGATTTCAAGTGGGATGGTGGTTTGATGCTTAAGGCAGCTGCACATTTCACACATGCCACCACATCCTTCCACAAGCACTAAGTGTGACAGGCCAGTGCTGCCAAGGGACTCCCATCTAGGTCTGAGGCAACACATGGCATCTAAAAAACTACATTTTCCATTTTCTATTTGCCTGAAAACTGTTAAAATAACTATATTTGTAGTTTTATTAATCAAAAGCAGTAAGAAAAATACTCATCTCGCACTGAGCATTTTCTAAATGGTCTAAAAGCCCAGACATTTTTATTTAAGAATATATTTTTATCTCATTAATAAAGATGCTCTTAAATTCCTGCTGGCAATCCTTGGCTATCAATTATAGAATCACTGTGGCCAGCTGGAACAGCACACTTCTAATTTTTTGTCCAGGTTTTGTAAACGAGTCGCAGATTAAAAGAATCTGTGAATATGAAACTACTGCTTTTATGTTGAGTCTTGTGTATTATGGTGTTCTCACGGTTCTCCCCCATGAAACATGAGTACAACCCTAACAAATTAGTTATTTCAAAAATGCCTCTGGATATTTGCTATCTGTTTGAAAATGTTAAAACAAGGACCCAGCTCTACAGATAATCTGGAAGTTACTGTCTTCAAACCACCTGATGACCAAGGTATGTCAGGTACATTTTGCCAACAGGTGAGTACAAAAACCTGTAAAACCCTCATATACATTCCCCTCGTTTATAATAAAGCAAGCGCACAGTGCACGCTGTGTGAGCAGTGCAGCTGCCAGAGCTCACAGCAGCAAACATGGCATCAATTTTTATATAAAAGCCATCATAGGCTAAATCAATCCTGTTATGTGTATGGATGCAAATGAGTAAAGTGTTGCTTCACTTCTGTAAGGACTTTTTATAAGCACTCTCCAACTCTGCCATTCCCAGAGCCTGGCCCAAGGGTAGCTGCCAGTGACCGAAGGCAGATGAACTTTTTGCTCAGGCTCGACAGTGCTGCCACTATAAACGCACCGCCCCAGTCCTTCAAAACTGCAACAACTGCACTTGGACACCCCATGGAGGCCCCTGGAGGACCTCAAGAACTGTTGGCTACCACTTCACTGCTTTAAAACCATAGTGGGGCTGCTGCACCTGTCACTGCACAACTCTGTTGTACCAAAAATCACTCAACATACATACTGCAGCTGTGATGGACCAAGGCTCCATGACTATCTTTAGGGACAGGGTAACTTAAAAATGCTGAGCAGCAGAACATGAAAAAATAGCCAATGCTCAGGACTAGCAGCACAACAATGGAATCTCCCACTGCAGCAACCTCCCTGGCACAAAGTGCACATGGTGCTGATAACATGTTGGGCTCAGTAAATCAAATGGGTTTTAAATACAGATATGGCACTTAAATCATAGGTTTCCCTTCATGCAAGCCAACACAATTACACTGTGAACCTGTGTTGGTATCTACCAACAGCCTGTCTCCTAGGCCTGCAATCCTACATCTTGCATGCCCCACATCTAAAGCGATCAAGCATTTCCATGCAGCATCCTTTAGCAACCATTCATCCACAAGATATTTACTTGCTGGCGTGGATTTCTGCATAAGAAGTAAGTAGTTACCTTCACTTTAAAAGATCTCAGAGCTGAATTAAATATGTCCTAAATATGATACACTACAGATAGTTACTAGCAAAGATGTTTTGGAAAAAATTAAGTACTGAGATTAAACAGTCACATAGAAAATGCTTCCCTCTATTACTTGCCAGAGTGAAACTATGCCTTGTGCCAGCCAAGCACAGTATATTTTCTTAAAACATAGCAGGAAGAATTTTCTTAATTACTGATTAAAATAATGATGAACACTTGGCATTGTTTATGAATACTTGCCGGGAAGCCCTCCTTAGCAACACTTACACCACCTGCCAAATACATCTGTCATCTAGAAGTGGATAGGACAGTTTAGAACTGCATCACGCCTTAAGTAGCTCACACCTTACCTCTAACTGAAAAGTTATCACTACAGTCACTGAAACAAAACACAGCATCCATTACAAGCCACAAACTCGAACTGCAATTTCTTCTTCTTTTTGACTGGTTGGCAAACCTTGCTCTTGAAATTGAAGACAATGGAATAGTCCATCTGTTGTGATGGGAAGTACCCTGCCACCTTACGTCCACTAGAAAACACTGCTCTTCAAAACAGAAGGAAACACAGCCTTGTTGCCGTAACCTGACAATCTCTGCACACTATTTACATAGCTGCTCTCACTGGAGACACATTACACCCCTCACTCTCAAACTACCACCTACTGAAACCTGGAAGCTTGTGAAGGTCTGACTTTACCAATGAGTTCCTGGCTGAGTGTGTTTCACTTTGTACTACAAAAAACTGAGCAGCTGCAGACAAGAAGAGATTCCACACAAAGCTGCTGAGGCATAGATAAACTTTTGCCATCCTGAAGGGGAGAGGCTTGTAGTGAAAGAATCTCCCTCTTCCAAAGCCCTGCTTCATGACAAATGCACAACTGGGATTCCCTCACAGGCAAGAATAGTTTTCAATTGAGTCAGCAAGGACCAAACCAGATGGACCATCTCAGAACATAACAGGTAACTGTCTGTCTATCAGACAGATATGCAATGAATTTGCTTCAAATGACATCCCCCTGACCAATGCTAATGCCAAGAGCATGCTGCGGGTCATCTTAATACAAGTCATTAATTTTGCAATGTGTGAACTCCAGATCCCACAATATGCATAGTTCAGAGTGAGCCCATCACTGTAGAAAGTCTTAGTGGCATTACCAAAGCCATTATTACTGGACACCGACACCAAAACCAAGGATCTTAAATTACTAACAGATTGGGACTATCTGATTTCCAAATTCTCCTCCAACTACTAAAAACAGCAAGATGTTTTAATAATCCACAGTGATGATGATCAAAGAACCCACCCAGACCTTGGAAAGAAGGGAACTGATGCCCAGATTAATCTGACTGAAGCCTGGTGGTCTGCCATACCTGGGAAGCCTCGGGGGGCCACATACAGAACTTGCTATTGAACTCCAAAGATGTACTCAAAAGACTTCTTTTGGATTGGAAAGACATTCCTGAGTGTTCAGGTTTTTGTTTCCCCCACCTTTTGGGGTTTTTTTTCTCTTAAACTGGATGTTGTTTGATGGCAACACCAGCCTTCTCTTAGTGTTCTACAACGCTAAGCCTGTCATTTTGACTCAACTGGTTGGACTTTTGGGTCTATTTCAATTAGTTCTTCTTGTTTCATGGACTGAGGAATAAGCCGAAGTGCCGCTCTATATGGAATACATTTTTTGTATGTTGTACTTCCTATAGGCTGGATTTTCAGCCAGATTTGCAGCACCTACGTTGTGAGCCTGCTTATTTCTGCTGAAGATCTAACATTATCTTCTCCTATCAGAAAGCAACCAATGAAGCCCTGCTGAAATCTGAAGTATATTTTAAATACAACTGTATTAGAGACCAGTTTCTCACTGTTGCTGTGCCAAGAACAGTCCACAAAAAAAAAAAAAAGTTGACAATGAATAGATGGTAGATGTTAAATTTTACAGGTTTTATTTCAGAAAACAAAACAAAACAGAACTTTGCAGCAGATATAGGAATGCATCTCGTATTTTGTTACAAAGTGCTAGTGTCCTACTGAAGAATTGACAGCTTCCGAAGTTGGTATATATCATGGATCCAGCATGTTCAGGTATACTTTGTGTCTCACTTGATGTTGTCACATTGTAGTAAAAAAACGTCTCTCTGAAAGCAGGGTTAGCTGTACATGAAAAAACTTCGGGATGAACAACAAAAAGGACCCAACAAATGGTACTGAGGAGCGAACATTGGAGTGTCTGGCAGAAGTGTGGTGCTTGAACAGAATGATGCCTGTGTTCTTCCAAAAGTATTAGTGGAAATTTCTCTTACCTGACAGCTAAGAGTTAAGTGTAATGCCAAGCAGCTCCAAGAAGCAATGTGAGCAAGAGCTGGGTAACAAACCAGATCTAGATGCACTAAGAGTTAGCTGAATTCAGCAGGTCTTTCATTGGAAGAACAAAATGAAAGCAGATGAGAAGAGGATGGGAGTTTGAGGAACGAAGACAACTGTTTTAAGGTAGTTTGGTAATAAAAATAACAGAAAGTGACTTCAAAGTCCCTGACTGGGCATACAATACTGGCAGAATATAATTTCTTAAAATTCTTTCACTTTTTTTGCTCACTGAACCAGATCTTTCCTCCCTCAAGTATGACCTTTACATGGCCTTTAATGGTGAAACTCTTCCATCCTTGGTGTTTCTTTGCAGAGATACTGATGTATACCCAGTAAAAGGCAGTGCAAGATTGCATAAATTTCTTCTTCCCTGAGTAAATGGCACACAGTTAAAAAAAAAAAAAAGCCACAACCCTAAAGGTTTCCTTTTTGCTACTTTTGAATCAGAGACAGGAGTTCTGCTCTTATGTGAACAGACAGTGTCTACTGGGTTCACGAAGACTATGCTTATGTCTTCTGTGATCAAAAAATCCATTTTAATCAAGGAGGTTTCAGGCATCCAAGGACAGAAAAAGAGAAGATTCCCAACAGTCTAATTTTCAAGCCCCAAGAGGGTAAAATATATGGCTAAAACAGAGTCCTGGTTTAAATAAGTTTCCAAGGTAGTGGGGACCTTTAAGTTTAAACACTGATGTCACTTGCTACTGATTTCTAAAGAGAATCCACTTTTGAGTATATCCTCTTGGTGTCCAAAGATGGAAAACACAGCAAGGGCTTCTTCATGTGGGATGAGTTCTCTTATGCTTTTGTGGACTATAAACGAGCTTCCCAGTTGTGCAAAGAAGATAAAATCCAGAAACAAAAAGTGGATACCTGGAAAGCTCAGCAGAAAAGGGAAACTTTTCCCCCACAGCCTAACTGCACTGAGTCCTGGTGCTCTCTGTCCCACAATCTCCAGCTTTATGCAATATAAATCCACTGAATTCTGGGGCACTTGACTGGGTCTGTGAATCTTCCCAACAATGTCAACAGTGCTGAACTAGACTCAGAAGTTTTGAAAAATAAAATGGAAGCTCCCATTATAGACAAATATAAGCAAGAACAAACGGGCAGAAATTCCTTGCAAAATAAGTGACATCTTCAGTCACTGTGTAGAAGCTGAGTGGATGATCTGACAGGAAACTACAGCTTACAGTTCTGAGGATCCATCTCTGGGTTTTGGTATCTTCCATTTCAGGTGAAAACAAGCTTGTTTAAGTATAAAAAAGCCAACAAACTCATATGGTAGCCAAAAACAGATTCTGCAAACACTGCCACCTCAGCCATATGTTAAACAATCACTTGACAGTAAAGGAGGTGAAGCATCAAAGAAGCTCCATTTGAATAGTATTTATTTGCAATCATTAGTTTTAAACGGGAAACTGTTTACAGGCACACACTAGGTAACCAAAATAGAATGAACATAAAGAAATCTATTTAAAGGTCCTTATCAAATATTTCAAATATTTTATTAAATATTTTATTCAGTTTCATTATCACAGTTTAATGTACTTTAGCATGTTAAACACATGACTGAACATGTGCACTTAAAAATATCAAATTAGAGGTTTTTGAAGAAAGTATGACATTCTACAAATGTGCTTATTGACTTAACTACACACATCTAAGAAGGCAGTAGCTGTGTTATACCATTGATGGAGATAAACTATTGTAAGGCATGTTTAAACCAAACTTTGGAGAGAACGAAGCCAAATACTAGGTTAAAATGCAGTGGAAATACATGTGAGAATGGAAGTTAAAGGACTGGGCTCTAAGAAGAAAAATCATAGCAAATCAGTTGTGTTAAAACTGTCAACAGATTGTGGTTATTAAAAGTAAGTACTGCTGAGAAAGAAGGTTTTCATAACATCCAGGTCAGCAGGATCTGTGTTTTTATCAGGTGTGATTTTTGAAACTCACACCTTATGGTGTAATGTGTAGGAAAGAGACCAAAATCTAGCAAGAAAGTTGGAAAACTATAATCTGAGAAACCTCAAGTTGTTGTATGACCTAACATGGCAACACTTTTGCACAGAGTACGTGTTTCAAGTCACTGCACTCCCATGTGTGTATGTTTACATATACATATGTGCAGACAACATGCACATATATTCCTCTCTTGCTTTTGTCACCTTCAAAGACCCAATCACTGATTAAAGTACAGTAGTATGTAGGGGAAAATATGGTTTGAGCTGTGGAGGTGAAAAGAGTGGACTAGACCATTACATTCAGAAGCCTGGTTAGTTAACCTGTACAGGTGTGGTTTTTCCAGTAGAGTACAGTGCGGGTCTGCTGGTATATGGTAACAGTCAAGACCCAGAAACTACAATGTAGTTCTTTGGAAGAACTCAACAAATGTTAAGCTATTTGCAGTCATTTTTAAAATTCCGTCTGAATGAAGGCCCTAGGTCACAGTGACGTGCCTCCCCCAGGAACATCACGCAAGCCCAAGCTTAACTCTGAGAACGTAGTGGTCCATGATCAGGGCTCCTGCACTGTCCCAGTGCCAACAATGCTGCCCCTTAAGTAAAAGGAGGGTTTTCAGCCTAAGCTTAGGTGTGTTGCTGAGTGGAGATCTCATGTCAAGTCTTCCTAGATTTCTGCCTTAAAAGAATCAGTGGGGGAACATAAAATATATATTCCTCTCATAAGCTTCCTCAACTTGTCAATTCAGGAGAAAATAGTGAGTATATAAATGACTGTAATAGTACTTAGGTGAGAGCATAAACCTCACTGCACCTTTTTATTGGGGAATTCAGGGGAGGAGGCAAGTAACTCTTTCAAAGCCTAAACGTACTTGTTTATGGCACTCAGTGTCCTGAAGTGCCTCAGCATTCTGGCAGCTGTAGTTGACAGTTCCACAATATGTACAAGGTAAGGAGAATGCCACGAGTGTTACAAACATGGCAAAGACACCTAGGAGCTCTAAAATCTATCAAACAAGCAAGGCAAACAAACAGCATCTAACGGATAACATATGGAATACAACACACAAGTTGCACAGTTGTTGCCTTGTGAAACCAGAATTGCAAATGTAAACTCCAGAGTAAGTTTCAAGAGCAGCACTTGGCTTACTCCATCACCTCTGGAAACATCAGAAGTCCATCACTGCATTTTCTGCTGTTACAGAATCTGATCTCACTGAACCAAATAGAGCCAGTGGGCCCATGTCCTACAAACCCATATGACCACGGCAGAGGTTAAACAAAAACACTCCAGCAACGTAGTTTGGCTACCACTGTATATTCAGCATTTACTTTTTCTGCACTATATAAGTGTTGCTCTTGGAAAATAAAGCACACGGCAATATACAAATGGTATCAATGGCCAAAAAGATTACATGATTGAGCATGAAAGCAAATGGAAGTTAATGAAAGTAGTCTTTTAGGAGAGGTAGCCGTATTAGACTCAGCATTCCAAAAAAGGGAGTGCACTCAAAAGGGTCAACATACATTACAGTGTCTTATAGACCCATCACGTTTCTGGTTTTCTTACATTATTTTTTTTGCAGAATGCACACACCCAGGCACACACACACACACACATATATAAATACACATCTATCTTTTTTTCCAGTTCCCCTTTCTTGCCGCAACGTTGCCATACTGAGAATAAAGGCCAGCTTTCCTTTCATGCTCTCTTAGCTTTCCCATGTCTGTAACTATTGCCTTCAGTCTGTCCAGTATCTGTACAGTAGCTAAACAGGCAGTGAAAATTAAAACTGCTTCAATTTAATATCCTGTTGCAAAAGACAGCGTCCAAACTATGAGGCATTCCCTTGTTCTGATGTGAGTGACGACTCTCTACTTGATACAAACTGTAGAATGCTCTTCAGCCTTGTGCTTGAGGCAGCTTTCACCCCAATAATAAAGACCAAAGCCGAAATTTAAACACCACAAATTCACACACTTCTACCAGTCCCTTGTTCCTGTGCCCTTTTCCAACAATGCTTATCACTTAAATTTCAAAAGTCATGCATCAATGCTACAAAATAGAAACCCAAACTACCAAGAAGTCTCTTGCTCATGACTTTGGGATACTGTACTAGTATAAAAGAGCATTCAGTCATCTTAAATAAATATATTCTTTTCTGAAATCACAGCACATTCAAGGGGTAGTTACTGCCATAAGCAGAGTGCTAAGTAATCTCCATAGATGTTTTTAGAATCATTTAGTCAGAAAATACCTATAAGATCATGGAGGTTTGATTGATTTGGTCTAATATGTGGAAAATAGCCTACTGTGGGGATAAGAATCTGCATCTCAAATGTTCTGCAGAACGTTTTTCCCATATTTGTAAACAGTACTAAAACAATTAAGAAGACATTACAGTAATTTTCTCCCAGCTGCTTAGATCTGTAGCTTTGGCTACGACAATGTATTTTGTATACCTCAAAACCACATACAAAATATTGAAGATGACTAAATAAATAAAAGCCAAGGAAAACTGGGACAGTACTGCATTTTACACTTGAGACAAGATTCCCCCCTCCCATGGATAAGTCATAGAGGACAACTACAGTAAATGCTTGTCTTTTTTTTTTTTTTTTTTTTAAGAAAGATTTATACACAGGTTCAGATCCAGAAAATAATGTGAAATGCATAAATATTGATAGCTTTAGCTAAGTTAAAGTGGGTTCAGTAAAGTATGATACAGCATATTCAGAATAAACAAAGCAGAAAAGCATCATATTTTGGTTTGCTTGAGATATACATAAGGTGCAACAATTTCTTCTCTAGAGGCATTTGTGGACAACGTGTTAACAGGTAACAGTGTTTGCTGGTATACTGAAGTACACACAATAGCAATAAGATTTTCCAAAATGAAAGCAGCTGAAATTAATAAAATTTAAAACAAAAAACCAAGGAAAAACCCAACCCCAATACAGTAAGATATTGGTCTGAATTTTTTGTTGTGCTAACAGATTTTGTTACCTGAAAATACTGATACCCCTTCTAGTAGATTCAGGGAAAATTCTAGCTACTCAAATCAAGACATCACTCAGAGAACCAACAAAAGGCAAATGCCTAGTGAACTATAAAGCTTTGCAGGATTTCTGCTACTCTCAGTGCCTAATCGCTTAAAAATTAAGCATATCTACAAAAAGGTTTATAAGTATCTGAAAACAGTCATATCCAGTAAACTGACCCAACCCTACCCCCTCTCTAAGGGAAAGTCAAGGAAAAGCAGATCAAGTAAGATATTAAGTCATATAGAAAAACGTAATTTTCTGTTTCTTTTAAAAAAGGTACCATTAATATACAGAAATATCTCCAGGAACAATATTGAAATTTAAATTGAGGAAGGATGGGGTGCTTTGACAAAAATATATCTACTCTAAAGGTTTCTAGAGAAATAAGTTAGTACCATTGTCAACGTGAACGGCCTGCACTGTAACATATTTGGATTTCAGCTAATTATAAAGTGGTCCAAAACTCCAACAGCCACCCTACTGTGATCCACAAGTTTTAAGTCTTTTAAGCTTTTTCTGTCTTGTTAAAATAACTTATAAAACTTTAATAAAATCTTATTTAAAATACCGCCATAGGCTGCAATGGCATTCTAGGGACTCTTAGATATTTATTCACCTGAATTTTTAAAAAAGCCTTTTCACTGAACTCATTGGCTTGTAAATTTTGTTGTTCTGTTGTTCCCTTCTTTCAACACATGCATCCTCAATGGTGCTGTTTCAGTGACGCTTCCCCAGTCTTTTGTCAGATCTTTAATCCTTTCTTAAAACTTGTGTGGTACGTTCAATATCGTTTCATGACACTGAACCAGAGACTTTCATGTAACTACAACAATGAAAGGCTAAACCTAGTAAGCATTAATAGAGTTACTGTCCATATGGCTATTACATCAAATTAGTTACAAAATAACCCCAAACACGTTATCAATTCAGTCAAGTATAAATAAGAATGCCTGATACAGTGATGTAAACTTGCATCATTTAAAGACTTAATTCAAAGAACTTCAAACTCAATCTAATACTATCAAAAGTTCAGCCAATATGACGAAGACTAATAGAAAATTATTGCTGGAGTCCAATTTGGTAAATTGTTGTGCTACAACGCAAAAAGTAGGGAAACATCTTGTGCTATAGAAGAAGTACCCTGTTGAATTTGTAGCTTTAGATCAATTACTAGTGATCATTTTGCATCTATTGGTAGGAATCAATGCTTGCTTATACAATAGTGTAAGTCAAGATCATGAAGAGAACAGGCCAAGTGATACACTTGGCCTGCTTTTGGGATGCATTTAACGAGAGCAAAACAAAAAAGTCAACACAAGCAAAGACAGAAACTGGCAGATGGTTCTGTTTTGTAGTCTGAACTCAGTCAAATGCTACTCTTCTGTTGTAGTTTGTCTGTATACAACTTGCCACTTTACCAACATGAACTGTAATTGACCCTTTATGCAAACTCTGAAGCTGATTTGTACTGTGCATAGTAACTACAATGCCAGTGTCTGTAGAATGTAAAAAGTACGTGTATTGATGTACATGTATATTGAAAAGTCATGGTTTTAGGTTTTTCAGAACGGTGAAATAATACTAAGGTCACTTTTGAAAAACACATTTGCAGTACTTCTTGTTTACAGGAAAGTTTCACCAAGTCGCTCAGGTATCTATGCAAAAATAAAGGAACCCTCCAAGGCATGAAAGACAAAACAATTATCTGCAGTATTTTCTTTTCCATACACCACTCCTTTTTCTAATGCACATCATCCTGGTTATTCAAAGCTAAATTAAAAAGAAACAACCCAAACTTAGCCTGTCAGAATTTTTACCAGTAAACTCTACCACTCTGGTGGCAAATATAAAAGTGCAGAACATCTGGACCACATGGCTGCCCAAACACCGCTAACAATGGTACATCTGTCCAGGCTGCCTTGAGTTCTCTGGAACAGGTTTTAAATTCACTCTACAATATAAACGTAGGCATACCCTATTAATATAAACCATCTTAGAACTTAAATCTTCATGTACAAAAATTACTAAGAATATCTATTAATAACTAGTGCAGTGCGTCAGTGTTTTTGTTGTTTTTGTTTTTTTTTCATTTTCATTTAGAGTAACTAGGTATTATATGAAACTAGTTGCCATACTCTCTGGTTGGTAAAAGAGATGCTGTGTGAGCTAACAGTAAAGGCAGCCTTTTTCACGCCAACCACCTATTTACTGTTTAAAAGCCTTCAATAGAAAGCAAGCTCTGGGATCATTCCACTCCATTTCTGTTCATTAATAGACAATTAATACCACTCTCCTACATACTGGGTTCCGATTTGAGGACCTGGCCCAAGTTGCTAACGTCTGGCTTCCAGTGAATTCTGGGCCACTCAGAGCAATAAGCACTTTATTGCAGTCTCTAGTTCCATCATATGGACTGACTAGCTTCCCTTGGTAAAGACAAGGCTAGGATATTAGGTAAAGCACAATGTTTTACAATAAAGTGGAGCTTCACTGGTCAGCACAGGAAATAAGCACTGGAGCCTGAGACATTTCATTTGGCTGTCCATCATGTGGGAGAGGTGTGGCCCTCTGACTTCTGCAAAAGAAGAAAACAAAAGCCACCCATCAATATTTGGAGCATGGGAGGTGCTTATATCAGACCAGAAGGGACAGAAAGCAGCACATTCTATGGTTTCACATCCAACACTACAGCACTGTAAGTCCTTGCTTGCTGCAGGTGCTCACATACCCAGTTTACATGCTCTTTTAGAGGTATTCCTGCAACAGTAACACAGTACCCTGAGGACAACCTACATCACAATGCAAAGGCAGGAAAAAACAAGACATGAGGGTATTTGACAACACAAAACAAATTCCACAGCTGAAGAGGTTAAGAGCACTCAAGTGCTGCGGGAGCAGCTTCAGCCGTCAGAAGCAGAACATACAGCTCATGTGTGGCAAAAGAAAGTAAATGATAGAGATGTACATCATGTTAATGTGAGTCAATTCCAGCTTTTAAGCAATATGAAAATATACTCATCAGCAGAGTTGCACATTGGGATTACTTCAGGTTACATGACTTACTACTACATCAGCCTACCCTGGCACAGGGTATCATAAAGATTAACTGTGCCAGAATTATGTGCTGGAAATCAACATCAGTCTTTGCAGCAAATGGACTTGGGAGAACTCCTTTGCAGCTTGCCTTTTAAAACACATACACAAAGGATGTCACAGCCTGTTATCTACTCTCACAAATGAGGTTCTGTTTTTTTACAGTGTGTGTCATTGGTAGCAATGAAAATCTGGGGCCCACTTCTTATTTACACCAGGGCCACTTTACCTCACTCTGGCACAGCTAAGATCCCAGCAGAAACAGAGGTACTGATGTGCTTTGCACAACCGGAGTGCAGTGAAGTGGCCGTGGCACAAAATGCAGCTCATGCTCACAGTGCTTAACCGGGGCATGCACAAGGTGAGTAAAGCTAAACAGAAGACAAATGAAAACCACATTGCCAAAAGGTTTCCATGTCCCAAGGCTCTGTAAAACTTTTTAATAATAACATTCAGACACTGAAGAAACACATCAAGCAAACCTCTAATTCTGTTCTTCACGTTTCTGGTTACTTGAAAATAAAATGAATTTCGAACAATAACAAACAGCAAACAGAATAGAAAGCAGAGAAGCACCTAGCCAGTACAACCTAGGTTTCTGTTTTGACTTCCACTTGCCAAGTATGGGAGGGAAGTGGCTAACTTGTACTGGGAGAGTCTCCTCCTCTGTTGCCCTGTTTACCCCAGGGTAAAAGATGGCATTTCCAACAGCTGGTGGACAGTTGCTGATTTGGTGTTTTCAGACCCTATGGAAAGGTGCTGCATTGCTCTAGCTGCATGACGACATGACAGAAGATGGGATTAAAAGAGAAAGATCCAAACAGAAGGTTCTGCAAAACATTTGGTTACTTAAACAGGGAAAAGACGAGGACAAAAACTCTTAGAGGAACAAAGAGGGAAAAAACACAGCAAAGCAAATCCTGTTGCTTTAGTGCAATTCTGGTCAGTGTTAATGGCAAACAAAACCAAAAGGGTGAGTGACAGCAGATCTTAGCACAGCACTTCTGCAAATCTCACTCTGTGGCTTCTGACTACAAAAAATGACAGAAATAAGTTCAGACTTTTGCTGTCATGATAGAAGATGCTTATTTTGCAATTCTGGGAGTAATTCTGACTGCAGTGTGAGAACACTTCTTACCCAAAACAATGCTGCTTAAGCAAGACAACAGCTTCTGCAGAGAGAAGCTAGCAGAGCAGGGTGCAGCTCTGATTCTTGTAGGGTTCCTGAGCTCCTAGAAAACCTCTCAGTGTTTCATGTCCAGCCTGAACACACAGGACTGGGTTCACCAATGAGGCCATGAGAAAAACAGTAAATTGAGACTGTGAATGGTTTTGTCAACTGCTGCCTTGTGGAGCTTCTTAGGCAGCCAGCTATCTCAAAAATGCCATCTGCAGAGGCTGTGATGGTTTCAAACTGGTCCAGCGCTTCCTCACTGACTTTCCACTGCAGGAGAGGATGGGGTTTCATCTCCAGTCAGTCGCACCATCAAAGAGCAACACTGAATTATTAAGAGCCAAGGAGAACTGGTTTCCTCCCATCACAAGTCGGACCATGCTGAATTGATTCAACAGTCCAAGTAGCCTGTACATTCCCCACCTTATCTGTGTAGATAAGTAACTGAGAGGACCAACCCAAACTACCATGGCTTTCCATCACTCAGAGTAGTTCTGACCCATGCTGTTCTGCAGATGTTCTCCCTTCTACACAGCAAAGCAGAAGAGTAAAAATAACAAATTAGCTTCCTTCAGTCATGTTCAGCATATAAACTTCTTCTCAAATTGTATGCCATCTCCTCTAGTCTTAGGCCACTGAAAAATGCAAATCAGCATGCAATAGCTATTTAAATCTGCTATTATCTGACAAATAACATCTGATAATTCTCAATCATTAGGATCTCAAGGAGCATATGAACCTATTTATATAGAAGAATGCAGAGGTAGGCTTACTAGGAAGAATAATTTTACTGACTGTTAAATGAGATTACGCTGTCATTTAGGTGAAGACTTAACACTACTAAGTAAATGGTGTAAAATAGACATTCACAGAAAGCTGTGGAAGAGGAAACATAGGCCAAATGAAACAGTCTGCTATTCATACGCTTTCTGAACAAGCTGTCAGTCACACACTATTCACTTAGACAACAAGGGGAACGGAAACCATACCTGTGTACATTTTCCATGGCTGCTACTTCCGCCAGAGCAGCTAAGCTAAAAAATGCAGAAACTGCTGGCATATCTGATGTAATACTATGATTTTCTTCTGTCTCTGCATTTCTGGAGCATTCACTGTTGCAATCTGTTTCTGCACTTGATGTTTTTTGAAGAGTACTTTGTGGCAGCTCTTTTGGCTTCTCCTCTGCAAAGAAAGAAAATTAAGTTTGCAGATCTAGCCCTTAAATTCACAGCAGTCTATCAATATACTAACTAGTCTGGTGTTAACAGAATCTTTATCTTTTGGACTTTGATTCTGCAAGTGTAATCTGATTCATGAGGCAACCTCTTCTGACCCAGCTCTTGGCAGAAGCACAGTACTAAGGTTTATGAAGCAGTTTACTAACTTTTGCATTCAACTCAATTTGATCTTTCAGGTCAGGCGAGAGAGCTTTTATGTATGCAGTGGTCCTGAAAGATTATCTTAACTGTAGAGAACTCTGACAAGGACTCTGGCAGTGACTGTCATAGTACCAAATTAATTTTTATAACCTATAACTAAGTGCAGTGTAATTTGTTTGCTGGACTAGAAACAAGTTATGAAAGGTAACCAATTTCCATTTCTCTCTACATCAGTTCTCAGAGAGAAATATCCATGGAGAGAAGAAAGATTTGGTCATTCAAACATAAGAATTTGGGCATTATGGACTCACTGATTTCCCAGTTGATTGATACCTGTATTTTAAAGAATGACGTTTCTAAGCAGGTATGAGAACAAGTTAAATGAAAACCACTTCCCCTGATGCGTTGCTCGTACCCTCAAACCTTCTCTAACGATTCAGTTTTAATAAAATTTAACCTCCAATTTCCTTACCCAGTGTCCCTCCTGCTGGTGACACTCGACCATCTGCTGTTCGGACAAGATGTGTGATCTTAGTTTTCCTTGCTTTCCTTTTCTGGCTGCCAACTAAAGGCTCATGCATCATTGCTGGCTCTGGAGTGTTTAGGGCAGATAGAGAAATTTTATTCTTCCAGGCAGACTCACTGGAATTTCTGTCTTCTAACAGTATGGCTGGAAGAGGACAAAAATGCAATTTTACATAAAGAGTAATTCAGCTACCAGCTATGCTCATTTACCATTTTGCATCCATCTGCATAAAACCTTTCCTCACAGGTACTCGAGCGTAATCCATGGCAAGATATGATCTGAATGCTGCAGATGTTTGCAGGGGAGCAGTAGAATCTGCTCTTAAAGATACCCTGAAAAGTTCAAGTTTCTAATATTTGCAAAGAAAACTGTGAGACAGGCAGTAGCACTTCAGTGGCAGCAGAGTATCAGTCCATATAAAACACTCTGCAACAGAAGATACCAGCAAGTAGCTAAGAGAAAAAACATATTTAAGGAACAATAAGAGTCCTCACGTAAGCTTATCTTAGTTCACATATGGACTCAGAAGCAGAATTCAGGAATTCCTGACTAACTCCCAGTCTTACCTCTGTAGTCACTGTATGTCAGCTCCTCTAAGCAAAGATAAATACTGCCTTTTAAAAAACAACAAACCTTAAACGCCCGAAAGACAGCAAATAAAGCAGAGCTGGATCACAGATGAAGACAAAAATGCTAAAAAAAGGAAGGAAGAAAGATAAAATACCATGAAAGAAATATTGCCCACATAAAGTCAGAGAGTGAGAAAAGAACAGTTTAAATCTTTCTCAGCAGTTGGCATTTCAAAGTAGCCTTCTGCCCTGAACTGGAACACAGTCCCTATTTTCACTGGACTAAAAGGTTACTTTAATCTTGCTCACAAAAAAATTGGTCAGACAGCAATCACAAAACATTTATTTAAGCTTCCAAAACCTGAGATCAGTGTGTAGTAGTCAATCATTCTCAATTTGCATTGATTTATCAGTCACACTGCTGATCCCATGGGTCATCACTAGTTGATAGAGCCAATCTGTGACATCTTTTTTCCTCCTGTGATAAAAGTATCTGAAGCTTACCCCATCTGTGATCAGTGTCACTTAGGCTTAGAAAGAGGCTACCGGTAGCAAATGAAACGCCCAATTAAGTTTTTACAGATGCCTGTCTATCCTGCTTTGAAACTGGGAACACTCCTGGCATCTGCACCAAGTCCTTGAGGTAATTTTTTCCCCAGTACTGCCATCCTGGATGATTACACAGTCTTTTCCTACTGCCTGCACCTCTTCTTCCCTGTTGAATTTTCAACTTATTTTCTTTACTACCTGTCAAGTTACAGCCCATTTCTTTGCAACAGTCCCTTACATATTTTTCACAGCTGTTACTGTGCCTACAGTTAGCTTTTTCTTCCCCTGAGTTTCTTTCAATCTTTTTTTCCCCATTTTAAAGACATACTTGTTCACTTCTTGGGTGGCTGGGCCAGCAAAAGTTACAAACACAAAACTGAAGCTGGAGTGCAGAAAACTGCTCCTTCATAAGGGCTAAGCACCGAACAAGACCAGACTCCTGTAGTGAGGCTGGCTGTTGTCACACAGGAGCATCCAACCCCACACTCTGCACAACAGCCGGGCAGTCTGCATGGCCTTTGCCCATTCTGAAGGCACAGTGTGCATTTCTGTTTATTGTTGTTTTGTAGATTGAATGAGCTTCTGATTAAAAGATATAATAGCTAATAAAACCTTTATCTTCTGTGAGCCTCTTTAACTGTTCATTGTGTGGGGATGTGGACTAGATGAAGAGAATAGTTGTAGCACATTTCATCTTGTTAGTGGTTGCCCTTTGCTCTTTTGTTTTAATGGGAAGAGACCTTTTAATGTTTTATGGCATAAGAATACAATCTGGTCTAGTACATATGTGTAAAAACACTTGGAAACATCCGAAATCTAGTTTGTTTATGAACTTAATTCACCTTCCCATGTTCTCTTGTAAAATATTTTTGAACTTGTGCACACTCTTTATTTTGAAAAAAAGCACATAGCTTCAATTAATGTTTCTCAGCTATAGCTGCTAACCTTTCCAGAGCAGAGCTATGCTGTAAAATTTATTTTTTGCAAAGAGAACAAGAAAAAGCACAGGAAAATATCCACAGTCCAATTAAGCTGAAGTGCCAAAGACTGCAAATATGACTTTCAAGTAACTCAACTGGACTAATAGGGAGATGTTCAGATAAGCTTCCTGCATTGTGACCAAAATCTTAATTGGAATGTATAAGTAAATAGGCAGCTTTCTCCCTAGATTTCTTATTTGGGAATTCAAAATTGTTGATTATGTATTAATGTAATGGTCTGGTTGTAGTCCAAGACTATTTGTTAATTCTGATTTGCTCTAATTAGTACTTTGACAGTGCTGTCTAATTCTAGTTTGAATGAGTTTATAATTATTTTAATCTTAGTACTACAACTATTTCAAACAATAAACAACATATTATAAAAATAAATACAAATTAGTATGTGTTTAATGTGTTGTATGTCAGTTCACTAGAAATTAACTTTATTGATCACTGCAGCTGAGAGGTCCCTTTTACATTTTTCGTTCTTACTCTGTATCTGTCAAAAAAATAAAGAGCAGAAACACCCCCCCCGAAAGGTAAAATAAAAAGAGGCATGATTTAAATAAGGAGTATATGATGTTGGTGTATTTAACTAAGAAACAGCAGAAGGTGGCTCTACAAATACAGATGCAGCAAGTATATTCCTTCTCCATGTTTTAAGGTTTTGCTTCCCATCAGAAAGTCTCCATAGAGTGGCAGAAAAATAAAACTCTCAGCTGAGTTGTGTTTAACTTTCGCAAACAGGCATAGGTCCTGCTGTGCTTCTGTCAGCCTTAATAAGGAAGTGATGCATCTCTTAACATAGTCAGGTGCATGACTAGGCGCGGGTGCAGGATGTCCACTGCTGTTTTACTGGGCTCTATTTAGCTTTATAAAAACCTGCAAACTCATAACATGGTGACTTGCACAGGTGCTGTATGTACAATGTGGTCAGATGGAGTCAAAATTCACTCAGATTTTCATACCAGAGACACAGTCCACATGATCCAATCACATCAAAGTCTGCCTCTAGTGCACTTAATTTTCTTCTTTCACAACACAGATGCACATAGGCACACCTACTTTTCAAGATGACAAAACATGAAGCTAGCACGACCTCTGCTGATCTTCCAGGTGCCTCCTCTTCAGCTGTATGAACATTCAGGCTCCTTCTTCCAGTAAAATTAACTTCATAAAAAACAAAATCACATATCATATAGATTTGTGACTCACAAGTACAGACTAACTATAGAAAGGAGTTGAAATTTTCATACAGTCTTTGATTCACTAAATCCTTGAAAAAATATTTGAATTGAGACAAAGATTCTGGGATTCCCAGCTTGAATGCTGCAGAATATAGGACAGTGAACTCCAACAGTGCAGGACCTTGTTGCCTAGGAACTCGTGAGGGGATGAAGTTATGTGGGCAGCACATAAGGCAAGGCTGTTCCATGTCTGCCAAGGTCGTGCCCACACTGCACTTTGCTGATCAATGCTTTTCTTTCAGTGTCACTACACGGTACACTTCAAAGTTAGCAAGACCACAGATTTTTTTCCCCCCTTGTAACTCAGGGGAAAATGCAGATCCCCATCAATAGATATATCCACTGCCTTTCCTTTGATGATTCATCTGTGGGCTGTGTAAGGCTCCTAAATTCCCTTGTGCCTTTGCTTTAGTCTTGGGAGGAACTCAGCAAACTGGCTCCTCTCCAGCAATGCACAGACACAACTTTAATGTTGAGACATGATGACATTATTCACATGCTTAACTTCCAAGGACATGCCTCTGTGTTGTGCTGGAACAAGGCCAGGGTACTCAACATTTGCCAGGCTTGAATCTTTGATCGTAGTGCACACTTCACTTTGTATAAAAACAGGCTGATTTCTTTTAAACAAATGCAGTGTTTGACATTTTGTTTAGTCGTATTTTTATCTGCAGATTTTAAGGTATTTATATTTTTTATTCTTTATTATGTATTAAATGCTTTGTTTCTTTTTCCATTGGAGAATTTAAACACCCATTTTTCTTAATCATTTGTCGACATGTCTATTAATAATTCAGGAACAAAATCTAAATAGCACCCAATAAATGCTATGTTAATGTATGATGCCTTTTTTAAACTGGCATTGAAGCAAGATTCTTATCAGCAACTCCCAAAACGTGTTTGGTGTAAAAATACAACAAAACAGAGCACATAATTTCAAAATATTTGCACCACTGAATGCAGCAAAGCTGGCAGAGCCTATGTGGGAAAACACATCACAGGTGACAGAAAACACGGCATCAGAAAAAGAGAGGAAATTAGATGGCCGAGTCTTAGGGAAATACATTAAGCAAAAAGGTAGCTGGGGAAACGAGCTGGGAACAGCAATTTTATTATCTTAGAGACAGGCATGGATGGGGAAAAAATTGACAAAATTAACAGAGCTAAGTAAGCAGAGGCAGAGAGGTTCTTCTACACCATGGGGACAATGTGGGAGAGAATTCCCCTGTGGAACAGCTAAGGAACAGTCTGGGCATGACCTGGATAGCATGGGCAACAAGACTACAAAAGAAAAAAAAAGAGAAAACAGGGCCCAGGGAAGCAGACTAAGCTATAATCCTGCACATACTGTACACTTGAAAATGCCCCTCAGAGTATGTAGGTGTGCAGGATCACAATTATGTAACAAGAAAAACACTTTGAAGAGCTACCAGCAGGACAGTGGGCAAAGAAAGTCCAGAACATAACTTAAGAGACTCTGGTAGGTATCTTCAGTCTGAGGCAAACAGAAAGCTGGTTAAGATTTCTAAAGAGGGAAGGATGGAGGTTAGTATTTCTGAGATCTGGTGCAAAAACAAGTGCTTACATCCTGACCAAGCTCTTACACCCTGATCAGGTGCAGTTTGCAAAGTTCTAGACAGCAGGAAATGGCAGGGATAGGAGACAGAGACATGGATAAATGCTCTGGCAAAGGGATAAATAATATGGACACTGATATACAAGGTATGCAGATGAGAGCAAACAAAGGACTAAAGAGCCATGAGCTGTGAAAGATAGAGTTCAGGGCCAAGTGCAGAATTGCCGTTGCTTTGTCAGCTCTGCTGCATGGCATCTAGAGCAGGGAAACAGCAATTAAAGGGAGATGCCCAGTAAAAACAAAATAGCATCATACTGGAATAAGGTAATATGATCAGCTGGAGCCAGTAGGTAATGAATCATAGCAGGGTAATAAGGGACCAAAGCAATCAAAGACTAGAGAGTTGAGGTGCTTGGTCTAGAAGCATTTCCCTGAGACTGAATTGAGAAAGAAGGCAGTCCAAAACCTGAACTAAGTAATGCACCAGTACCTTTGTCTGGAATATTAAGCTTCTTTCTGTGCTTAATTTTGCTGACAATTTTGCGGAATAAGTTCTTTTTCTGAAACTGGAATGAACCTACAGACAACATTAATAATACCTACTTTTAATTAGCAGCTTAAAGAAGAGTACAACAGTCACAGTATGTACTACACAAAGTCCCCTTCCACTAATACAAGTTGTCATTTCATAAGGAAGCACAAAACCTGATCATCTGCCAGAAGGGACCCTGGAGGCTTTCAGCAGGCTGTACTTCAACCCATCATCTCCCAATGTTTAAGTGGATACAATGCTTTTCAGTGAATTAAGCCCTTAGGAAAGCTCAGCTATACAACAGAACCGGGATTTTGCTTGCTTGTTTAAAGATATGCTCTCTTTTGCATGTGTACTGGGCTTGGCTGGCAGGGAGCAAACCTTCCTCATAGCAGCCTGGATGGTGCTATGTTTTAGACCTGTGACCAAACCAGTACTGGTAACACACCTATGGTTTAGGTACTGCTGAGCAGTGTTTACAGAGCACCAAGAGCTCTCTTTCTCCCTCTGCCACCCCAGTGAGTAGGTTGAGGGTGTTTGATAGGCTGGCAGGTGACCCACACTGATCAAGGGGTATTTCACACCTTCACAACATTTATGTCATGCTGAACAGTAAAACCAGGGGAAAATTTTTTCCAAAATTGTCCATTGCTCAGGGACTAGCTGGACATAAGTTTGTTGGTGGTGAGTACTGGCTTTTGATCACCTGTTTCCCCCCTTCAATTTATGAAACTGTGTTTGTCTTGATCCAAGATGTTTTTTTCCTTGCTTTTGCCCTTCCAATTCTCTCCATGGGGGGAGAATGAGCAAGGAACAGGGTAGGGACTTACCTACCCACCAGGGCCAACCCACCACAAGATGCAGGAGGTAACACCGCATTTTTGGTGACCAGAAATGAGATACACTAAGTGGAAAAGTTAAGGCTCCTAGGAGAGGAAGGTGAGGTTTTGCCCCAGCTGAGGTCATCGAGAAGCTAGCTTTTGTGTCATTAGTGGAGCAAACAGCAATATAACAGCAACACAGACAAAAAAGATGCCCAATCTCTACACTGCAAAACCATTTTTATGGAGTTACTTTACAGAAACTGCACTTCAAAATCTTATTTCCAAAGACACAGCAGAAAAGCAAGTCTTCAGGCTAGTTCAGAACAGACCAGCCCAAACAGAAATGAAATGTACTGCAGATGACAAGATGGCTTATAGCCTAAAAAGACTTGGAAAAGGATTGTAACCACCACAAAAACTGCAATCTTCCACTCCTCCTCATCCTTAACAGGATCCAGACACACACATTGGCTACTGAGACACAATTGCAACCATGTAGTAACACGTGATCCAGGTCTGTATCACACATCTTCAGTTTGTCATCACACACTCTGTATCCAAGGAAAGGAGAAAAGTGCAGCACATGGAAGAAGCATTTAGTATTATGAGGGGAAAACCATTCACAGACACTAAACTGTCTGATCAATAGTGAAAATTACTGAAAGCTAAAATCCAGCCAGAAACAGGCATAGAAACCATAACATTTTGCCCATGTTGGCTTTGTGGCTCACTGCTGTTTCTTTTTTAATACTGGGAAAAAAAAAAATCAAAATTTTAAAAAAATATTAATAATCTCCCAAAAATCTAGATGTCAAAGAACAAAACAAATGAACTCCAGTGAGACATCATCTCAACCAACAACAGCTTGAATCTGACCACCTTCACTAGAACCTGTATAGAAAATACCAGAAAGCTCAACTGAAGAGGTCATATTCACTCAAACTTAAAATGGCTTTGAGAGTATCACAGAGTTGGGTAAGTAGTCTAGTGTCAGTGCAATAAAAATGTAAAACAAGGAATGAAAAAGCTCAGAGAGCTTGAGGGAAAGTCTAAGTGAAAAAACTGAGTTTTTCTGTAGACTGAGGTCAAACACTTCCTCCACGTTAACAGAAACAAGTCTTTCCACCAGTTCTACAAGAAGACAGAGGCAGAGGTACCCAATTAGATGATTCTTGTGACATTTTTACTACTGTTTTTTAATTAGCAAATTAATGATTTTTGCAGGTCCTTGGAATAAGGAATATGTTAACATATCACTTTTGTTTCTATTTCCCCAGCTCAATCTGCACCCTACAAATCACTTCAGTCAGTACCACAGGCCAGAATTGCCAGAATAACCAGGCCGAATAATCGAGATGAAAAACTCACAAAAAGATGACAAGAATTGCATGAAGAAGGAAACCTGTGTCTTTCATCTCCTTTTTCCCATCCAAGGCACCTCTGCTATCAGATTGCATCTGTGACATGTACAGTACTGACAGTCACATGACACTTTCCCAAATGGAAAATCCAAGGACATTTACTTTAGTAGGTCCAAAAGAAAAGCTGCCTTTCCATAAGGAAATTTCCTATTTCCTTTCCTTTTAGCTGTTACTGCTGTGAGACTGTGCCCTTTGGCCATCAATACAGTGAAAGAGAAGATGGGCTTATAGTAAATAGGTCAGCATGTTATACTTTAACCTGAGAATATAACTTCTGACTCTTAAGAGAAACTTCATTCATACTCCCTGCCTAAACAGTTTAGGCACAGTCACCATGCAGTTGAGAGGATGGATGGCTGGGCAACACCTGTTTCATGGGGACAGCAAGCAAGTATTCCAAGGCTTTGAACAAATGTCATTTGTGAACATTCAATACAGAGAAAATCCCTGACTGAATAAACTATCCTAAAGTCTTGTTGCTAGGCAATGGAACCTGGATGTGATTTCCTATAGAAAGTTGAAAAAAACTTATAATGTTATTAACACTTGTTACTAACTTTTTGTTGTTATACAGCCACCTGCAAGTGTAAGGTTAATCCTTTTCTCCTGATCATCCCTCTCTGTTGGAAACATTCTACATGGCTCTTCCTCTCCCTAGCACTTCAGCAATTGCCACAGGATTTGATCCCTGGCTTGCTCATTATGCTCACTGAGGGCGGCAGGGATTTCCTCCTGGGAATACTTTCGATGGCCAACAGCAACTGCTCAGGGAAGCAGCAGGCAGGAAAATGAACTGTAACTGCAGTTCCACCACATTTCTGGGCTTACGCCTCCTGTGCTCTCACCAAGTGCCGTATTTGAAAAGGCCTAACCAAACACAGAACACTTCAACAAGATCCTAAGAAAATCGACAAACAGCATGTGCATTTCTGCATCTCTCAGGAGGAAGACACTGTGTTTTTGGGTCATGATCTCTGGAACATTACGGCATGCAATCCCCAGGCATCCAAATGTTTTGAACTGAGACAAAAAAGCCCCAGAGCTAAGACCAACAGGAATGCCACAGAGCAGCATCCATTTTAAGCTGATGCTTTATTTCTAGTCCTAGAGGCCACAAAAAAAAAAAAATTGTAGACAGTCTCTTTCCCAAATAAAAGCACACTATGCATTTCTCTCTCTGCCTTCCCCAAATGAAAGCTTTAGTGCAGTGCTTAATGTATAAGTGAGCATTTCTTCACAGTACAAGGCAGAAATAATGACTGTGCCTGTTGCTCACTTTTGCATTCGAGCAGATTAATGACTCACTGCAGACAGCTGACTTCTGTGTGGTGGGATGTTTTGGCACATATGCCATTGGAAAGAGGGGAAAAAAAGAAAACAGTCACAGCTCCAGCAAATGTCTGAGCAGGCCATCTGCAAAGATTCAGTATAGCTGCATTTTTCAGCCATTTTGTGACATTATTATTGTATATGCACATTCCCAGTACAAAACTGGGAGGTGGATTTTGCCAAAAGCCTTTTAACTTGTTCAGTCCCACTCCCACTGAATAAAGACCCCCATTAATTTCAGTGGGATGAGAATTTGGGCAATTTGCAAAGCTCTGGAGAAAAAATTGCTTCTCATTTAAGAAAGTTCAAATTTTCCTTTGTACACGTGGATCTGAAACAGCTTTCACATTACAGGGTTTTTCAGGTGTTTTTATACTAAAGAACTGTCTGAAGTGAGCACTGGACATGACAAGCACCGTGGAAGTAGTTGGTGGGCACTGACCTACTGATTTTCCACTCAGGAGCTGGAAAGTATCCTGACAATCCTGGCTGTGTGGTTAGGTAGCAGATCAGGCCTGTTGTAGGCATAGGTTAATGACATCTGACAGAAAATCAATACGGCAACATGTAAGGCCAAAATAAAACTGATTGAAGCATACAGATATAGTTGGGGGTGAGGTGTGAGCAAATGCCCAAACCCAACAAACAAGAACATTTCTCTATTTTATTCACCTAACATTCTGGGAAAGATTTAATGTGCAGCACTGCAATATATTTTCTAAATTTTAAATGTAATTTAGTAGACACTGATTTTTCACTATGAGCTGAGAATGCCTGCAAAGTTTATGATCTTTCACATGCTCATTCAGGAAAAGTAGGGAATGATTGCAAACAGTGTTTACTAAACCTACCCCTACTGATTATTATCTGTTGTTTGGAAATATCCAAAGGCCTCAGCAACTCAACGAAAAGCCAAGCAGCAGAAGCAACTCCATTCAACACAGTAACGCAGAGTAAATCGAAAGAGTAAAGTTAAGGTCTTCCAAATCCCCACACAGTCACACCACATCCATTAGATTATATTGACCCTTCATGGTTCATGCTCGTCACACTGCAAGTGTAAGATGTTACTTTTAATTCTGATGGTGTAAAAACATGACAATTCAAAAAATCCAGAACCATTCCAAACCAAGCTCTATTATTTTGCAAAATATACCAATTTCATTTCCTGCAATACTTGCAGGAGCCTAGCATGCAGACCTATACATGCTACATCTTTGGAGATCACTATTCTCTAAGAGTCCAAACATTTCACAAGAAAGCCAACAGCATGATGAGGCTGAATAGCCTGTCAGTACACCACAAATTAAATTGAAGATTCAGCTTGATAAATGTTTGGCTCTGCTGGAACAATTTCCTTACTAAGCTAATTAGCTTGCTCATATGCACTTTGGTTCATGTCGATTTAAATCCACAACCTGCATTCTAATTTTACACATCCTAACAAAATAAACCACATTTAAATTGACCTACTGCCACAAAATATTTACTTTTTAGCAATCTTTCTTTTACAAAAGAAAAACAGGTTGTTGGAAAGTTTTTCAACCACCTCTTGAGAGCTGAACTTTGCTCTCCAAGGAGTTGGAATGACTGATACAAGCTGTCAGCTTGCCCAGCTAATGTGAGTGAATTCAACAGTAACTGAAATTAGGAGCAGATATCACCAGTTCCATCTGGACTTAGTTCAGGGTTGTGGTTAGATGTTCACTACAGAAAAAACAGTGCCACTATCAGATATTCCTGCCCTGGGGCTGCTTGTTGCAACCCCACAGCTCAGTTGGTGGAAAAGTTCATGTGACTGTTTACCATCTGCTCCAGTGCAAAGTCAGCTGGCTTAATTCAAAGAGCCCTTACTGTCAGCCAGAGGCAAATGCTCCATGGTTGTCTCCATAGGGCTGTGCCCAAACTACTCATATCAGGCTTGTAACCTGTCTGCAGTTACAGTTTTGACTTTCCCTTGAGACATGGCTGTATGTATTGCAATGCTTTTCAAGCGATGCTAACAAAGATAAAAATTAAACTCTCATGTATGAGCCTAACCAAAAGCAGAATGCTGTTCTGGGCTAATTTACTTGAGGCAGCATTCTAGTGTGCCATTCCCAAACAGCACAGAGCCTGCAGAGTTTTTAAACATATAGACACCTGAACAGGTAAATACTGTGGTGAGAAACCCAATGAGCTGCTATCACAACTTCAACTGCCAGATCATGCTAGATGAGGAGATCTTGTTCGCAGCAGATGTTGCTTAATTAACTAGTGTGTTATCATACTGTAAAGCAATTCATTCATGCTCATTGAAGAAGTTCTGTCAAATACACACCATAAAAAAAAAAAGGCAGTTGAAGTCAGAACGGTATTAGCACAAGTCTAATTTTGCAAAGTGGCTGTTCCACATCTAATTACATAAATACAAAAATCAATACCAAAATTGGCATGCACTAGAGAAGAACAGCTGCTCAATCCTCCACACTTTAATGTGATTATTTGTGAAACATTCAAAAGGCACAGATCTAATCCAGGGTCACCTGTCCAAAGCAGCCGTATTAGATCTGAAAAGCTTTTTTCAGTCAGTGGAACTACCACAGTAGCTGAAAAGGGAACAAGCTTCACATTCTGGACTGTGCCTAAGGAGGATCCTTTTGAGCATCCTTTTGTCTTGTGGAATTATTGGTAAACCATTCCTTCATTTTCTGATGCTTCTATACTGTATGTATACGTTAGTATTTCTGCCATAGTCTAAAAGTAGTTTTCCCTACCACACTGTCACTTCTCTACCCTCTCTATGTCACAGGCTGTCTATATATGAAAAAGCCAAATGTGTCAAGATCTCCCTCCACGAGCCCCAGCAATGGAACTCGGTATTGGAATTGGTTTTCCTGACCTCTAACCTTTTGTATCATGTCAAGGCATTTTGCTTCAAACTTATGACAGAGAGTTAAAATCTTAAGAGGAAAAAAAAATCTAAATGTTTCATTCAGATTTCTCTGTTGTCTTATATTTTAATTTACAGACTTTAAAATTACAGTGAAATGCAAACTGCCATAAAATTACATTTTGAAAAATGTCAAAATATAACCTTTGATCATCTGCCTTTCTTTCTCCATTTTCTCTTGGGAGAACTAGTCAAATTCACTTATCTCACAAATATTCATGTTTTTGATAAACTTTCTTGCTATGACGAATATATTTCATGTACAAACTCTAACCAGTTCTACTCATCATGAAAATCAGGAGTTAAGAGTACAGCCTGAAAACTAACCCAGGTGAGAACCAACTAACTTCAGTACTAGGAAATTTTTTATTTGACTTTGCACTTTTTACGTGTAACAGTGAAGGAAGGATGTATAAATTTCCGAGCTTGTTGTAGCATTTTTGTTGCTTAAGGATGTATTGCACATGGCAATTTACCTTTGTTGGATTTTGGTAGTTCACATGAGCCGCTTCCAACCTTTCGCTTTTTCCTCGGAACAGCTGAATTTTTCCTGTCAAAGGTAATAGGACTGTATTGAGGGAGGCTGTTGAATTTCTTTGCAAATTCTTCTTCCAATTTTGCTAAGCTAAATGGAAAACAAAACCAATCAAATTAAATGTAACTCTGTTTCTGGAGAAAAAAAACATTGTTTAAGAGCATGTGTGCATAAATACACATCTGTCTACACAGAGAGAGGAGGAAAACACATAAGCACACACACACTGTAAACATCAAACTAGTATATATTAAACTAATTTTGTAATGAGAATGTACACTCCAGCTTCTGCATTTGTGGTTCAGTACAAATTGATTACCTTAGCTGCATATGTTAAAATTAGAAAAAAATAATCAATGTCATATTGGTAGCATTTAGCTCTGTTTGCTTCACAGATTTATACAAGAGATTTGTCTGTTCTGTGAGGGGAATGAACAAAGACAGTAAAACCAATAAATAAACCAATAAAATAACTTCACATTAAAGTTCTCTACACCTGAATGAAAACAACATTTCAAACGAGAAGAAAAATGTCAAACTAATCAGTCTCCTGTGGATATTCTGAAACATGACGCTTAGCATTGGGAATTAGTTTTGTATTTATTCTGGGTGATTATACTTTCTCCCCTCATATTTTATTTGCTGTGAGATGAAAAATGCAAACTAGCTCATGCCTCCATGAAACCCAACATTCCTCATACTTTACCCCAACCTGAATGACTGCCACTGGATTATGTACAATTCAAGAAATTCACAGACATGGTATTATTATTGCTGATAACCAGACGAAAACAAAGCACTCGAACAGGATGGCACAGTGTTTCTGGCTGTAATGACTATGCTGGCTTGCATAAGCACTCTGTTCCAGCAAATGTTTGCAGCCAGGCGGGAGTATGAGTAGGAATTGTTTTTTAGTAAAAGGCTAGGCAGGTTATAAATAGCCCTGTGAGTGACATTTTCTACTTGTTTTTAATTCTCTTTGCTATGAAAAACCTCACCTTGACAAAAGTCAATGTGACTATTGGAGGGATAGCCCTGACACACTTGGAAGTATCACAGCTCTCTGAAGCAGTACTTCAAGCAAATTGCATTCTGAAAGCTTTAGTACACAGAACGATACCTCATTTTATCTCTGTAATAATTACTTCTTTCAGTCAGACAGCTTCCATCTGAAAATACAGCCGTGGCTCCTGGTAGACCATGCACAAGGTGAGGGGTTTTTTTGTGTATGCACATGCATGTTTTGGTTTTTTTTGAAATCACAAAAATGTCTGACTTTAGTGGTGCTTGCTACTGCTACCTTCTTCTTCCACGCTGATTTTCCCTGACAACCACAAAATCAGCTGATTTCCTGCTCTGACAGCTGTCATGTGGTTCCATCCTCTGCCTCATTCCTCTCCCACTGTCAGTTCCCACTTGCCCCAAGGGCATGTGAGGGGCTGCAGCTCCAACTGGGAAGGCCCAACCTCATCTGACCGCAGATGAGCTGCCATCCTGGCCTGTAATTTATAGCTTGTGCGACATGGAGGCAGTGGGGAGCGCTGCTAACTCTATGTCAGCCATTCATTATAAAAAAAAAATAATAATTCATTCACATTGTCATGAATTTTCAGAGCATGTCACAAGCCTGGTGAGACACACGTAGCTGAGCTGAGGTCTTCATGCCATACAGCCTAATGCTGCCAGGACATAAATGCAGGTACAGCACTGCTTGGCAAAGGATGGGCTGCACATGGAGAAAGCACCCCTGACCCGGGCCATCAGGGAACTGCTGAGGGAGCAGGTAAGAGGGCACAGGGAGAATGATGTAATTCTGAAGGGGTAAGGGCCCTTTCATCTACACACACAGAAAATGAGGCTAAAATGTGATGCTGAAGGGAGCAGAAAGAGTTAAGGGGAGCAGGTTGAGGTAAAACCAGCTCTTCAAGTAGCCAGAAGATCAGGTAAAGCAATGAACAAGGATAATGGATTCCTACTCCAGAACTTATGCTTCACAAATTCCCCATTCTGCCTTGACAGAGTTCACTAAATAATACTCATTAATAATCCAACTGAATAAGGATGAGAGATTGGCAACTACGTATTTACCCATCCAGCCAGCTAATGAGGGTAGAAGAGTGTTCGCTGAATAAATGAATTATTAAGACAATTTTTCCTAGCTGCTTTGAATAAACAATTTACAACTACTTTTTTTTTTTTTGCTATAAGATGCAATCAGTTTTCACACCATTTTGTGTGAAAAGTTTCCAACCATTCAATTTAAACTTAAAAATATTTACAAAACTAATTCAAAGCATTAAAAAGACAAGATGTTCCATTAATTTTTCTTGACTATTCAAAGCAAACAAGACTTGGAGATTTTAATTGATTTAATATCTTTGCTGAAAGTGAGCTGCAGCTAAATTTCACAGACTAGGTTATAAAAAATGCTACGTCAAACCTCCAAAAAGAAACATTTCATTTTAGTCATGAAGTATGGAAAATCTACCCCTTTTTAATTCATTTTCATATCTTCAAGAATTTGCAAGTAGGTATGAACAGCCACACAGATTTAACCACTGTGACTGAGGTTAAATAAGCCTGTAATACTCTGACAAAAATTGTCACTCATACACTAGAAAAGTAATTCTGTGCAGCCTTGCTAAATTTTAATGCAGCTATACTCATTAATTATTTTTAAGATATATTTAATTTCTTCATGGTGTACATAAACAGTTTAAGTATCTTTTCTCTACAATGGAAAAATTATATATTTATCATAATTATTTGCCAATACAAGAACATTGTTTACTATCCTTCTGTAAGCAATCTCTCCAGGCAGGCAAAGCAATCTATTTTTTCTAGTCTGCTTTGGTTTATGACTGAACACCTACACAGACCTTTAAATACTGCTTTATGAAATACTTTGAAAATATAAGCAATCCTCTTCACCACTTTTTTGAGCAGGTAAATACTGTGTGGTTTCTTTAGAACTGAGCAAATAACATAATTCACACTCATGGTGGTGTAAACCAGGAGAGATCTCCAAGAAATTACTTTGCTATATTAAAAAAAACAGGTATCTAGAGCATGACTCAGCCCAAGAGCATTTATAATTTTCAGGAATTCTGTCTAATTGTCATTATTGGGGTGTTGGATGCAGTTCACTTAACTGCAGCGAGGAGGACTCGCTCTTAAATTACTAGGCTGACCTAACAAAAACTTTGAACACAGTTAAGCCACGACTTACCCAAAAACAAACTCTTCCTTTGGCTTAGTCTTTTTCAGTTTTTTGTTCCCACTTGTCCCACTTGGGGAAAAGGCCCAGATTTCTTCATTCCAGCATCCTTCATGATCTGAAGAGTTGCCTTTTCCTGAGCTTCTTTTTCCTGTGATGAAGGCAGAAAACTGTTTCTTATCTTTAGAAAAATGAGCCAAAACAAAGTGGGCTCAGAAGATACTTGTGTACCCATTCAGTACGGCAGTTTATGATGCCTGATCTTTAAATTGTGCAGTGATAATATTGGCAACTATTCTGTGTCCCCTCTTCTTTCCCATCCTGCCTCTAAAGTCAGGATCTCTTGTGGTATAAAGGAGAAAGAGATAAGAAGATTTACAGTAATAAACTTCCCTAAATTATTAACATCTTTTTTCTGACTGTTTTAATTGCACATATAAATCTCCTAGTCAGAAAAATACATTTCAAGACATCTCACTGAAAGCTTGCAGAAATTATCTCAAATTTATCTTTACAAAAGGGTAAGGGTTTTTGCTCACTGCTGACAGCAAAACTAACAACCAAAGTAAACTAAGAACACATTTGCTTCTAGTACGATTGAGAACTATGCTCACAACCACCAGAGTTGTTTACAGAGAAACAAGGCAATTGTCCAGGTTGCACACATCACAAGCCTTGAGTACATCTATCAGCAGGCTGACAAACTAACCGACAGAGCCTTCAGTCAAGAAGTCAAATTTCAGATCATGAAAGACAAAAAGGGAGAAGTTAAGAGTTTGGGAGGTAAGTAGGAACACAGATGGCAAGACTTCAAAAGACCTGCCCTGGATCATGGAGTTCAGCCCCTCCCTCCACTTGCCCCTGGCATCTCAGGTGACCCGACACAACATTGCCATCACACACTGTTCAAACTCCAGCTTAAACACTGACTTTCACTTTTCCTCCCACTCCAGGCAGGCTTTTGCAGTTCATGCTGTAAACAAAATAATCAAAGCCACCCACCTCTGTCCACATTAGCCCGCAGAGATGTGAGCATGCCCTCTGACACCAGAGTTTTATAAAGAGCACCTTTGCAAGATCTCTCTGATTTCCTGGAGCCACAGGTTTCTATCTTTTTAACACAGTCACTGTCCTCAGTTTTGACCTGTTCTGGTAAGCTTTGGGGTACCACCTCCTCTGTTGGGGTCAGTGGTTCCATTTTAATGTTATCAGAAGGCTCACAAGGTACTTCCTTGTTGGCTGCAATACTAAGGAAATCAGGAGGCTTTGATTCTTTGGTGGTCTCCATCGGTTTCTCCTTTGATGTCTTCTTCTCTTTCGATTTCACTTTTTTCTTTGGTGATTTTGTATCCAACACGCTTCCCTTCACACTTGAGACAGGGCGGGTTTTTTTGCGGGGAGTATCCGCGAGTCTCTCAGCACCCCAGTCCCCCTTTGCAACAGCTTCAATTGTATACATTACACTTTCAATGTCCGACTCAGAGGACTGCCTTTTTTTACAGGATTTCTTGGGGGTGGATTTTTCATTTGTGTGCCGGTCCAACTTATTTTTTTTCTTTTTCTTCTTTATTTTTTCCGGGTTTAGCCCGAGGATATTCATGTCACCCATGAAAAGTTCTGGGGAACAGCACATGTGATCCTTTATGTCATCCTTTCTCTCAAAAGGATTGTTTTCCATTGCAAGACTAGTAAAATCTCTGCATTTAGCAGTTTCTGATTCCTCAGCTTTTGTTTCATCCTGGTTTTGAATTTTCTCTATCTCTGATTGTTCTACTTTTCCTTTACAGGAGTCTTTTACTGTTGTCTTCTCCAGTTCTACTTCCATTTCCTCTGAAACTTTCCCTCCCAGATCTTCCAGTGTTTCCACTTTTGTTTTCCCAGGTTCTTTCACTTTTACTCCTTCTGAGGCAAGGCACATCTAAAACAAGTTGAAAAGAGGCCCCATGAAACAAACATCAATTGTTAACATTACTTACTTATATTAACACAAGCATTAAACTGGGAATCCCCCTGGCATTTTACTTCAGGAAAGCAAACTATGCTAAAGGACAGCACTGAAAAACTTGCTGAAGCCATACTAACATGGATGCAATGTGATGATGGCTAAGTGCTAGAATAAGCCTGGTGGGTTCTACTGCTCTAATAGAAAAAGACTCCAATTGATCTCAGTGGTGTATCCATGATCCTTTAAGGGTTCTTTATATAATCTGGAAACACACTGCTAGATTGATTTTCAGAGTACCCTAAGTGCAACAGCATAACAGAGTTATCTCTGACTATTGCCACAGACAAGTTACTTGAAATCTCACATCTGTTTCCCCCTTCAACTCTCAAATGTTCCTAATACAATTCCTTCCTCCATTTTCAAAGTGGCTCTGAGGGAGGGAGGGAAAAGAAGATAATTGAATCTTAGTAATAGAGATTATTTTCTTCTACTTGAATGTGCAAAGTAATTTGGCAGGTAGTACAACAGCCTTCCAAATCTTTCTTCTCATGTCACAGACTTATTTTGCAAAGAACTGCAACACAGCAGTGGTTGCCATGGCCATCTCCTCCTGGAGATAGCATTAATGGAAACCAAAATCCTCATACTGTCTGAGGAACACTGATATAGGAGAAAAGAGCTGTAAAAAGGTCCTCAAACTGCCATGTTCCTGCAGCACTGTCTTGGGAGATCCTCTCTGGTTTGGATCACCAATAAGCTATGCTGACATTGCTATAGAGCGTAGTCCTTCACAGCACCAACCACTTTGCCCTTGGGAAGACATGTCTTCCTCTTACTCTCCCCTCTCAAAGCCCTCAAGCTGAATTCCCAGGGCTATTTTGTTTTTAGAACAAATGTCAACTAGTCACCTGGAGCAAGAACAGATGGAAGAGGATTTCTTTGAACCAAGTATAAGAAGTTTCCCACAAATCAGCCCACAGGCCATGTGGTCAGTATGGATGTACCTCCCCCACATCACTGGGTTCTCTTTAGGTCAGTTTTAGATTTTAGACTTCTTCTTGCTAAGTGAAAAAATCACTTACAACAATATATATATGCGCATAACAGTGGTAAAATGTTTTGCAGTAAGTTTCCAAATTTCTTGCTGTACAGGGTAGAAATTACTGATCTGGTTTAAGTCAAGCTGGGTTGTGCACTGTAGAACACCAGAGCTTGGGCAGCACACTGTGTCTACTAGGAAGCAGGTTAAATTATGCAAAGGAGAACATCACAACTATGCTGACAATGGTTCTTCGTACCAAGGTGCTTCTGTGACTTTTCTGCTATACTGCAATATAAGTACAGCCTGTTATTTCCAAAAGCTAAAGATGAATCTTCAAAATGCAGCCCATTGGACTAAAAATATTTTGTCAATTCAACATACAAATTTGCTTCCTCTGCAGTAGGCAGTAGTACAGAACTATGGATGTGGCTACAAAAAGGTGACTTCTGTTTTTTGAGCTGTAAATAAACTTGTAATTAAACAGCCTTTAAGATTGGGAAAGCTTAAAAAAAAAAGAATTTAGAAACAAAGGAAATGCAAAATTTCAATAAAATTCCATTGGTTTGAACTGCTCCCAGAAAGAAAATCTGCTGAGAGTATCACAGGTGAGTTTCTGTAGAAGTTATTGAGCTGTTAGTTCCCTACTTGAAAAAAAACAACAGGGGGCACAAAAAGCAAAAATAAATCAGAACAGCTCATGACCCTTAACAGGAATTTGTAATGGCAATGCCCTAATTTGAGTAACAGAGTAATCCAGCCCTCTCTCAGCTATCTGTGCCCCTCAGCCAAACCGAACAGTCAAAACCCAAAGTCTCAGCCAAGAAATTCAATCAAATTCAATGGTGGTTGGAAAGTCCCTTTGTCACCAGGAACTGATGGTACTTGTCAGTTGCAGCGGACTCTTAGAAACACTTTCTATGTTGTTGGCTAGTCTGGGGAAACCCTGACTTGTGGCACCTGAGCCACAATAATTTATGTTTGTATAAGCAGCAGTGTAATTACAACTGCACCACTGTTCTGCTTTCCAGACTTCAGCAATCAGCAGCATTAACCTCTCCATTCCACTGCACCTGTAGCAATGTGTCACCTGTGTTTCAGTATTACCTCTGCCAGCTGAAATAATGCTGATGTTCCACACTGTTTTGTTAAATCAGAAGGCCCTGAATGGGATGTACTTGAAGAAATCTGTGGAGAAAAAAACCAACACAAATAAAACATTCCTTCACCAGCACAATTCTTTTATGTTTATGACACAGCTTCTGAATGCAGTGTTCCTCCCTTTTCCCAAAATTCATTCATAAAATTACACACTGAAAAAGAAGTGCAGACCTGTGCATGCTGTTATAAATAAAACCCTGCTCCACCAATGCTCTAGTGGATACCACTGTACACTACAAGGTATTTACAGATTTGGAGTTCTTGTCAGGACAGACACTCTTTGAAGAGCAGGATGAACTGAAGTACATGCTCTCACACATGTGAACAGACACAAGCAGCTAAGCACCAACCTATACCAGCATACAACCGAGCTATCTCTAGATCTCCTGGAAGCTGCAACTCTTCACGTCTCCCAAGCTCTGCCCAATACAGCTCAAGACTCCAAATATTGCTTATGGCCAAGTGTTGTTGGTGCTCTGCAGCAGAAGTGGCCTCCTTGCCTTGTGGAGGTGATGCTCAACTCCATCACTGACTCCCTTCACCCTCATGCCTCCACACTGAAGGCTAAAGACAGAGCAAGCATTTAGGTGCAGTGGGAGACTCGGAGCTGAGCAGCAACAGCCTCCAAGGCTTCAGACTGCAGAGTGGATGCTTCAACCATATGTAGAAACTTATCCTCAGGATTTTTTAGGAAATAATTTAACCTACTTCTGCATTTTATTTTAATCACCATCTGTGAAATATTAAGAAATACCAAAAAAGGAACGCACAGGGAAGAGGGGAAAAAAAGAAGATAAAATTGGTTAATCCACATAGTGGAAAGATGAAGGAGAAGCAAACCAGTGTGGTGTGCTGAAGAAGACAGAGTGCCATGCACCAGACACTTGCCATGCCTGCCAGCAGCATGGAGACAGCAGTCCAGGCCCCTCCAGTGCACAGCATCTGCAGTTTGGAGTTACAGTGGCACAGAACAGCTGTCTGCCAAATCAACTTGCAAACCTAAGCCACCCCTGAGGTGATAAAGAACACCATTTATTTGGGATGCTCCAAACTAGGCCCTGAAATGCTATCTGAAAACTTAAGCTGAATTGCTTACATTTTATTTATCCAATTACAATCCAACATTATAGATCTCCAAAACTGGGGGAGGGGGGAAAAACCAAATCACTAGCACTGATGTTCTACAAGAGCTAAAGACAAGGAGGATGTGCTTAGCATATCTGCCATGCTTTTCCCTGTTTGAATCAGAGCCTTTAACATTCATTTTGTGTATTAAATTAGGCTTGCAGGAATCCATCTGAGCAATCACTGAGAGATCACACAAACCTGTCCAACATACACACGTCATGCTGCCAGACTTAGCTTCACTTTTTCTGCCACCTGCAGTACAAATTGTGCACTCCTGTGGACAAGCACCTGTCCCTCCCCTAAATTAGGGCTTCACAAGCTTCACAGTCACATCACAACATCTAATGCTGACTTCCAAAAATCAGGCTGTACTCAGCAACAGCCTTAGTCCAGAACAGCACTACTCATAGCCTGCCGCTGTCCTGTAAGAAGATACTTCAAAAACCTCTGGTGTCCCTGACTAAATATTATCTGTCCTGCTGTCCCAGGGCTGCAATAGCCAAATATCCTTATGGATCACTGATCACCGTTAGGCGTAATCACCCTTGTACTGGCATTGCTGACAACATAGCATATACTCACAAGCTCTACTACTGCCAGAGACTGCCTGTATGGTAAGGCAGGTTCTCTTCCAATCATTTGAATTCCTATAAAGCCAAGCAGTTGCATTACTATCCAAGGAAAAAGGCACAAAATACTTTTATTTCAGTGTTTCCAATCTCCCTCTTTCTTTTTCCTGAGAGAGACTGACCTCACCAGCAAGAATATATGGCTGGATGCCACAGGACAGGATCCAGAGAACCATTTTCCTCACTGAAATAGGATGTGATTTTGAAACAAAAAAAAAACACAAGAAAAACAAGCAAAAAAAGTGTACAAATAAACTTGCTAGCATACTCCCTTATTTATGTGGAATACAGGATGTCTCTTCATCTTTCAACCATCATGAAGAATAGTATTTGCAAATCAATCCTCAAAGGTTTTTGAGTGAATCATCCATATCAAAGAGGAGACCTCTACAAGGTTATATTTAAGACTCACAGAGAATTTCTAGGACTTTTGGAAAACCTGACCCAGAATTCTTGATTACCATTGACAGATGCCAATTTCAAAACTGAATACATTGTATCAATATCCAACTCTTGATACAGATTCGTGGTGACCTTAAAGTCTACTTTTCTTTCCCTGTTCTCAGTCTCTGAATAAGCAATGCATCTTTCAATCCTTATAACCAAAGCTTTATTTTTTTAATCCTGGTATCCAACTCCTCATGAAAAAGGATGCTGTCATCTCTTGGTTTTGGTATTGCCCTGTGCATTGTTTTTATTAGAGTTATAAAGCTAATTTTTCTAAAAAGCAGCATAACTTTTTCTGTGCTGTCTCCAAGAAACTATGAACATTCACAAGTTTGTAAAAAATCCCTAGATCCCTGGGGCCATTGCCACTGCCTAATTCTCTTGTTATTTCATTATTTACTAAACTGTTTTTCTGGAAATACCAAATTTGATTCTAGAGCAAACCTTACACAATTCATACTTTTTTGGGGGGAAAAGATACACACATCTTTCCATAGTGATGCTACTGGATATAACTTTACCTCTGCCAACTGGAAGAGTGCCGACTTCCCACAGTGCTTTACTGGCTCAGGACTTGGCAACTGGGAAGTATTTGATGAGATCTAGGTTACAAATGAACAGAAGAGAAAATATTTCAGTGGCATACAGGAAAAACAGAAAGGAAGGGAGAAAAAGAATGAAAAATTACGGCAAAAAGCCCTACTTCAGATAGGCAATCCCATCCAAGAAACACTTAACAGGTGTTTAGAAGACAGTGGAGCACAAGCAAAACCAGCATTTCTTCCTTAGATTAGACTTATGGATACTCTTCTATGTCTGAACTGTCCACAGCTAATACTCTATCATGGTGTGAGCTTTATGTGTGTTTTATGTGACTAAGTGAACAAGACATACCTGTTGCTTAAAAACATGAACCATGGCAGTGAAGGCTAAATGAAATTCTCCTGGAAAGTCTGGGCAGTATTTCCCGTTTCGTTAGACATAGAAGAGGACCATCTGTCCTCACAGGCACTGTTTGTTTCACTTTCTTTAGTTAGAAAAAGGAAATAAGACCTTATGTCTGGAGATCAAATCAAGCCTTCCAAGTAGCTGTTGGTGTGCCAGCACCAGCACTGAGTAAATAACTACCACTGCACTTCAGGGAATTGCTTTCACAGCCAGATTTCTTCAGACCTGCTTCCAAGCGCAGCATTATGAGTTCACCAATTCAAGAATTACTCATTGTTTAACATATTCGACCTTTTTTGGCATGGTATTACACGGCAGTATTCGACCTGGAAGTCTTGAAAAGCCTTGGGGCAAGATCATCAGTGTCTCCACAGTATCTGCCTCCTCACAAAAATCACATTTAGGATAATGACTGGGCAGATAGTGACAGAACAAGGGTTAATGGTTTTAAACTGAAACAAGACAGCTGATGTTAGGAAGACGCTCTTTAGTCAGAGGGTGGTGAGGCACTGGAACAAGTTGCCCAGAGAGGTTGTGGCTGCTCCACCCCTGGAAGTGTAATTTAAAGGGCAGCTTGGATGGGGCCCTGAGCAATGTGGTCTAGTGGAAGGTGTCCCTGCCCACGGCACAGAGTGGAATGAAATAGGCTTTAAGGTCCCTTCCAACTCGAACCATTCTATGGTTCTATGATCTTTCAGATGCAAAAATTATCTGCTTTGCCTTTCTCCTTATACTAAATGATTTCTTTTAAACTGGGTTATTTGAAGAATTTACCTTTCAATTGTCAAAGACCTATTACACTTCCCACCCATCCCCCTCTGCAAAATCCAGGACATCCATTTCACTTCAAGCTGTTTAAAGTACACTGAGTAACATCTCAATGTGCACTAATAATAATTTTTAATATTAAACTGAAGCAAGTCAACATTCTAGTTTCGCTTTGAGACAATTCAGTGAACCTGCTCAGGTCCCCACTGGACTAAGTGATCTTGTACACTGTCCTTTGCAGGAACAAGGTTGCAACTTTTTAATCTTTCTATCATAATAAATTCTCACCTCTTTATGATTTTTTCAGCTCAATATGAATGGCAGAAAAAAGACAGAACAACACCCACACACTGAAGTACAGACTGAGAACACACAGGCATATCTTGCCTCCTGATGCACAAAGTGAGGACAGAGCAAAGAAATTTTGACAAGACAACAGGTACTCCTAACAAAATGTGAGATCCCCGTGGTACTAATAGAAAGAGAGGAAGCCAGCATTTCACTTCAGGAAAAAAAACCACCCCACAAACAAACAAATAAAAAAACCCAAACAACTTTTCAGAGTTAAGAAAACAAACTGCAAGGGACATAACACGTAGCTAGCTCATTCTGACAAAGTTGCTGGCCAAACATCAGAAGAAAGAGGATGGCTAATCAATCAGCTCTCAGTGAGATTACAGATCCCATTCCCTGTCCTATCAATTATCTTCAGGCTTTAATTAGAATAATCAGAACTTAAAGTACTGCAATCACAAACAGCCCTTTCTAATGTACAGGTTTAAGTGGGGGGATCATTAGAATCAAGTTAGTATCTTTTATTACAATGCAGGTAGCTACTATATAGTATTTTAATTTACATAAGAAGTGTGTGCCATGGTACTGCTATTTAATTTCCCTCTTAGAACAGGCATTGTACTTCAACACAAACATTTAATAATTTCAGTATATGGGCAAACAGCAAACACATTTCTCTTTACCTGGGAAGATTACAGCTTTCCCTATGGGAAAGCTGGAAGAGAAGACACTGACTAGTTCTTACACTCATGATTTCAAAGCAATTTGACCGAAAATTTTGGATTCAAACCTTCTGTTTAGCATAGAAATAAACAGAAAGCATTGCCTGCAAGCCTTCTCAAACAATGCAGCAGGGACAAAGTCAGTCCCAGGCATGCATTTTTTCTTAAACAATAGTAACCTGCTGGACTAGAGTTTGGGCAGTTTGGAGTTACTTTGTTTTTAAGATGGCTGAACTAGCAATTTTTCTGCTTCCACTCCTGGAAGCCTTTTCTTTGTTTAATAACAGATAAGAGTTTAGCGAAGTAAATCCAAGAGGTGCTCATTTACTCTCAATGAAGCAATCGTCACCATCTGTTCACGTTTGCCAAACACACGTACAGTACGACTAAGAGAGCACGGGGTCCCATCTGCTCTGCTTCCCTCACATGGCAAAGAGGATGACAGCAACCAGCCCATGTGAGCAGACAGCTTGCAAACAGCCACCACACTAAGCAACACAGCTCACTGCTCAGCAATCACTGGCCTACATAATGGTTTTCCATAAAGGTACAAATGAGAAGAACAATAGTAGGGCCAAGTATTTGCAAGATCAGAGCTGCATGAGAAAGCTGAAAGTGTAACTTGGAAACACTCCAAACTTCAAAAAAAACTCTTCTAAGGATGTCACATCATCTTTGAAGACCTCCAAGGCACTTGCCTATGCACCCACAGGACCCAGCAAAGTCTTGCTCCCAGGATTTTCATCATCTCTTATGGCAAGTTACTGGGCAGGTTTCATTAGCCACATCCTCTACAGCTTTAATTGACAAGTACAGCACTTGGGATGGACAATAAGATGAAAGACTAACTGCGGCTTTAAAGACAAAAAGAATCCCATCTACTCTACATATAACGAGTTGTTTCTGAGTGACAGGGGACTTGTACCCCAGGGTTAAAGGTGCCCATTTTAAATGGCTAATCTACTCAATGGGATTGCTGTCTTCACAAAGAGGCACTCTTACTCACCCTGCTGCAAAGGCGGTGAAGAGAAAGGGAACATATGAGGAACACCCAGCCAGAACCAAAACTGAGCTGGGATGGCTGCCAGAAGTCTCCAGGCACATCAGACCACACCACACTTCACATTTCTTCACAGGTCTACTTGGCTACTGGTTAAATAACTACTTTCTCTCCCTCTCTTTCTTGTTTTGTAGCACTGTACATTGCTGACAGCAGTCCACTGCAAATTGCTTGCCATAATTTAGCTTACTAAATGCAATAATGTGTTCATATAGACAGGACCTAGTAAGAAGTGGCACAGTAAGGAACAGGGACTTTTGCCAAACTTGACAAAGACAGCCTGTGCAAATGAAAGCCCTTATATTTGAACGAGCACAAGCAGCTTTAATAGTGGGGGAGAAAGCTTAAAGAGGTTCTGTAATATGCTCAATACCTTCCCCTGGAACAATCTAAATTAAATCACTCTGCAAGCTTAGAAAAATACCATTTCTCTACTGCTATAGAGAAAACCTCATGTTCACCACTGTCATTAAGGTTTCACAGGAGGAATAACCACGGCCAACAATGTGGGCTGTGGTTATGTTTGTTCTCTTTTCCAGATTTCTGTCCCTTATTTCTAGCCACAGAACAAAATCAAACACTCCACACTATACACACATTTAAATACACTTACAAGAAAAAAAGACTAAGCTGACTCTAAAACTGTCCTCAGCAAATTCTAACTAACTTTCTAAACACTTCTTCTACCTAACATTTGATGATTCATACATGCACTCCAGTGTGCAAAATGAGCTTGCTCAGTATAGTGGCATGCAACTCAAAGCATTGTCACATCCATATGACAATTTTCAGGTTTGTTATTTTGTTGTTTGTTCAATCAGGAGAGGAAACAATTTCACGTTCGGTGAAATTCTGGAAGTATGGCTAAGCCAGGTTTTACATGACAGTTTAAGAATCTTGTACTAAATGCAGTACATACCCTGTTCACCTCTGCAGATATCCAAAATTGGTGTTTAATTAAAATATAAGATGGCTAATATTTTTGAAACTAAGTTAGCAGATTCACCTGTGCAATATTTTGCAATAAAATTAACAAGAAATGCTCTCCAGCATGTATCTTTTAATTTGCCTCAAAAGGCTGGCTTCAGCACATATCTTTATCCTGCTCAATTCCACTAATTTTCTCAAAAGATTCCAAATTAACGTGTAACTTTCAAAAACTGGTGGTACATACATAAACACCTTCATGATTAGAGATATTAGCTCTATTGTATCTTTTACAGGGGTGTTTGTAGTCAGGTATTTTATGGTACCTGAATTAGCAAACTTTTTTCTTCAATAGGCCTCCTAAGAAAAACACCAAGACCCATTCTAGCAAAGCTAAAAACACACAGTGCAATTTAGCTTAACATTTCACAGAAAGAAGCATGTAATATGTAGTCAAACCTCTGTAAACACATGGAATAACAGTGTATCTTTTAATCCCATTATGCTCCTCTGCAATAGCACCAGCTCCACGCCAGACTTTTCACACACACACACTGAATATACCTGCAGCATAACCGATTCTACAAGCAGTACCAGATTCCCCCAAATGGGCAAGAAAAGTATATGTGTGGAAACTCAGTTCACAGAGGAACATTCCATACACGGGAGAAGAAATTCTGAAAAGCAATGTTTAATGAACTCCCCATCTTCAATATGTGGAGGAAGGCAGACAGGCTACATACTTATGGGTAATTTACAGGTTTGATAAGTCACCACCTAATGATATTGTTTAATATCCTTGCATCTGTTGTGATAAGCTTCTTTTGACATGCAAAGATTCTCCAACAGATTCTTGCCTCTAAGGCAGTTGCTATTTTGCACTGCTGCAGCTTCTTCCACTGGCAGTGCATAGTGTAATTTCAGAATGCCTTTTAATTGTTATTTTCCTAGATGTAAATTAAAAGGCCATTTGGAAAGTATGGCTGCAGTGATTCCTTGGCATGGAAGGCTAGCTAATGCTCACAAGCCCAGTATCTCTGATATAAGCTATAGCTGGTAGAATTGGTCAGCATCTTGTCCACTCTGCCCACAATTTTCTCAACACAATGATGAAGAAAATAAACACCTACTGATGGGAATCCCTTGTAAGACATGGCGCCTAGCCATTCAGTGACAACTCATACCAGTTCCTTGCTCCTCCCATCCTCCCCCACCACATTCAGCCATTATACCTCAGCAAACTGAAACAACGCGGACTCCTCCGTTTGTTTTACTGCCCCTGGGACTCCAGGCTGTGATGTGTTTGAAGAGATCTGTCAGGAAAACGATTGCATTAGTATTACCTAACTCTTCACCATCAGTATCAAACCTCAACATGCTACATTTTCGATCCGTCATACACAAAGACTCCTCATACCTAAGAGCATGTAGACCAGACCAGCACACTGTTATAGCTTCAAAACTCAGTTGGAATTCCTTCCAAAGCTTGGAGGCAACGCCTTAGTACCGATAAAAGGTTTAACAAAGGACAC
>JAWWEE010000001.1:19270162-19296138 GCA_035221455.1 Xenops minutus | reverse complement strand
AACTGTAATTCTGACTTACAATATCTCTCGTGGTAGGTCCATTTCTCCTGCCAGTTTACTTTTAAACCAGCACACCCACTAACACTCGGATGAAACTTTAAAGAAAAAAACCAACAACACACACACCACAGTTGCACTTCTACCAAGAACTGAGTATGTAGACAAAAATATAGTACATTGCCAAGTTAAAGCATAGCTGCATAGAGCTATTTGGTGGTTATAAAATAGAAGAAAATTTTGGAAATTCCAGAAGTAAAGAGGCTGATGACTAAAGCAGCCACAGTAGATTAGAAACATAATGTAACATCCAAACACACATCTTAAAACTTCAGTTAATAAGGCTCTAGTTTAAAACTAAGTGCAGGAATGACACATCTCTAAATTACAGCTGAGTCCACAGCTGCGTTATTGCACTAGGGTTTTCACCAGGCTCCTAAACACTCTCTCCTGCACTTAAGTCTGATCCACCTACCTGATAAATGATTCAACAGCATAAACCCAAAAAGAAGAAACAAACAAAAGCACAAATTTTACTTAAAGACTTTCGATTTTTCTTTTAGCTGAACATCAGATGCTTCTTAAAAGGAAACATTTGGGAAGAAAACTCTTTTTAAAGAAACTCACCTCTGCAAACTGAAACAATGATGACTTCTGACAGCCTTCTGTAGAATTAGCTGCATCAGACTGGCAGGTACTGGAGGAAACCTGAAACAAGAAGTGCACAGAGTAAGACCTCAAATGTCTTTCTTTCCAGCTAAGAACAACAGTGAGCAAAATAAAATTAGGTATTTAAGAGAAGGGGAACAAGATAAGCTTCACAGTCCTGAAAAGATTAAATCAAATTTATGGATGAAAACATAGTTTAGCACCTATTTTAGTGCATTTGAAAACCATCCAAGAAAAAGACCACAAAAATACCAGTTGTTTTCTTTTCTTTCATAATTCTGAATTTGTCAGAATAGTTTTATCGAACCGTTTACTAAATGGATTATATTGGGCTACACACACAACTATCTTGTATTGGTGATCTATCTGCTCTAGCTGTGGTTTGTACTATAATTCTGAATAAGAAGATGACCTGGAAAGTACAAAATATTTTGAAGACACTGAATGTTGCTAAGTGATGGAAATACCTACTAAAAAAATAATTCCAAATCTTAACAGCATGACGATAAGTAGATAAAGGTAGTCCAAGACTAAAATTGCTCAAATGTACCTAAACATCCATTTTAGGGGTGCTTTTGAGAAGCAGTGCAAGAGTCAGAACACCTGAAATCAAAATACAAAAAAATGACTGTACAAAACCAAAAGTCTTATTTAATTAAAACAGAGATTAACCACACTATTCTTATTAGCTAGAAATGTGTTAATGAAACCCCATTCTGTAAAGGAAATCAATCAAATATGATATATTCATTAAGTATTATGTTTGAGTGTGAAAGATTTACAAGTGTAACTCCTAGAAGTGTGAGGTACTGTTAGAATAAAACAATGTACGTAACATGACTTTTAAGAAACAGAAGAAAAGGAAGAAGGCTTTGTAAGATTTTAGAAGAAGTAACAGGATGGAAATTTTTTCCCTAACAATTTTTATTTTTCCTATAAAATGTCAGCTTATTTAAAACATTTCAATGCAAATGTTTTTTTTCTCTTACATATTACCAAAACAAGTATATCAATAACTTTTACTGGCAAATGCACATGAGATAGAGCTACCAACTGCACCTGTTGCTGGTAAGCACAAAGAACCAGAGAAAATGCAGACCTACAGCATGTGCTGTTTGCGCTGCTGCTCCTGCTGCTGTTTCTCTGAGATGCTTTAAGAACTGCAATAGCACCAGTGGCATTTTGTTTCAGGAATCTGCGACCCATACTCCCTTGAAAGCACTAAATACAATTGTAGCAACCCCCAGGCCAAGATGACAACTTGCTTACTTGTTTCTTCCTTGCCATAAACCCAAGCAGCAACAGTGACTACTATGATCTATTTTCCTTTATATGCATCAAACACTGAGAAGGATGTTTTATCAATGTACTGTGAGAGTATACCAACCCAAAAGGTTACAAAGATATGCATATTTAATGTCTGTTTTTTGTTCTTTCAATGGCTTGTGTTACTGTTTTTACTGATGTAGTTTAGTATTGGTTTTTTTTCATGTTTCCATACAATGCATCTGTGCCTCAGCAGTGGTCTGGATTGCTCCAGGAAAGCATCTTGCTGCTGCTGGGAGACCCATCTCTGAAGGTCTGAGATTCTGCAGTGGTGTGAAATATGCAAGGGTGCTGCCTGCACGTCTGAACACTCATTGGGTTATTTTAGGCCACTTCACTGGGGGGATTCTTGCAGTAATAACCAAATTTGGGGTTGGTTCCCCATATAAGTTAAATTTTCTGCAGTTTGACCAGCTGCCTTATGTAGCTTAGTTTGCAGGGTCTACTGAAGCAGTTTGTTTTTAAGTGGAGCCTTTTCAATGCACCACACAAAAGAACATTGCTTTGCTCAGGAAGAAGGCATGTTAAACCTCCCCTTGGGCACTGCAGGGCTGAACTCTGCCCACCCACCTATATGGAGACCGTGGCTCTGCAGCTCCCTTTGCCTATCCAGGGGGTTGTCCCCTGGAACATGTCAATTCATGCCTCAGCTGGCATGGCACAAACCAGCTCCGGGTTAGGAGCCCCTGACCCACAAACCCCAGAAGCACCATGCTGGAGTGCAGATGCCCTTCTCCAAGAGGGCTATCCCCACTCAGCCCCTGACACACAAGGGCTGCAAGGCACTCCCTTCCTGGGCAGATGCAGGGAGAAGATGAGCCTTCTCACTGGCCCCCCTCATGCTGGTGGTCAGACACAGCTTGCTCGCCTTGTTGGCACAGGAACTACTTATTGTGGAAGATGTGAAGCCCAGTTTTCTACACACTTGTGTGTAAAGGACAGATTGCTGGTGCACAGTAACTCAGAAGAGATTCTGTGGTTGGAACTGATACACTTTTCCTATGGATTCCTCTTATTGTTAAAAAAGTTAGTGCTGTTGCCTTTGCTTGACAGAGTACTATTTTGAGCTTGTTTCTTCTACTCTGCTGCACCCCAAACACTCTTGACTTCTGGGAAACTTATTATCTCCAGGACTTCTAACCTTTGCCAGGCTGAACCTGATCAAAGCATTAAAATAATTACCAGAGGGAACAGATGCACAGATATTGCCATTTTGTATGTCTCATTTCCTGCAATAATAAAACATCCTAAACATCTCATTTCTTCTCCTCTTTCCTCCTCGCAGCTTTCCCTCAAGATGCACTGAGAGGTTCTTCCCTTCTGATTTACACCTTGCACAGACCTGGCATCACATGCAAGAGAACATTTTGTTCTCAAAAAGAAGGAAACCGCAAGGATAATGTCTCTGTGGCCTCCCTTTCCCTGCAGGGTACCACGACCTGCTCTAAAAAGATCGCACCAAACAAGGGTGGAGGACAGCCCTGGGACAGCTCCCAGCCCACCTGCCACTGACTGATGCCAGACTTTAATGCTTTCCTAATGTGCAGGGCAGTGGCAAGCCTGGAAACTGGTAGAAGAGACAGGTTTTGGATGACACTACAAATTTTGGGATTTTTGGGCAGTAACCTACAGAGAGGCCACTAGATGCTGCTCTAAGGCAAGGAAAGGGCCTGCCTGGCCAGTAAGGGAGATGTGCAGGGAGGCACACGGGCAAGCAAGGAGCGCTGCTCACCCAGCTTCAGCATTGCTGTTAATAACCTGCGGCGAGGACCAGGCTTTGCCAAGCACATCGACAGCGCGTGGAGCAGACCCGTCTGGCATCTCTGCTCAAGTGTTCAACAAAATATGCTCATATACCCACCGCAATCTTGTGTAACTGATGAAAGGACCCAAAATCTAGGTGGGAACTCCCTGCATATCCAACTCCTTTGTCTACTACCGTTAAGGTCTCTAGCTTCTCCTGCCTATCTGCTTAGTAACTCCAGCTGCTGCCTAGAAATCAATCATGTGCCAACAGTGAATTTGATTATTAGAAGAAAAACTCTCTATCCTATTGGAAAAAAATTACAAAAATAGAAACACACTAAGAGATGATGACTGAAGTCGCAAAACAATTTTGTAAATATCATTGTCGTGCCTCTTCCCATCCTCCTGTTGGAAAGTCACTTTGTTACCTGACATCTGGGCTTCTGACAACCTGGAGATTAAACACCTGACTTCAAAAACTCCTATCCATCCATTTAGCATAATCCTGACAGAACATCAGCACGTGTTGAATATGTTTACATGGGATTAGCAGGCAAGTACAATGTCCCTCATCTTCTTCCAAGTTCTGAGCAAAACTATGCCAGCACTGCCCTCCTCTCCATTAACAGCTTTTAAGACAATAATATTTAAGACCTATGTTACAAGGCCACCCAAGCCTACATAATCATACGCATGCATAGCAGTCAAACTGTATTTGACTAGTAATCCTATGTCTACCAGTTTAAGAACCATATACATGCATGTGTATCTTAAATGTTTACACACTTTAATGATAATGAAACCTATGTGGTATGATTTAGAACATTTTTGTAAGAATGAAGTGTCTGTCCTTAAGCAGCTTCTGAACCTCTTCACTAAAAATACCTCAGCAGTCACCTTAGTATGCCAAATTCTCTGCCATGTCAATACCAACTCTAAAGCAACACAACTGACCCCTCTCCAATGAAGGGAAAAGCAGCTTACCAGCTCTACAATGAATTCTTGAGCTTCTTTCTGAGCCTGTTATACCACCTCCTAGCATGTTCTGCTAACCTTCCAAATGCTGGTTTGAGCATTCCATAAGCATGGAAATCCAAACATAGAGTCTCCTAAAGGCATACAGAGATGACCATTTTACATCTCCTCTGTCCACATGCTTGAGGGTGGGAAGACAGAAGAGCTATTTGGTTGTTCAAGTCTAAAAAGGTTCAGGATCATTACTGCATTTGGGAAACACAGGTCTATGAAATATCTGCTCTGTATCTAATCATCACTGAAACACAAGGAAGAAGAAAATGGAAGACACACCAGGACTGCCACACAAAAGAAACTGAGAAAGTTTCCCAGTGAATGAAAACACAGCTGGAGACTTAATTCCTGCTAACATAGAGTTAGAAGGACTGAACTTTGTTCATTTGGGTCCCTTTGAGAACACCAATTATCCACATTGTTCAGGAGGATGTATTTTACATACTAGACCCTCAAAAAGAACTGGAAATGTACAGTTTCCTGGGAAAGAGATCTGTCACTTACCTGTTTCTCAGAGAGGGTAGGAGAATTAAAATTGGATAATTCATTATTATAGGCTAATTTATGGACCACTGTGATTTTATCAACAGCCAACAAATCCCTCAACTACTTTTGTTCAGGCTATATTTGTGATAAATATTTTGCTCTACACTTTTGGGGAAAGCAGATTAGAGTTTGGTTCTTTGATGTGGAGGGCCAGGTTTCAAAAGAAGACTATAGGCCCAGAAGAACACAGTTGAGTATAGCTTATACATCAAGTGAAAGTTATATCATGAGGCATATTGCATGATTCTATAAGAAAAAATGGAGTTTATGCAGGCACATGGGAAATGTCTTTTGCTCAAAAAAAAAAGTTCTTATTAAAAAAAAATTCATGTACTAAATCACACAACATTTCTTCTGATTTGTCTCTATATCTACATGTAGATTTTATTCCTTCACTGCCATCTGAAATCATATTTGAGGCTGTTATGTAACATTAAGAAAACTCAACTCATTAAGACTTTTCTTAATGGAACTTAACTGTGACTACAATACACCTTCCCTTGCTTTTAAACATAACACCATAGTAAAAACAGTTTTATGCTGCAAGTTGAGAGATTACAAGTTTGAAAAGTACAGGACAGTATCATTTTAGCACAAAATAATACATTTCTTTTCACTTCTCTGCCAGCTTGACACTAGTGTTTCTTATTTTTTATGCTGCAGCACAGAAGATCAGTACCCACACGTGCACAAAAACTTCCATAGCTCAAACTGGTGTGCAAAGCATTGAGGAGTCTTGGCAGTAGAGGAGCAATCCATCTCAAATGCACTACGCATTTTGCATTTGGGGGTATAGATTAAGTTAATTATTGCTTTTCCCCCCAATAGCAACAACAATGACAACAAAGAAACCTTCCTCACTTCCACTGCTCTTTTCAGGCTAGAGATTTATGGCAGTGACTACCTATTTTACCTAACATACAAGCCACCTTTTGAACGATTTCCAAAGCTGGAAATCTCAAAAAGAGATTATATTCATAATCAGTATAAAGAAAGACCAGAGGTCTCTGCACTACTGGAGATATGCAGGAACACTTATTTACTAGATCCTTTCATAAAAATGTTTGTGATGGCAACTGAAGTACAAACTTTTTAGATATAGTGAATGGGAGTAGACTGCAATACTTCAATTACCTTTTAGCACTTTCATGGTTTCAGAATGCCTATAGAATGACATTGACTGTATGGAAATTATTAGGTATTTATTTTGCTGTTAGCACCAAGGCCATAGTTGAGTGAAGCATTACAAAAACATGTAAAATCCATGCCTAGAAAAGCTTGCAAATCAGCTGTTTGTTAACAGTCACAGCATTTCAAGCTTTCTACCTCTCACAGTATTCTCTTCATGGGGCAGACTTGACTGGTGTGATCAAATATTCACTCAGCAGAGTTAATGTTAAATTGATACAAAAACTGGACTCAACCTCTACATTCACAGTTGGGATACAAGACTCACACTTCAGTCCCATCTGAGGTTACCTGTGATGTGTCCTAAATTTAATTCCTCACTGGTCAAATATTCCTCTTATAAGGTCTCTTTAAATTGAGAGCTGTGGTAAGGGAGAGAAGATAGAGTTCCTTACCTCTTGTGCAGTAAGTGCATGTTCCCCTGCTAGAAGCAGCATACTTAGGCCTCCCATTTGTGTAGGATCTGTTAAAAAAGTAAAACCAAGTCTTAAGTTGATTCATTTGCTTGTTTTAAAAACCCACCACTTGCAGCATTAAACCCCCAGAAGACTACTTGTCACAGACACTCTAAGCAAGCTGCCATAAAAGGCCGTTCAAGAGAATCACAAATAACCATTTCTGTACCCTCTGGGAAGGCTTTCAAAGCTGTTTGAAGGATTTAATTGGATTTGTGTGCTTAACACCCCATCGTGTGGATTTACAATTTTACTGCCAAAGGTTTTATGCACTACAGAGATGAATATCTTTAAACCAGCAACTGTAATGATCTCATACATAAATATACAAAGATGCACATGTTTATAACTCAGTGGACGCTCCTTCCATGGGAGTGATTCCTTCTTTAGCCACTGAACAAATAAAAAGATGGAACAAAAGGGTACAATCAAGCTCTGAAGCAAAATTTCTACTTTCATTTATCTTTAATTTAGAGCTGCATTTAGTGGTGAAAAGTGCCAGCCTGACAGCTCTGAAGTATGAACCATTTGATCCTCTGTGCCAGAACAGCAGAGGCACTGGCCAGCCAAGCTCCCTGCCTACTTGTTGCCCTGCCAATGCAATATATAATTGAGGAAAGTAAAATGGAGATATAAATGATCTTTCCCCAAGTATTTGATACTGACAGCTCCTTGTCTCCAGCCTTCCTGCACCTCAGGAGTTCAAAAAACGACAAGAAGTGAAAGAAATAAACACTGGCACTGCATTAGTCATGGAGTGACTTTTGCACTCAGAGCAGTGGTTGCTCTTCATCGTTGTGAAGACTGACTGATTTTTGGGGAATGCCTTGGAAGCAATGCAGGAGCCTGATTTAACAGTGTCATGTAAAGAGAGGGAGACTGACTGTGGCCCAAATATTTCATACATCACCCACAATGTGAGAGAAAGGGAAGCATTGTCCTTGCTATATTGCTGGAACATCAGCTTCAGAATGCTTAGACAAACTGAAGCCAAGTAACTTTCCCCAGGCTTCACTAAGCATATTTTCCAATATCCTTCTACTAAACTGTACAAAAACTCTCTCTACAACAACAAATTACATGTACCAAGGGCCATTCCCTGGAATGGAAGTCAAAGGGCACACTTACCTTTGTCCACTTAGTTGCATTTTGGTATGCAAAATTTGGATGCAAAAGAGCTGCAACTAAAATGTCCACTGAGAAATCCCATTGCACCTTCCCTCCCAGGAGCAGGGTCAAGGAATTTGTTGATTTTTATAGCTGACATGGGCCAAACTGGTACCAGGAAACCTCCAAATAATTTAGTGCTACAGATGATCAAGGTCCAGTTCATGGGAATACCTATTGGTGCTATTTAATTCAATACCACAGATGCTGCCAAAAATTCTCCTGCAGACAACATCTCACACTGACATTCATAAGGTAAGTTTTTTCAATAATGTCTTAGAAGGGCCTTAAATAGAAGCAGGAAAAAATAATGTGAATAAACCAGGCTCATTCACTATCTCAAGTACAAAAGAGTGGTTTACTATTACCTTTAAAATGCATCCTCAGTAGCATCTGGCTTCAAATTTAACAGTCAACTGGAATTATTTTTTCCTTTCACCATAATAAACAGGTAGAAGGTCTGTAGGGGTTTTTATATTTTTTGAGGAGTTTTTATTTTTAAATAAAAAAGGGAAAAAATCTAATAAGCTTTTATGGGGAGACAAGACACTATCAAAAGTGTAGGATCTAGTAACAAGAAGTGGTTGAAGAAATGAAGACAGAAAATGGGAATGGCCAGCAAGTACCTAAGCATGATTCGTAAGTGAAGCAATCCTATCAGCACAGCACTTTTTGCCATCAAAACAGTTGATCAGAAACCATTCATTCCTTCAAACCATAGGACATTGGAGCAATTAGGAAGTGACATGTACCTTGAAAAATAATGCCTGAGCAGGCAGTTAATTTGGAGGAAGGAAAGATCAGAAGAGATCTCCAGATCCATCATAAACTTACTGAGCTCCATATTAAATAGTAAGGCCTTGGCCGGTTGCTTTCTTCTTTCTTTATTCCCATTGGAAGGCTTTTGCAGAATCCACAGCTTTCTTCCAGTTTTTAGCTTAAATATACTCCGAGCCAGGTGGTACACAATTTTTTTTCTGATGCCTGCATCTTTTAGAGTAACAATTGTTCCCCTAAATGGCATCTCCCTTTTCTGCACTTAAAGGAGCTGCCCTACTCTTCTTCCACTTGTTTTCCTAGGCTAAACAACTCAAGATCTTCTGATCTCATCAAGTACACCCATTTCCCATGGTTTCAGCAATCCCTGTAGCTCTCCTCTCTCCAGTTATTTTGGGTGGAGTTCATCTTTCTTGTATATGAGTGACCAGCAGGGCAGATGATGGGGTTTCTGAAAACACTATGCTGGACAAATTGCATGCAGTATAGCACTTTCTTAGGCCCACATTGTCCTGATGCCTCCCAGCTGCTCTTTTATGCTTCATTTTAGTTATCCATAGATCTTTTTCCCCCTCCTCAGTTTTGGCCAACTCAGTCCATGGCTGTAAAATTCTTGCCCCTCTTCTAAATATCTTCTTGGTGGTCTTGGCTTTCTGTTTTTCAAATAAGTAGCTTATCATAAGAGGAGGAAGACAAAATTGTTTTTTCCTCTGAAGTAAGTAAATACTTAAAACTGTTTACTTTAATACAAAAATTAAGAGGAAGTCAAAAATGACAGCTAAGTGGAAAGTTAAAGTTTAATTTGATGCTAAAACAACTTGAACACTTATGTTGCAGCTGTAGCAGAGGGCTGGTGCTTAGATGTCTGATCATGATAAAAACAAAAATCCTTCCACTAAGCCTTCAAACTACAAAATAACTACACCTAAGGGAAGACAATATGTACATATGCAAACACTGCCGAATGTTTACAGTGCCTCCTCAGCATACTGATGTTTCTCTTCTGGCACTAAGAACTTTCTAGTATGAAGAATTAAGAATTTTAAGGGGTATTTTGATGTAATTTAAAGTTAAATCAACAGTACTGAGAAAACAGCACACATTTGACTTGCAGAATGGGACGTGATTCGTGACTTTCTCAACAGCTTTTAATATGGAGGAAATTTAAAACCACCTCACTGTTTGGAAATTACATACTTTCATACTTTGTTAGTACGGGGCTGGTTAGAGACTCAGCAGGATGACTTGTTCATCATTGTAATTTTTCAGTCAGAGGAAAGAAAGAATTGAGGAAGAACTAAGCAAAAAGGACACAAGAAGGTACCAGCTCCAACTAACTTTTACAAAGCATAATTAAGCTTTTTCCTTAAAAAAAAAAAAAAAAGGTATTTCTATAGGGATATAGTCTACTCTAGGAAGTGTATCTTTTCCACCCTTTGATTCACTAAAAAACACTTTGGTTCAGATAGTTTTCTTCTGATGCAAAAGTGTGGAAAGTACTGGGAATCTCGCACATCTGCGAAGAAAAGCCGTTGCAAAGAGCAGTTGTTTTTGCCCTACAACAGACCCCAGGTGAACCCTGTCATGAGGGAAACACACTCAACTGCAACTTCCAGGCTGGATGATCAAGGACACTGATTTGTGGGTCTGCAGGTCAGAAGCCCAATGCTGGTGTCACACCTCAGTTTCTTGATATAATGGCAGGTGAACAAAAGACATTTAAATGTGGGGTGGTTATTCTTTTCATGCCAAAAAAAGAGAACAGATATAGCCTGTGTGGGACTTCAGACAGTAAGAACTTACTATCTATGTATTACATCTTTCAAAATGAAATGTAATATGTAAAAAGCAATCAAGGCAGGATTAGCAACTACCAATAAGCAAAACAGATTTCCTGGCATGACTCTGCAATCATATAAACCTTGTCCTAAGAAAGTTATCTGCCTTGAAGATACAAGACAGTCAGTGGCATTTCAAAGGTAAAAGTGTTTCTGTGGTGGTTCAGCTGCATTTCAGTTCATCAGCCAGTATACAGACTGGATTTTAAAAAAAGATTGTACTGGATAGAAGAGTCAGATTTGAATTGAACTATAATGTAAAGTCAAGCAGAGAAGAGAACAATAAAACATATTTAGCATGAACTAGCATATAGTTGACAAAACGGTAATCCATTTGGCAAGGCACACTTGTCATGATGTGTATGCTGCTAACATCTCTGTCAGAACCTGTCATTATTTTACGAACTATTATTATACTCAAGAAATTGCCAGCCCCTACTGGCATGAGGGCCCAAGATCCCTATGAATTACTATGCTCATTGACTCAGTCTGCAGGGGAAAAAAAAAAAGACTATCACATGTAGCACAAAAGATCCTTCTTCAGAAATGAATGGCTCTACAGATAAAACAATGGATTACATTAGTTTCTAATTAATTCTCAATTTCTCTGTCCTCTGCTCTGACAGGTGTCGATCCAAGATCTCTGTACTTAAAAATGCTACATTACGATAGCCCAGCAGAAGCAGTAGGGAATGGATGAGACATAGGTCAAGACTTGTTCTTTGTGTTAAGTTAATAAATCTTTAAGGAGTATAGAAATGACTCCTCTAATAGCAAAAGCAGAATAGGATGAAGTGGCTTGTGAATTTTAGAACTGGTCTCCCACACTTCAGAACTATGCAGCATGAAAAACTTTATTTTGATCACATTTCACAGTTCCTTAACAGCCAGAAGGAATTTCATTAACGGAATTTTCATACCACTATACTAAGATATATATGCCTTTTTATCCTTTTACACTTGTTCCATAAAAGCATTTTCCACTCTCCAGCTCACAATCTCTCTACGCAGAAAAGTCCTATCTGCCACACACTTGCCGTAAACTAGGTAGGATATGACAAAGTTTCTAATTTTATAAACACTGATTTATCTGAAACTTTAAAGGAGGAGGGAAAAAAAAAAAGAAAAAAGAATGGTGAGGGAAAAATATTTTCTACCTTGACTGCTAGGTTCTTAAGCTGCCAGTATTTAATAATAATGTCTCTGTATTTCAAGGTCATGATTACAACAGTTCTGCTATTTATGGATATCAGTGAGAGATTATCTGGGTTTTACCAGTTCAGGCACTCCACCTACACACTTCTTCACATATTTAAATTTTTTTTCAAATGTTTAAAAGATTAAAATTTTCTCCTCCAAGATATAATGGGCAAAAGAGCATATTTAAATGAAATTAAACTATGCTTCTCTTGATTTAAATACAAAAAAGTTAGCCCCACTGGTACACTGATTCACAAGAATGTTATCATCTCTAACTTCAGAGACACCCATCTATTATTTCTGCAAACAGCAAATTGCTAAACTGAGTACAATGCTCTATGACACATGAACAGAGTGCACACAATCAGCACTTTTCTTTTTGACCAGAGAATGAAGGTCTCTAACAGCAGATAAGCTGGAATCAAAAATCAATCAAATCTGGACCCCAAATAGGGGATGGATTATGATGCCACATATCTGGACTTCACTCTCGAAACTAATGAGGTACCAAGGAAAATTTTAGAAAGTTGTTACACAGAGGTTTAACTAGAATTTTGGCAACTTAATTTGGGACATGAAAGCTATTTGCAGTACAGTACCATGTGTAGTAAAGAAAACTGGTATCACAGTTCAATTTCAACACTGCATCCTCAAACAAAATGAGGATGCTACAGCTGAGTAACACGGATGGAAATCTCACCTGCCATCCCAAAGTTAAGCTGTGGCATTTCTTCACTTTTGGTTACTTTCCTTGGGCTCGATAAGTCTTTTGCAGAATCTGATGCAATGGCCCATAGCTTTTTCCGGTTTGTAACGCTGGATGCCTGGGTTTTCACAGGTTTGTTGGTTGTGGGGCACCATTTGTACCCTGGGTTTGCTTTCATAAATGCATCCTTATACTAGAAAAGAAAAAGAAAATTACCAGTCATGACATTATACTATCCACAGGGAAATAGAGTGCACTGCATATAAGAGGATTTGATAAAGTAAATAATTCTTAAATAATCTTGATTTTTTAACAGTTTAATCACATGCTTAGAGTCTGACCACCAACACAATTTGCTAAGAAGAAATATTAAGATATGTAGAGTTGTATACAAAAAAGCAGGTTTTCTCTTTCCTCTTCCAAGGGCTTATTATTCAGAGCAGGCTGAAGTTCTGATTCTGCAAACTGCTCCCCGGTGCTTGTATGCTCATGCTCTGAGAAACAGATATTTGCATTCTTTTGCAGGTACAATCTTTGTTCACTTTCTAATTTGAATTAAATGAAAACATACACTTAGCAACAAATGCAGCGTGATGTGTCTTACCTTGCACTCATTCTTCTCTAATAGTTTTGTATTTTAGAATATTTTAGTATATGCTTTCCCAAACCAGGCACCAAAAATAAATCACAACCAATATAATCCCACAGTCAGTATCTTGGGTTACATCCTCCCAGTGCTTCTTCCAAAATATACCATGCTGTATGGCTGCATAAAATAAACTGTGACCATATAAAACATTCTTTGGCCTTGAGCACTCAGCACACATCTCAGTTGTTTGCTATGTTCTTGTTATGAGGCAGCAAAACAAAGGAAGCCAGACTACACATAGGGGGTGGAGAAAAAAGCCTGGTTCCTACACAGTTTGGGGGGTAAGGGAAAGGACAAGGACCTATTTTATTCGCAACATGCAGCAGCAACATTTTCCAAGTATCTTGCTGATCAGATTAAAAGGAGATTTTTGAATGTTAACAGTAATAGAAAGACCACGTTTCAGTATTTTAAATGTGTTGCTATGCAAGGTGGAGAACCGGCCAATCAGAGGAACATACCACGCATTCCAGCTGCAGATGTCTGCCTATAGGGGTGCACAGCACAGGCTGCTGGGGGAGCCTACCCAGTAAGTACCAGTGCCCACTGCAGGGAGAAGGAACCCAATACCTCCTCATGACTGGGCAGCTCTCAATGGCACCAAACTACCAAAAGAGAGGTTTATCCTTGGAAGTACACGGCTGGGCAGCTGCAGGAAGTTTGTTCTGTGATTACATGTTCCCACCCACAAAGCTGTCATCAGTCCCAGTTCCAGCACAGAGAAGCACCTATGTTTTATGCACATGTGTGCACAGAAACACAGGCAGAGAGGAAAAAAATCCCTTGGGCATCAAATATACAAATAGCACTGAAAACCTTGTCCTGTGATAGAGCCACTACAGTGTTTTCCCAGATCAATAAAGAGTATGCCTTGTGGCAGGATCACCATCGCATGTGCACTGCCTTCTTTCATTTCCATCCTAACCTATGAGCTGGCACTTGCTACCTCCATACTGTAGCACAGATAAAAACATTTCAGTTTACAAGAAACACAGCACTGCATGAATCCGCTGTGTGAAGTCCTGTATTTATAGAAATGGCTATAAATAATAATGATCTGCAGGGATCGCTGACCCACATACACACTGTATTTTCTGAATAGATTGTATGTATTAAATCCGCAAACTAAGGACTGTGACACCTCTCACCTGGCTCATTTTCCCTTTCCCTCAGTTTGGTTTGGGAGCTCAGTATACCACAAAAATAGCCTGGTGGAGGGAAGGGAAAGGAAGGGGAGGGGAAGGGAAGAGGAGAAAAGGAAATACATGTTGAAGCAGCTTTGCCGTCCATTGTTAAAGCCACAGTCCACTCACAAATCATGTTTCCAGCCTGCAGAGTGAAAAGAACAGTTGCTAGCAATGAAGTACATAAGCTCTTCATATCAGCAATGCTGCTTTGAGTAATTGAATTATTCTATTGAATAATTTGACAAGCCGACAGGCTGCCCATCAAATGAGAACCAGAGCGCATGCCATTTGTGAGACAAGGCTGCAATAAGCTTTTAATCAGTTTTCAACAAGAGCAATTCAAGTGAGCTGGTATATTAATGGATTTTTTTTCCTCTGCAAAGCCAAGAAGTGAACATTAACTGCACTGTCTGAAGGAGAGGGAGCAAACAACGGGAGGACAATCCACTGGAACTGTTCCATTTCAACAGTCATGGTAAAGGAAAAGAACATTTAAAAAGTTAAACTATGTTCAAGAAGTACTTTTATAAAATGCATACAGGGGCCTGATCTAAATCTCAGAAAGACTTTCATTATTGATTTTTGTCACTATTAGACCAAGGCCTAAAATTATGAGATACATTCTGCTTGCCAGGTTATGAGAAGATAACTTAAATGAGCTATACAGTAACAAGAAAATGCCAAAAGACAGTAGCAGAGTTTACTGTTTTCCTCCCTTTGACCAACTGCGCAGTAAACTAACTTAATGAAGCCAGGCTAAGAACATCTCTAAAGGCAATTAAAAAAAAAACAAACCACAAACAGCCAAAACCCAAACAAAACCACAAAAACCCACAACCCAAACAGTAAGCATTTAACCTGAAATGCAGACATCTCCTTAGTTCCCACACACATAGCAGGGACAGCCCAGCACAGTTGTGTCCCAAAGTTCCAGGTAAGATAAAACACAGGATATGTTTGTGGGATTGGCCTGATGCATCATTTCTGTTTTGTGAAAGCCCGGGGAATGTTGTGTTATGCAGTGGAATTGGTGCCACTTCAGAGCTGAGGTTAAAAAATGTGTTGTGCTTCAGTGCAACTCCCTGAGTTGCTTTCATCATCAAATAAAAAAAGATTTGCTTTAGTTGTGGCAGAACAGAAGCTCACAAGTGGATTCCAGCTACACCTCAAGGTAGCAGTTAGCATGTGTTTAAAGGTATGCTTAAATCCCACAAACTGATTATTAAATGCCACATGAATCCCAAAGATCTGACATAAAAAAAAAGAATCCCCAGAAAATAAAACACTCCAGTTTTCACTCCTGGAGGACGCAGGGTTCGCATTACACATGTTACAGTCCATACTTCACCCAGCGGACTTGCCAGACTCCAGCCAGCAAGCCAGAACATTTGTCCCTTCCCACTCTGAGGCAGCTGCCAAAGCAGTGGCACCGCAAGGCCAGCAAGCTCCCAGTTAAGGAGACTGTACCTGCGACACCCTGGCGGAGAACTCGCAGGGACAAATGTTTAGCTCAGCCTCTGAATGGCAGCAGAATCACAGAATCAATTAGGTAGGAAAAGACATCTGAGATCACTGAGTCCAACCTATGACCCAACACCACCATTTCAACTCTGCCATGGCACCAATAACACATCCAGTCTCTCCTTAAACACCTTCAGGGATGATGACTCCACCACCTTCCTGGGCAGCCCATTTCAATGTCTAATCACATTTATCAGGCTGCTCCCTACAGGAAACAATCCTGAGTGCCCGGATCTTGCTGATGAAAAGACATATTGAAAATTGAAATGTCTTCTATCAAGGGAACAGGACTTGAACAATAACAATCTTGCTTTTCCAAGGTAGCTGAACATCCCCAGTAAGTCCTGTAAGAGTTAACAAAGAACACTATCCTTATTACTGAAGTAAATAAAAATGCCATTTATGAATGGCCAGAGATTCATTTTCCACCAGTGAAGGAAAATGCTAACAAGGCAACAACATTTGAGGTTCTACTTGGAGTATTAATCAGCTACTGGGCTTGTATCCTAAATAATGAAACTTTCAAAGTTAAGTTGATCTCGAAGTCCATAGGATAGAAATAGAAAGCCTGCTCTGAAAGAAAACACCAGCAGAAGCAGACATCAAGTTCTATAGGTGCAGCATCAGGTCTCCAGGGCAGGTGTTGCTACTAGAGACCATAAACCAAAAGAGAGGGTGCGTGAGATCTGTTTTTCAAGATAATTAAGGTGTCCCAAGGTGACGACGGGTACATAATGGGATTTTCCAAAGTGCCTAAATGAACTATAGACCTGATCAGCCTCTCATAGGGAGTTAGAATGTCCAGTCCACTAGGAAATGCCACATAATTCTGACTGGCAAAAAGTTTGGGCACTTCACTATCTTCCAAAATATTAGATCTTGCATACAGCCAGATGTGTAAATAAATGCACAAATGCCTTGACTTGCATACTGCTGAGACAGTATCACTGCTAGGAGGTAAGCAGGTAAGAAACTGAAAGCTTCTTGGTTGACACTTGATCTAACCTAACTGGCTTTGTAAATTACGGCATGAAGTAGTGAAAAAACATTCTAGAGATTATAGAACAGGGGCTGTAGCCACTGCAGTAGGCATCACTTCTGTCAGGTCTACCTGTATCTCTGTAAGAGTGATTCGTATGCTTAGGGTACCCAAGACACATTGTGCAGATAGCAGACATGATACAGTGTCCTCTGAGATGCCCTGCCAGGGCTGAGGATAGAGGCTATGCAGTGAAAACTGGAAGTCAAAGTGCACTGAAAAGCTACACTTAAGAGAAGTTGACTCACTGTATTTTAAACCTCAATGAGCTTATTATATAGGTACCAAAACAGAAGATTATTAATACAATGGTAATGTTATGTTCTTCCGAAGGTACTCACCCTCTTTTTAAATAAGCTCTCCTTAGGAAAAAAAAAAGTACCAACAAGCGGTTCTCACTAGAGCTGACATTAATCTCTTTTTTACAATCTCAGCAGTAAGCCTAACTACAGGCAAAACCTGTGCAACCTGCTCTAGGTGAACCTGCTGGAGCAGTGGGTTGGACTAGATGATATCCAGAGGCCCCTTCCAAGCCCAACCATTCTGTGGTTCTGTCAAAAGCAAGTGTTAAAATAAAATGACCAATCCACACATACAGAATAGGCTTGTCTGTGAAGACTCAAATATATCCAATAGCACATTATAGCTGCTAATTATTTTTGTAAGATACACAGTTTAAATAATAAAAATTATACGCTATCTCTTTTCTACACATTCTTGGAACTATTTATAAAGATGTAAAATACTTATTGTTTCGCTCTGATCTTGAATACACAATTTGTTCTTCATGCCAAAAAAATATCACTACAGTAACAATGATTTCTACAACAATATGATTAATAGTTTCAGATCTATCACTTCATACAGAAGCTCTGCAATTATTTTCTTCTTAATGAACAAGTTCAATTCAGCAAGACAAAAGACTACGAAAAACGGTCACATTGGGTCTGTTTCTTCCAAAAATTATTTCTTCATTTTCATCTTTCCTTTCTCTGCATCTGTCCTGAATCTGCTAACTGCCCTTTCCCGACACATTTAGAGAAGGATCACTAATTCATAAGTTGGAATGCAGAACAAAAAAGGAATGGCCAGACAAAGCTGAGACTCAAATACTTCAAAACTGTGCCACAGATAGGAACTACAGAGGTACTACAGACCCTACTACAAAAAAGACCTGCTATGCAGAAGGCTTTGTTTTTCACATGGTCCTTTCCATGCTCACACAAACTACTGAACAGCCAGACCTTACATATATGTGTTAATAGTAGTAGACACCTTCAGGTCACAGGGCAGGTATGGATAATAGTTTTCCCAATTGTTTCACAGCTTTGTACTAGCTAGTGTGCTAGCGTTACTTGACAAATCAGAGAGATGTTTTTCCTTCTCACTAGCACTCCATTATTTTTATTAAGATTGAATTCAAAGGTTACCTGCAATCTATATCACACAGATAATTACAGGGATCTGTTTTGGGGTGACGTTATCAGCTTAAGTAATTGATGTGTTTCTCTTGATGTACTATCAGTTAACTGTAGCCTTCTTGGGGACAGCTTATCAAGAAAGCTATTTCTTAGGAAGTCTCATTTAAATGTTAAGTTGATGTAAAGATACTTTGTGAAATATGGAGATAAATCTCTTTTCTTTGCTCCCAGTAATGGGAGCCTGACTATGTATTGCTTTCTGATTTGGGTATTGGACTCATCAGATGTTGCTGTATCAGAAACTGGTTAACAATACATAGCAAATGTACTTCACGAAATACTAATAATTTTTTAGTTCTTTAGCATCAAATGTAAAAAGGGACTACATTTCTTGACTATGTCTTTGGTTAGGTCCACCTGTATTATAACACCATGTATTACTCCTATCAAATGCACAGCTTGAGCTAAGAACCACTAGTCAGCTGACACTGAACGAACTGTATGTTATCATTTTCAATGGCCACTATCCAGATGTTAATGCTTTTACTGCAGAAATTATCAGGTGATGTCTATCATAAAGTGCATATATTTGTACCATTGACTACTAAAGCCAGGTTAATTTGTGTACACTGGCCAATTTCTTTTCATTCTAGTTCAAAGGACCAAGTGAATCAAAGCAAGAACAGCAGCTGCTCTGGGCACCATAATCCCACTGCAGAAGCTGAGGAACTCAGGAAGAGAAAGATCCCACAGAAAACATTTAACACACAGAGAAAAAGAGGATAAATATGTAATAAACTCCCTTTACATCCACCATCGAGACAGAACATACCTCCTTTGCCATGTCAGTGTATTTCTGTTTCTCTTTTGGATCTAGAACAGACCACCAATCTGCCAAGATCTTGGTTGCGCCACGATTATCGAGGCGAGGGTGTTCTTTTCGCACAAGAGAGCGGTGGCGTTTGCAGAACAAGAGAAATGCATTCATTGGTCGGCGAGCTCGTTGCTCTGAGGACTCGTCATCTTCAGTCTCATCAGCATCCTGCTCTAAACCATCAGGGCCAAGGAGCGGCACCTGGCAGAACCGAAAGGGAAGTGGTGTAAACTCAGTTATCCACGTTTCTCACCAAGACTGAGTGTGAGTGAGGGAGAAGCATACAGACGCACACAGCTGTCTCCAAAGGCCTTCTGTTCCATCCAGAACAGAGTTCTACATCAAACCTCCTCACCTGATGGTCCAAGGTTCAATCATGCTCTCTGCAAGACTTAAACTCCAACTTAAAATCCAACAGATTTCTAAGCTGAGGAGCTCTCTCTAGTAACAGTCCTAAAGGGGATGAAGAAAAGAGTTCACTTCTATGCCCTTCCTACAACTGGGAAATCATCTTTGTGAGACGAGGTGAGCAGAGCTACCTTGGACCTCAATTATTTGTGTTTGCAACTACAGAGCACACAGGGAGGAAAAAGCACAGGTAACTTGTTTCCCCATCTTCTGTTCATTGCTTAGTCTGTGAGCTGTGCAGCACTGCAGCCACTGCACAGCTGCCCAGTCAGAGACAGAGGGCAAATCTCAACAGAATACACTGCCAAACTCCACTTACAGGCCATTGTACTACTTCTAAAAGGAATGTGCCACAAAAGACTAGTTCTGACTGAATGAAACAAATTATTGCATGAGACAGAAAACCATCTCCTACCTAACTGCAACACTGCTATTTTATACCAAGTCGTGAAAGTGACCTGAAAGGTCAACAGAAAACACTGTCAGAGTATCAGGCTCCTCCTTATCCTTATCTAGGTCACTCCCTCTTATTAGCATGTGGCTCAAAGCACTCTCCTCAGCACTGATCTTTTCATTCCTGCCTTAGGAAGGCGTCAAGGAGATTCAGATATGAATGCTATCTACATGATGGAAACATCATGTCTCCATAACCAATTCTCACTTCTTGTTACAGAGGATGATTTTAACTGTACATTTGTGAGATGCCACATGGCAGGATCCTAATGAAAACAGGTTAAGGTAAGGTAAGAACAACATCAAAATACCAAGTGTCAAACTAGAGACGGATTACTTCACCTGTGCACTCAGTACTTCAGAGGATAAGCTGAATTTCACACACAAATATAGTAAAAATTGACAGCTTTTTCCTTCTTTTTACCCTTTTGGTATTTTTTTAATCGTTAAAAAAAAAGAACAAAAGTGATTAGCTTTTTACGTCCTCAGAGCCACTAGAAGCAGGTACCAAGCACAAGCTACCATCATGTCTAAAAGAAACTACTAAAAAAACCAAACACATCAAAACCGTGCCTTGAGCAATCAAGATTTAGATGTGCAGCATGTTATTAAAACAACCCAGCTAAAACTCTTACAGTCAGACTCTAAAAAAATTTGTCCATGATTTTAACAGCATGATTGACAATTCACTTTCTTGTGTCACTACTTGCCTTTATAACTTTACAGGCACAGCATGACTTCTTTTTATTAAGCTGTATTTGTTCACAAAAGAGAGTAAAAACCACAAATAAAATATAGCTAGGGAGAATTTGACCCATCATTAACCATCTGTGGTCAAAGAATGAAATCTACCTTATCAATGTCTTCCTCTTCTTCTTCCTCTTCTTCCTCTTCAGAGAAGTCAAGGAGTTTCTTGGCAAGCAGGGGATGCCACTGAAGACACTTCCTTTTTGGTCGCTTCCCAGTTCCTTCTCCTTCTGTCGAGTGATCCTTATTCCTACTACTGCCTTTCATTACTGTGACCTGCGATGCAAAAATATTGATAAATTCACAACAAACTCTGAGGCATAAATGACCATCCAAATCAGTGAAAAATATATGAGGCATTAATGTAAGATTCTCAGAAGTTTTTGGTAAGATATTAGATAAAGATTTGTTCCAATTATCAACGAAAGTATGAATGCACGTTTTCCAGTCTTAATATTCCCACTTAATGCCTAGAGTGACTAGCAACACACAATTTGAAGAGGGCAAAGTAAGGATGCTAGCCAGTCTAGTGCTCAAATGTGCCTCTGAAGGATAGCAAAGAAGCCCTCACACTTCACCTAGCCAAGTGAGAGACTCCACAGCTCTCCCACATCTATACCCGCTGTAGCTTTTCATATTTTGCCACTGAAAATGTCAGGCCATCCCTCTTTCTAGCAGTGGAACATATCACCAGCCACTCATCTGTTAATCATGCATTTATATTTAGCAATTTTGAAGCAAAACCCCACAATACTATGAGCTAGGATTTCTCCAGTGCCATTAAAGGGAAACCTGAGTCCCTAAGAGAAGCGAATTTTAATACACAAATTTGAAGCAAACAACCAGTAGTTATGCTGACACTTTCAAAGCACTGTAGAGAAAACAAAAATTATGTGCTGATCCAAGTGCATGCAGAAGATAAATCATATTGACTTACTCCTCTGTCTTGTCTGCATGTGTCCTTATCTAAAATATAGCTCAGAACTACCTCACAGCAAAAATACGTGCTTAACACATCCCAACTACAAATTTAAGGTTGACTCCAGAGATCTGCTTCTCAAGTAAGGGGCAAATAAATATGTAAACAAATAAAACCAGCACATCACATCCAAGTACTGAAGCCCAAAACAAGAGAGCATTGTTCTCTCATTGCACATAGTCCAGTCCTTTGTAGCCTTCAGTTTGTAGTACATAGTATCAATGGTAATCCTTACAGGAGCATGGCTAGCTTTTCAGGAAAACACCACAAACATCATACCAAACTGAACCCGAAGAGTGGTTAGGCAGCTGCATCTTTATAAAGCTAACAAAAATTGATGAAGTCTCACAGGGGCTTCTTGCCAGCAGGATGAAGAAGTTGGGCTAATTCCTGGTCCCACAGGCAAAGCCAGATCTGTTTCTGATTCTAAGGAGAAGCGCACAGATAGAGGTCAAACCTTGCAACTACAAGATCACATTGCATTTGAGGATGCTACTTTCTGGAAGATGCCTGGTACAACACTAAGATTTCAACCCACAGAGGCAGAAGAGAAAGCTGCCACATCTGCACGTGCATCCCCTGCCCAAGCCATGGTGCCACCGCTGGCGCAAATGCCTCACAAGAACCATCTCACAAGAACCATCTCACAGGGAATACAGCCCGCACAGCTCCAGCCACACTCCTACGTATCCCACCCATTTAGTGATCACTACTGCTGGGTTTGGTTAATCTCTTCAGGTGTGTTTCTCCTTGGTTAACTCACTGGCATTTTAGCAATATGCCCTCATTTGCACCAGAAGTTTGTGTAAGCAATTGCTTCCTCTGGTGATTCCAACTGCTTGCAGAACACAAGGAAATAGGTCCAGAAGGAAATAGGTCCAGAAATTTTAACCTACACTTTAAAATGGCATTTTCCTGGATGTATATTAGGGTTTGTTAACTACAGTGATTACTGTAGTCAATAAAGTATGTGGCCTATTTCCGAGCAGGGTAAATACGCCACAAATATAACAGGGAGTCAGCTACTCCAGCCCTTACCACTGACTTACATAGATGAGCTAATCATACGGCTTCTGCCTACAATCAGTCTTAAGTATGATGAGTATTGCTGGTAACCTTCTGCCTTATTAGCATGAAACTAATGTCTGAGGAACGCTCTGTGATCCTCCTTTACAAAGCTCAGCTGGAACCTCAGGGCTCTTTCAACAACAGCATTGCCTTTAGCTGGCACCTCTCTGCCTGCTGCCCTTAGGAAGATGAGCACAGGACTTAAGTGATCCCACAGTGTATTTCACACATTTTCTCCATCAACACTGAGGCCCTGCCTATGCTCTGTGCTGAGTTCAGCAAGGCAACACAGACCTTAAGCACCAGTCACCTTGCAAATCCCAAAGGGGCTCTCAGTACCTTACACCTCTTCACTATGGCTCAGCTCACAAAAAATTTTCATTTTCCATGCATGAAGGGGAGGTATTGAACACTCAGTTACCCCTAAAATGAATTAACCAAAGCTCATCACACATTAGTACTAAAATAGAAATGTATGCTCAGCTTCAGGAATTCAAGGGATATTCATTATGTTGTTTTTTTAAATTGTGAACCATTTCACCCTTCTAGTTGCCACCCTGAAGCAGCAGTTTCACTAAAAAGAGGTTTTTAAGAAAGATAGGCTGTTACCCTACCAGCTGAACATGCATTTAGGAGACCTAAGACACAGGGGAAGTCAGATCCTGTCTGCTATACAGGCGTCATATACTATAGAAAGACACTGAATCACTCTTTGCTTCCACTTTGGAATGAATCTCTGCAATGGTCAGCAACAAAAATCCTGGTGATCTGATTCCACTGATGGAAGGACTGAGGTCAGAGACTGACTTCAAACCTTAACTGCATGGCCTGGAAGCCCCTCACCCCTTAAGTATGTCAAGCTATATACTCTATCCTCTGTGCCCTCTCTTCTTTCCTATAAAATAGGGGGTCATTCATAACACAAACACAAAATTATTTCAGCCCCTAATTTTAAATACTTCTATGTTTCCAAATCCTTTTCCCTCAGTTTAACTTATTCAAGTTCTCCTAAGTTTTGATCTATACTTCAAGAACATTATTTTGGTGTTCACTTTTTGCTGACACCTCTCTCAGTCAAATGTAGGATTGGCATCACAAAAAGCAACAGGGGACTTTTCCTCTTAAAAAGGATGCCAACATAGCCTGGTGAACTTGCTTTCCTTTGGATTGCTTCATCTTCCATATTACTACCCTCCCACTTTATGGGCATTTCTGTAATAATTGTTGATATATTCACATATTCATATAATTATGAGAGAAAACCATAAACAATTCAGGCAAATGCAAAATAGAGATAACACAGACACTTTCCTTCCTTTTGACAAAATGTAGCGTGACTACTTAGACAAGATACTCCATAGTCAAGTGAATGCACATGATTAAATTAGAGTGAAACTTTTATTGGCATTATTTGCTTCTTGAATGGCAAAACCTCAATGGAATCCATTTAACCAAATCTTAAAATTCTATTTATCTGATTTTTTTTCCCCTTGAGACACTGTCAGTACCATGTTAGTTGCTTATTTTGCATGAGAGACTGGAAGCTGACAGACAGATACAAGCAAAACCAGCAGCTCCTTCTCTCACTTTCAGGGATCTCCAAGTGCTGGCAAGCATCCCTACCAGCAAGGTTTTGAAGAAAGAGCTGGACTTAAGACTCTACAAGAAATGAAGCACACTTGGCAATTAAAAAGGTCCATAGAAAGTCACAGAACCAGTCATGGCCGGTCTTTGCAGGATTTGGCCTTAAAAGTAGAGAAGATACATAGCACCTAAAGTGCAAAGTTTGTAATAACTGGAATTTATCATCCATATCACAAAAAAAAAAAAAAGTAATTTCTTCTGCAGCATCAGTAAAAATATAATGTATCTTTTAAGGCAGATGCAATAGCTTTTAGAAGTTAGCAAGACTAAAAAATCATTAAAACCAGCTAATAAGATTTTACAAGTTACTTCACAGCTTCAGGATGAAACCTCTAGGGAGAAAGTAGAAATATTTGAACAAGACAAAAGTATGGACAACTTTGCTTAAAATAAGCCACATATACTTTATAACACCAACAGCGGATACCTGTCAAGACTGACATTCATGATCGAGTGACAGCACGAGGTACCTTCAGGGTGACATTCTACACTTATTTTGTGCAGATACAGGTCAAACATCACAGAAATATTGTATTAGTAAAAAAAAAAAAAAAAAAAAAAAATTTTTTTTTTTTAAGTGCTAGCTGTGTAACGTCCATTCTGTTCCTGGAAACATTAATCAAAGAATCACGGTTTTCTTGGATGTCGTATAAATATGTATACCTAGTAGAGCTTCGGAAGAAAAAAAATAGTCAAGATTTCTAAATAAAAGAGCTGGATGGTGAAAGAGGGGGAGCAGAGGAGAAGATGGATTGTTTAGCTTTTTACCACATATATTTCTATTTCAATTATATGGCTGTATATGTCTTCATTTTTAAGTGTTCGTTAAGAACAAGTGTTTGATTACATTTGATAACATTAAGTTTTGTTTTCCTCCCATCTTCCTCTGTTATTTATATACACAGGTGACCAACTTCTGTACTAATTTTTGGGCCCACTGTGAATCCGTCACAGAGAATGCTGGTCATGCTGAACAAGGTGCACTCAACCAGGCATTCTCCAGACTACATTCACAAACACCAAAATCCTTATAAAGGTCTTCAAAAGCAATGAAACACACACAGTCTAGAAAGAAATCCAAGACTTGCAAAAGCAGAACCCCAGAGATGTGAATTGTGTTCTGTGGTATAGTCCCTGTTCTTCTCCATGGACACCCCCTTGACATGGGGGAGAAGCTTGCGTGCCCTTATGAGGTTGCGAGCTGTGCTGGCGCTGGTTCATGCCTCCAGTAGGGTCTCCCATGCTAGTCAGGTCTCAACTGAAGAGTCAGACAAAGTGTGTCCACGGGCAGGATGGGCTCGCTAGCTCCCCAGCAACCATCCTAGGAGAAGGACAACTCTAA
>JAWWEE010000001.1:19256565-19269968 GCA_035221455.1 Xenops minutus | reverse complement strand
CCTTTTTAGCCACCAACGTGCTTGTAGCAAGCGTGGGTAGAGCCCTTGTAAATCTTCGTTCGTGAAGCCTAGCCATGGATAGTCCCTGTTGGAAGGTTCTCCCTGGAACAATTTGTGAACTACAGCAACACTCCCGAAGACAGTAGAAATGAATTTCTGCTTTCCTGTTACCTTAAAACCACATTTCCTCGAGCCCAGCTGGGCCCTCGGCTGACTCAATGAAAATTACTGGTACAAAGAAGCAAATGGAGAGTTCCAAGTGGATTTTCCACACCTTCTGCTCTCTTTTACACTAAGTTCTCTACTACTTCATAAAAACAAATACCCAAGAGAGGATAGAGGACTGAACTATGACACTAATATCTTGGTGTTTTGGGGGCTACTGAGTCAGTGACCCAAGCTGTTCCAACAAAGCAGGAGATTGGGAAATGAGTTCATGTTCTCATAGCCTAGTGAATTGGAGAGGGATTTGAATTTTCAAATAAAAACAAAAGGAGATTGCTGGCTGTAAAATACACCCACACAAATACATAAAGTGTTTTTTAAAAAACAAATTTCTTTCAGTTCTGGAATAACTGAACCAGAATATTTCTATAATGTATGACAAAAACCAGTTGGCACTAATTGCTGACCAGTCAGTGAATATACTCTTTATTGTTTCACAGTGGAAAGCCATTAATGAGCTTTCTAATTTTCAGAGATGTGATGGTTTAATGGGGGACATGCTGAGACTCAATGGGGTCCTGTTTGCTAGCGGAGGTTTGGGATGGACTATCACCACAAGAAACACTTAGCAACACAGCTACAAGTCTTAGTTAATTTTTAATGACACACTCCTCCATCTTCATAAATGATTTTAAACTGTTCCTTATTCTCAAACTCAGGTCTGAACTGCTTGCTTGCTTTATTCTCTAATACATAAAATTAAATTCCAACAGCATAAAAAGAATGTCAACAGCACTTCTTTGAATTTTGTTTTGTTTGTTAAGTTTGTTTGTTTCATACCTACCAAAAAGCAGCAGATAACACAAGTCAATGGAGTTTATACTGCAACTCCACTCTTTCTCTGTTCATTCACACATGCACAAGAATTAAGATTTTCTTTGGGATTTTTTAATGCAAAGAAATCAACCAGGTTTTTTCTAGTATGAAAAGCACTTTATGTGGAAGAACTATACTCACTGTTAGCATGGTATCAGGATGTTCCAATTAATAAAAAAAGGGAGGAATAAATTTGTTACTAGTGTTCACTTTTCTTTTTTATGTGCATATCATTTAGCTTTGCTGTTGTTTAACACTGTCATAGCTAATACATGGGTATCAGTAAGAATGGCTGTAAGGGCATTTCAAATGCTAGCTCTCTTCAAATCTGCTTTTAGAATGGAAACCATAGAGACAGCAAGTGCACAGGATGGCACAATAAAAGCTCACACTGAAAAAACTTGCCTCATCTGTGCAAGGAATACTCTGTCCAGATGTGTCACCATTCCAGGCAACTGTTTTAAAAGTTACTACATGAATGTGAATCTCTCCGTGAGACTCAAGCATAATAGCAGTAGAGCTTGAAAAGTCACAATGAGATATGTAATCTACTGTAAAGTCTTTTCATGATGACCAATTTTGAATAATGATTTCTTGGTTTTCTTTCTAGTTCTGTATTTTCATTTATACAAGACAACATGAAGAAATAAAATAAAATAGTATTTTACTTTGTAGGGAATTCTTCAGAATTTAGGAATGTGCACATTCAAACAAGGGAAAGACACGCAAACCCAGCCAGCTACAGAATTGTCTTCCAAAGACACCCTAAGGAACTGGATCTTATCATTATAGTGCATGAATAAATTGATACAGAAACTAAAAAACCCCAAACTTTAGTATACATCTTGACTATCTATTGGGTTTTCCTTATGCCCCTGCCAGAGGACAAACACAGCCAGCAGGACTTTACTCAGCCATGCCAGTAATTCAACCAACACTCAGCCTGAAATTCAGTATGTAACTCAACTTGGAAGTGCTACACTCCTGGAAAACCAAGTCAAGAGTGTATCATGGTTCATCTGTCAGCAAGTGCTTGCTGTCAGTAGGGCAAACTACAACTAGGTAATTGTAGTCTAGAAAATACACTAAAGAAAAAAAAATGAACAGGGAAAGAAAAACAGAATGAAAAAAGAGCAAAGCAAACAAAAAAAATAAAGAAAAAGGGTAGAGAAAACTAAGGGAAAAACAAGAGGGTGGCCTCTGCTGATGGTAATGAAAAGGAAGGCTGGGCCCCAGAGAGCACTCCCTCCAAGGCAGTGGTCCAGGTGCAGCAACAGGGAATTGTCTGCCAGAGGGGTCACCCAGCACCCTGGCACCTCCAGAAATATGGCACACAGGGCAGTGGTACTGCTGAACAAACCACCCCACTGATGGCATTTCATTATCCTTACCCCATACCCTAAACATAAAAAAATGTAATTAATTATAAAAAGTAAGTGGCATATGATACTTCAAACATGGAACTAAAAACATATTTCAGAAGTCTCATAAAAATGTCCTGAATGCAAGTAAGATGGTCAAACAGGAGTTTGGACAATCTTTAGAGAACTGGGAGGTGGTAATTTTTATCAAGTCTTTTATGATGTTATTGTTTGGATATTTTTTCCATCCACTTGAATGTTCATTCCCCAGTTTGAATGCCAGGTAACAGTCACTTACTAGGTAAAACCAAATCAGTACATTTATCTTAAAACTCATCAGTGCTGGAAGGTACCAGCTATGATGCTTGCAGAAACTGCTCCTGGACCTGCAAAAATAACCTTTATAAAGTGAGAAATGGTTTAGGAAAAGGTGTCAAGCTTTAATGTTCTACTATGTTTTCTCCTAGATAGACCTAATCTCTAAAAAAAAGTCAGGACTTCAAACCCTAACTATTAATTTAAAAAAAATAATAAAGTGATTAAACTTTCCAAATGGACTTGCTGAGACCAGGCACAACAGGTTCAGCTCCGTTTTGGGCCAAGCTTTTAATGAAACTTGTAGATTAAATGGCAAACCACCAACCCCACAGGAAATGTTTGCCATGTTTGAGCAATGCAGTTTCTGTTGTGCAGAAACATACCACTTCCACATCAAAATAAAACACTGAGGCCACTCAGAAACAACACACATCCACAAATCAAACATCTACTCAGTAAGCGAGCATTAAGTTCAGAAAAGAAGGGAGTATGGGAAAAATGTCTGCAATACGGGAGCAGGAGGGAGCACAGGGCAAATGAGGAGTAGGGGAAGGTGGCATCAAAAGCATTGTTGTTGCCCAATGTCAACATTGACCCGTGCTGGGGCTATGGGAAAACACCTGGTAACTGCATCACAGCACTGGTGCCCACGCAGGATAAAGGGGGTCTGAGAAGGACCATCTGAGGTGGTGGACCCAGCACCTGTGCCATGGCCAGGCAGCCAGGGAGGTGTGGATGGGCACGGCCTTGGGGCAGCCTAGGGCAGGGCAACCTCCTGGCGTGCTGCCCCCTGGCTGGCAGCGCCTGGGGCACAGCAAGGGAGGGCAGGTGTGTGCCCAGGGGCTGGTGCAGCTCCCGGAGTGCAGGGTACAGGTCCCACCGTCCGGCCAGGCATCGCTCCCACCCCACCAACCCATGGGTGAGGGGCTGGGCTCATTTGCTGTCTTAGGGCTCCTGCAGCAAACTGCCAGCTCTCCAGTCACGTAAAGCCACCACCCAGCGTTTTGAAGGAGAGAAAGGGCAGTAAATACCTACTGTGCGAAGAGGAAAACCCATGCATTTGGCAGCTCTGCTGAGCGATGCCCTCACAGAAGCTCTTCACAGGACAAGGCGAAAGCCAAGGGGGAGACTTCCCCAGAGCAAGTTCTGTGCCAGCTCGGCGCTGGAGGACATGGAGCAAAACCAAGCCTGGGCAGCAGGTAGAGAGGTTAGAAGTTTGCTTCCAAACCAGCCTCAGCCCTTGGGAGCCCAGTCAGTTCCAAACCAGGGTGGGAGTAGGTGTGAGGAGGAAAGCTTGCATCTAACGGTCATCCTTTTAAAAGTAAACTTAAAAATACATCCCCAAGAACAAGCAGCACACAGCACAGAAATAAAACACAGCCAACACACCCAAATGGTCTGTGTGCAATTTTGTCTGTGAAGCAACATGCTGGAGCAGACTGAGGGGAAAGCTTCTCGTCTCCCCTGTGCTGCAATGTGCATCCTGGATGGAAAAGTCTGCCTTGCAAAAACAGATCTGAAGGTGTAAATCACTAATATCTTTATACAAACAGAAACATTAATATCACCAAACAGGGGCCTACAAAGTCACTTGGAAAAAACCCCAAGTTGAATGAAGACATAGGTTTTAATGAAACCAGGCCTTTTTTTTTTTTGCCTCGAATTTAACTTACAATAGGATATTTGTTATTGCAGGATTCATTTCAGCCTTCAGCAGCTGCAGAGGCAGAAACAACAAAACCAGAAACCCAGCAAGTCAGAGGCTACAGCTACACTTACTTCACAAAGAAAGACTTCAATGACATACTGCTAGCCAAAATTTCTGGGTCATAAAGTGCAGAAGAGAAGCATTTGTTAGGGTAAGAGCTGCTTTTCTGGACAGGTGCTAAGAACCCCACATGCCAAACCACCACCACATCAGGTCTGCCCAAAGCCCTGTGCGTTCTTCTGGAAAAATTCACCTGGATTATTAGCCTTGTGATTTCCTTTGCCTGGAGCACCTGGAGAGCAGGCTGAGGGGCTTTCCTTGCTGGCATTGTCTGTGCAGCACTAATGCAAAGGAGCCAACACTGGGAACAGGGCAAAGCCTCCTGTACATGTAGGTGAGGTCACTCACCCAGGGGATGGACACACTGGGACACCTGCACTACCAAACCTGTCTCTGCTCCTAGGTGAAGGAGATGTAACCCACACACCCTGAAAATTTTGGCATCCTTTTGCTCCGAAGCAGCGGTTTTTTTTGCTTCTACATCTGCTACCACAACAGGAGAGTGAGCCAAGAAACCTGTGAAGGTGAGCAGAACAAATACCTGAAATTCAAAACGCAGAAAAGGCAGAACCCAACCTACTTTGCAGCAATTCCTCCCACAGAGAGCGGGATATAATGACAACGCCTGCTAAAAAGCCCTCTGCTGACACCAGAGCAATTTATCAACAGAGCACTTTTCCTACAGGAACGCAGAGAAGACTGTGAAACGCAACCACCTCTCAGACAGGAGAGTGCTTCTCTGCAAAGCATCGCAGACCACAGCAACAGCACAATCCAAAAAAACAATGACTTGTAGCAAGTTAGAGCTGAGAAAGCACACCCCAAAGAATTTGCTTTGTGCTCCTGTCTGAGCGAGACTATCTGAGCCTGCATAGGGAGCAGCTTTTCTAGAAAAACAGCTGTCAAGTTCTGCTTTTTTTAATGTCACAAAATGAAAATCTTTGTGATTTGTCAACCGGATCACCAGGAGTTCTCTCTAGCTTTTCCAAGTCACTAAACAGTCAATCTCAGAATAAACAGTTCTAGAGCCAGTGAGCTCACAGGTGAGATGGCCACAGGAAATACTTGATGTTCAGTACATGGGCATTCCCATCAGATCATTCCCGGGGGGAATCTGCAGCTCAGCAACAGCTTCCTCACTGAAGGGCCTATTGGGTACTAACTCAAACTGGAATTGTATGTGAACAAGAATGGCCTAGAGTTCTGTTCACAGCCTTCAGAGGATGAGACCCTCTGAATGAAAGAAAAGAAAAAATGTCAATGTTCTTGACTTGCCAGTCCCAAAACTTCATTTTTATCTTTGATTAGTAGGCATACAAATTGCTGTAGGGTCCAGTCACAGCAGAAACACAGCCAAGTGCTTTTTCACAGCACAGGGCAGAAAAAGGAGGAGATGACCCTGCAGTAGACATTGCAGGGTGAGCACAGCTGAATGGGAAAACTGTTCAACTCTCCTTTTCACCTCTTGCTGATCATGTCCCAGCATGTTCTGCAAAACCAGACAATGCAGCTGTGTCCATTGCTACTGTAACCCATTCTAAAGTTTACCATGTGCACAACGAAGCTTTCATAATAAAATTCACTGATAATTGCTACCAGTGTCAGGGGAACCATATACAGCTGTCTGACCAAATGAAAGAATTACTCCCTTAATACATATTTAATAGGCCATAAAATATCCTTGCACAACCCAGTATTATACTTTGTCTACTGGTCTCTTCAACTCAAGTGCAAGACAGTTGTCTAAACACCCCCTTGAACAGCTACTGCCCATTGCTCCTGTGGAAGAACCACCAAATTAACAGCTACAGACAGTAGTCACTCAGCTTTGCACATCTTCAATATAAAGCTCATAAATCACGGCAATGTAACTCTTATGCATATCAGAAACAACAAGAAGGCTACACAAAAATTTCAAATAAAATGGCTTTGTGTAATGTTCACTAACAGAAATACATGACTAACCTGACAACAAATTCCTAGCTACTAAAATATTTTCTGTAGGATCAAATTGTCACAATCACCTTCCATCCTCTCCCACTACCAAGAGACAGAGTGTAAAGCCAAAAATTATTGAAAAGCGAACTCTTGGTAGACTGTTCCCTGTCTGAAACCTTTCCTTCCAAACTCTGTGTTAATTTCCAAGCTACTGACCATATTAAAGCAGCAACACTTTACCAAAACATATTGTATCTCAAAGTAAGCAAAACCCAAGAGGGTAAACAGAATGCCAAGGCAGAGTAGAATTTTGCATTAAAAAAAAAATAAAAAATCCCAGGCTATAAATCTCTTCTCCCAAGTAACAAGAGGAAATGGCCTCAAGTTGCACCAGACTGGATACAAGGAAAAATTTCCCTACCAAAAGGGTTGTCAAGCTTTGGAACAGGCTGCCCAGGGATCGGGTTGAGTCACTATCCCTGGAGATCTGTTAAAAGACATGCAGATATGGCACTCAGGGACATGGCTTAGTGGTGCTCTTGACAGTGCAAGTCAATGGTTGGACTCAGTGATCTGCAAGTTCTTTTCCAACTTAAACAATTCAATAATTCTATGAAAAAAACAAACTACACTGCACACATTTATCAGTTATACATACATTTATCTTCTTTGTAAAGGCCGTATTTTAAGCATCAGGAATGAGTTTTTAATACAGACTAGATTCCTTAGTGCAGTGGTTTAATTTGATCACAGAAGGAAATACAGGTAAAGGAACTTTAATTGTGTTTTTGGAAACACCACTGTCTCTCAGGACTATGCAGACCTACACAAAAACCTCTGGGTCTATCAAAATTTGTAATGATTTTGAAACCAGATGTACTATCTCAATACACAATTTTCAAGCGCCATCTAGTGGTTATTTTCTTTTTTATTACAATTTGGTATTTTAAAAAAAAATTTCCCAGTTTTTAAAATTTTTAAAAAGTTTATTATTTCTATCACTTAGTGTTATTTTATTACGTGACTCTTGACCCTTCAATAGTAAGTACATGCTTAAATTAAGTCTAATTTTAAGCATTTTGGGTCAGAAAACAGCTGATTTCAGGACTAACAAATTAAAAGAAAAAGCCAAAAAACCCCTTATACATCTTATCCAGAGAAACAAAAGAAGGCATAAATGTCAGTCTGTTATTTAGAGCTTTTTCAGTATCACAAGAAAATTCTGACTTGTTGAAAGTCTGTACATAATTAGCGCCTCAATTGAACATCTGAGAAAATCCTGGAGAATAAAGCACATTCTAAGCATTCCTCACACTGGATAATGCCAAAAATTCACATTGCCATATGAAGAGGTTTGTTTTACCCTCAACCCAACCTGTGATCTTACGCAGGCTCAAAACTTTGATAACTCAGTTAAGTTTGGTTACTTAGTGTATTAGTTTCATAGGGGGAACAATTCCTTCCTGTCTTGTCTGTCCCGTCTCAAACATCCTCTTATTCTCAAAGTATAAGGAATTTGGCTCACTCTAGCTATCCCAAAAAATGGGTAAATGTGCCAATGCAATAGTGTGTCCAAGAAGGCATCAAAACTGTGTATGCATGGTGCATACCATGCAGAAAACCTGTGTGAAACATGCAAAACATATCAAATCCTGAATTTAATGTGCATGGAAAGACACATATGTGCTTCCATCTCCATCTGGAAATTACTAGACACAAATATGAAAGCCTGTGTCTGGAAGCCAACCAACCAATGAAAATATCTGGGCTTCCTTACAATGAACCTCTGAGAGCCTAAAAGGAAGACGGTTCTATTTCTGTAATATACTTTTACAGAGCTACAGTAATATGCATATAATTTTGTGCCTATCTCTGCCTATAGAAAAAGTATTAGAACATAGAGTTTGAGACAGAGCCAAAAGTTAAAAACATACCATTACCGTATATCATCTTTAGTAATTTTATACTGAAAGACTTGCTAGCTACTTTGCTGTGGCAGAATCAAATTCACTGGGGAAAAAAGGATTATAAAAATGCCTAGCTCTTATTCATTCCATCTCAACTTCAGAGCAGTTTAATAAAGGTGGGAACACTGGTATTCTGCTAATATTGGCAGTTAGAAAAGAGTAAGAGAGGTGAAAAATCTTGAAAAAAAGGTCAGAAACAAATTCATGGTCAAACTGAACCAAGCTTGTAACTCTGATCCCTGCTCCTTTCTGCTGTCCCTCCCTTCCAGAAGATGAAGAAACTGGAAAGAAAACTTCCACATTCAGCAATCATTTTGTGCACTTGCTACAAGGGTAATCAGAGAGACATTACGCATGCCCAGCGAGGCACACTTTAGATCCACCTCCAGGCAGGCCTCCACGGAGCTGCAGAACTTGGATGATGAAGGGGAAGGGCACTCGCAGCACGAGCCCCTGTGCAGCCCATGCCGCTGCCCATGCCCTGAACAGCCCATGCCATCCCAATCCCACAGGCGAGTGTCCTGTGTCCAGCACAGCATCATCGAGCCAGGTGCATCATCCAATCAGGACATCACCAGCAAGGAGTTTGCTGGGCAACAACTGTTTACTTACTTACTGCTGACAAAACACTACAGTGGACAAACCTGTAAGCACCTCATTTTAGACAGGAGTGCTCTCTCCCATTAGTACTGCATACAAGCCCTTAAACAAGCCTTAAATACTGCCTAGCTGATTTGGGGCTTATCCAACATCCTCAGTGTAACAATCCATGTAAAGGTCCTGAAAAACCTATAGGATACTGAAACTACCTCTGGGTAATTATATAAAAAGCAATGCAAAGATCTGGAGATGCAGGAAATCACAAAGCTGCCCCTGAATACAAGAACAGGGCATATACAATGCCACAAAGAGTAAAAAAAAATATGTAACAGAGAGAAAAGAAAATAAAAAATTTTACTAAAAAAAACCCTCAGGAGGTAGAAAATTATCTTATTCCACATATGGCCTCAAAAAGGCAGCCTCAGCTACTCAGCATGTTAAACTCCCCTTTAAACACCTATTGAAATAATAAAAGCAATTTAAAGTCACATAGTTCCGTTATCTCATTGCCTAAATTGTTGCACTCAACTATTCAGTTAATCCATTAAAAAGGCATGGAAGTTTTGACCTACATGGCTGCTAGTTCTTTTTAGGATGAGAGTATTTTGTGCATTCCCTCAGATATGTCCCCTCTAAGAGCACACACACTAAAATGATCTAAGTCAAGTGAGCACAGCAGGTCTCCCAGGATGCCACACAACACCAAGCCTAAGTTTATTGCTTTCTTTGCAGGTGAAATGCAAGCAAAAATTCTTCATGCAGATTTAAAGTACTCCATTTGATGGAAAAGGTCCAAAGGTCAAACAAAAACAGCTTACAAAATTTAAAAAAAAAAAAATCACTTTCATACCATAATTTTAAAAAGTTGCTTTAATTGAGAGCTATATATGTACCAGTATGAGTAAGAAAATCCTCTATAAAGGCAAACAATGTCTGTAAATGTGTTACTAATCGACTCATCTTTCATAGATGGCAATTCACTGTAGCATTAAAGCTCAAAGAATGCTGAGTATGAATGATTTCAAATTCCTGGAAGAAGGCAAGCTACTGAAAAAATCTGTTCTTTGCCAGGGAGGTGGCTTTATGCCATAAAACACTTCAGACTTCTTCCCTAACAACCTCTCTCCCAAATAAGCTTCAAACTAAGCCATCAAAAGTAAGCAGGACTGCAGACAATGCTTCCATTCTCAAGCCATATTTATGCTCACTAACATTGTAAAAATGCATCACCACCTCGAGTTCTGCTGAACATAACAGTCCCTTTTAAGGAGAAAGAGACTTGGTTTATTTCTAATTCACAGAAAGACAATCACATGATTCAGAAATGTCCACTTCAAAAGATGTAAAGCTAGAAATATGACATAAACTGCATGTGAAGGATTTTGGGCAAATGTTTTTCCTTCACTGCCCTTAAAACTAGACAATATAATTATTAATATTCATGCACTAAGAAACCATTATTTCAAGAAACAGGAAATACTAAATACTAAATCCATAGCACCTGAGGGGGCTCTAGTTCTGCTCAAGGTAGGCCTAGCTTCAAAGCTGGATCACACTGCTCAGGAGCCTGCCCACGGATGAAGAACCCACCAGCTCTTCTGGCACCTGCTGCACCACTCTCACAACAGAGAACGTTTTTCCTTATGCTCAAACAGAATTTCCCTACCTGCAGCTTGTGACTATCACCTCCTGCCTGTCTTTTCACTAAGCATCTCTAAGAGGACCCTAGCTCCCTCTTCATAATTATCCTACAGATAGCTGGAGTCAACTGGAGCCTCCTCTCAGCCTTATCAGTCAAAACACAACCAGCTCTCGCAGGCTCTCCTGGTATGTCGTGCTCCAGACTGAACCACCTCAGTGCTCCTCGACTGTGCTCCCTCCAGTGACAGAAGTGCAGAGCAGGATAAGCCTTCTCTCAACCTTGCTCATACAGCCTAGCCTTCAGTTTGCTTTTGTGGCTATAAGGTCTTGCCCCTGAGTTCTAGTCAACTTACTGCCCATCAGGATTACCAGGTCTTCTTTACAAAGCTGTTTTCTGCCTTTCTTTTTGTTAATCTTCTTGGGTTCCTGTCAGTCCTTCCCAACTTTCTCAAGTCCCACTGAATGGCAGCTCCTGCATATCCACTACTTCCACTGATTTGGTGTAACCTTTCATTGCCAACCCATCATTTGTATCATTAATGAAAATATTAAACACTGGCACCAGTATCAGCCCCCAAGGAATACCACCCCTAATTCTTGCCAGTTCAATGCTGAACCAGTGCCTCAGCCAATTTTTCACACACTGTGTAATCCATCTAACAATCCATCCAGTCAGAATTCAGTTAGGCTCCAGGGATGCTAATGGAAGTGTCAAAAGCCTTGGTACCATCAGACTAAACGAAGTCCTCTGCTCCCCCTTGCCCACAGCATTTTGTCTCTATCACTTCTTCACACCGAGGAACAAGCTGCTCATGGTAAATTCATGTTTCGCTTGTGTCCCCTTCTTGTCCTTCATGTGCCTAGAAATGACTTCCATGAGGACCAGTGTTGCAGTCCTACCAGCAACTGAGCTGAGGTCAGCCAGTCTGCTGTCTCCCAGACATTTCTTTTTGCCTTAGAGCTCAAATTAAACACCTCAGGGTGATGACACTGTTTCATTTCACCTGTGGCAACCTGAAATTACAACCATGCTACCATATTTGCCTGTAATTCCACAAGAGCTGGAAATACTGGTATCTGGAGAATAGGTAGCACAACTTGTTTGTCTCAACCCTTCCTGGTGTATTTTTTTTTTTTTAAGGAAGCTATCCAATACTACAAACCCAAGTTTGTAAACACCTCTCTCCCAATAATAATAAAAAAAAAAATTAAAAATCCATGACATTTAAACATGGCACTGTATTTTCATTATGTTTGAAAATGTGAGTCCAATTTAGTCGAACCTTTCTTTACTATACCGATATTTTATAAAAAGCTTGTTTTTCAGTAGGGGGAAGAACATGAAGTTACAGTGATTCTGAGGCAAGCCCTAAAAAAGCCTCAGCAAGCAAGGGAGCAATAGCAAGTGAGCTTCCTCATCAAGTAATGTGTATCATTTGAGAACGTAAGGGCACCTGGAACCTAATGAACAAAATCTAAAATCCAGATGTTTGACATCCTCGGAGGTCTGCAGCAGGCAGGCCAGTTCAGAAGTCTGTTGTTCTAGGCTCAATGGTTTAAACAAAAATGAGTTTTCCCTGAAAGTCTAGGTCAGCTCCCTGGTGAGCTGCTAAGCAACTGGACAGACAATCCCGTATGATTTGCTCACAAAAACTTGCTGCAAAAAGTGAAGATGCCCAAGTGCTTTGGTAAGCTTGGGCAAGACTTTCCAATTCAAGTTTTAAAATTACTTAACTTGTTTGATTTGCCAAGGTTTGCAGGCCTTTTAAATACTCTAGAACTGCTATAGGATGCATTAGTTTGGTAGCAATCTCTGCGATAGATGGGTCTTTCACAGGCCTTAAGTGGCGACACAAAGGATCTCATTGCAAGAGACTGGTCAGCCCACTGAAGAATCAAACACTTAAAATCAGCTGAGACAGTTCCTTCTATGAGTAGTCCAGGTTTGCACTGAAACCTCTGCAGGAAGCAGGAAAAGGCTTTTCTTTTCTTTTAAAGGAGATTTTAAGTGGAGGGGCCCTTTAGAACACAAAAAATGCTTCCAAACCTGACTGTGGGTCCTTGCTTATTAAATGCTGGGCCCTTAATGAAGCCCTCTCAGAATGGGTGGATTTCATGGGTATGTGAACACAAACACATACCATTGATTAAGCAGTAACTCAGAAAACTCCATCTCTGAAACACTGAGTTGTCCTTTGTCTTTATCTTCTGATGCCCATGCACAACGCAATACAACTCACAAGGCTGGACCCTTTTTATAATTTAATAAATTGAGATCATAAAAAAAAGAGTCTTAGTTAAAAAACCCCTCTTAAAATATGAGCCAACAAGCCACAACTCATTTAGGCTCTCATCACTCTCAAAAAATTATCTCCATATATATCCAACATTTTCAAATGAGGAAACAGGTTTCTCCTGGATACTCTGGGTATCGATGATGGTGGGCTACTGTGGACAAGTAAATACCCATTATGCAGTTTACTGTTCCTTGTGCTCCTGTAGAAAGTACGTCCTACCACCTATGCTGTGGCCATTATCTAGGACCTGAGCTCCTCTGCTGATGTAAACTGTGATGCTGTGGTAAAGGAAAAAAGCAGACTTAACTGTGGATGTGCCAGGTTATTTGATTAACCTGCACTTCAAGAAGTTTTCCATCATCCCCACATCACCATAGGAGAATCAGAGCTTAAGGCAGTCCAGCAGTTCACCTATCTGGGAAGCATCATTTCCTCAGATGGTAAGATTGACAAAGAGATAGACAACCGGTTA
>JAWWEE010000001.1:19180256-19250985 GCA_035221455.1 Xenops minutus | reverse complement strand
GCGGCCAGCAGTTGAGGTGCAACAGCGCCACCTGCTGTCCATGGAGATAACTGCATCTCCCCTTCCTTTGGGGGTAGCCAAAGGGACTTTTTTTTGACTGTTTGCCGTGTTGTTTGGGGGGTGGAGGAGTTTATTACAGATTGTTGTTGTTTGGTTCTTTTTCTTGATATATATATGTATATAGCTGTATATTGCGATTAAGAACTGTTACCCTTTCATATAAATTTTTTTTTCCTTCCTCTAATTAAAGTTCTGTTTCTAAAATTAAAGGAGAGGAATTGTTTTATTGGCTAACATATCTTAGTTCTTCCCTCGAACTAAGACACATACCCAACACATAACATCCAGCTCTTCATGCATCTCTCACCATGACACAAAGGGGGACACAGCAAGTCACTGCAGTAGGCTAGCCACTGCTACAGTAACAGAAAGCTCTCCTACTGCTGCTGAAGTTTGAGATAGAGGTCAGCCACACGTCACCCAAGCCATTTATTCATGACTGAACCCGCTGTTAAAAGGCTCAAACACGGAATTAAATGTTGGCCAGTTACCCAACTCACCCTTACTCAATGAATTTGCCCATAGTCAAGAGCAAACAACAACTGTCTGGAGTTCTGTGTGTGCCCTGAACACTTCAATTTATGCCTAAAGGAAAACAGCACAATACTGGATTTGCTGGGGCTTAATTTAAGACAATATTAAGATATAAACAGAAGCCTGAGTTGAAGTAAAATGGGGAAGCAAGCATCTTCCTGAATTGTGAGACAGTATCTGATGCCATAACTAAACACCACGCTCTTGAATCTTGCTACCTATTTTAAGTCATAGGTAACAACCTTAGCAAGGCCACTTTCCTCAGCTGACTACACCAATTCACAGTACCTAGAAGATCTGACCCATGCTATTGACAAACTCCTTGTAACCCCTGAGTTCTAAACCCATTAGAGCTTGACAGGAGCTCTGGCTTCACAGGAATAAAATTTATCCACACTCTTCCCCCATCGGGATTCCTGGATGAATGGCAACTGCTGCTAAAACCAATACTAATCAGAGACAAGAAATATGTCAAGGTTTTGAAGTGTTCACCTAATCTCTAGCAAAGAGATTATTCCTGGTAAAGACTCAGTCTGGAAGTGCTGCAAGGCAGATGTGTATGGTCAAGCCTGGAGCCATGGGCTCAGGAGCCCCCCAGGACCCAGGAGGCCACCATCTCCATGGCAAACAGAAGCACCACAGAGACAGAAGTGACTGCAAACTGAATGGCTGCTCTCAAGGCTCACCTGGATGCTCCTCACCTGTTTGCTCAGCACAGAAGTAACAAACAAGCCTCCTAGTTCTTCAAACACTCTCTGCTTTTGAAGGGATCAAGTCTGAGAAATGCCATCAAGCAAGTGGGAACTGCAAGCCAGCCTGCAGGTGTATCCCTATGGCTCACAACAGCCGGCCTCACAGCAGTGGCTCAGCTACATTTACCGCCTCACTGAGAACCACTGATCCAACAAGCGTAATCCCATATTAAAAAAAGCTTTTTTTCAGGAGAGAGTTGCATAATACCAAAACTTTCTACGTTTCACATATGGTCTTCTTTAAACACTTGCACAACAAAACCCTGGGACTAAGGATCTCACAGCTTAAAGAGTATCCCACACAGAATCTGACCTCCTATTGGAAAAGGCTTGCAAGGAAGCTGGAGATCTGAACTATCCCAACTCACCTCATTATATTGTTATGATCCTGGGCATAGTTCAGAATTACATAAACCAAAAATGCAGTTCCCCCCAACTTCTCAGGGGCTTATCTGCATGGACTGTCTGAAAATCAAAGAGTGTGTTGCAAGCATAGAAAGTGCTCTTCACAATCACCTCCCAGTGGATCCCAAGTCTTGCCTGGTAACTCTTAAGATACTTTGAATCTAAGAGGCTGTGGGAAAAAAATAAGAAAAAAAAAAAAAACGACAGAAAAAGGAAAACAGCATAGAGGCATCTTATCCGAACACCTACTGACTTGCCTATGCATCTAGAAGAAATATGACAGGTTGTTTCTACCTGCTTTACACTACATGAAAAAATAGAAAGAGAAAGGACTGAGAAGCGAATGGGTTTATCACAAGTTTCAAAAGCAATTTTTCCTTTTTTCTCCACAGCCCTCCCTTTGGGGAGAATAGGGTCAGTGGTGACAGGGCTGATCAGATACCTAATTGATAATGAATTTCAAAAGAAAAAACATAACTTTCAGAAGTTAATTCTGTCATGTAACAGAGTTTCTCAGTAAGACAAAGCTTGGCATAAGGCATAATGATTTTTAGCAGTATCCACATAAGCAGAAGTTACTTTCTCTTGAATGTTGATATAGCTTCGACAAGTTTACAAACATGGCTGTGAAAAGAAAGTTGAAAAAACAGTCCTATTTCCTTACGTGTGTTCTTTGGCTCTTTCAGACCACTCTGAACTCCTGGGCCCAGCCTCTTTGCCCTGACAAACTTCTCCAAGCCACAATATGGAGCTGCTCCCAGAGATGCAGGAGTTTTGTGGTTGACAGTGCACAAGTCTGCCTGTATATTGGGCACAGGACATCCACAGAATTGCTTTACATACTGCTACTGCTGTGCAACAACTTCTGACAGAGAACACCAAGCACTCCCAGTTACTTACAAGGGAACAGGCTGACTGTGAAACAAGTGGCAACAAAGTTACTGAGAAAAGAAAGATGACTGTGCACAACCGGAAAACAGGAAGACAGGTCCTGAAGGTGTGTCAGCCTAATTTCAACATACCTAACATGTCCATTTTAGTGTCCTCCCCAGTCTTGGTACAGCACCTCTTATCTCTTTAGTACCACACAGAGAGTATATTACTGATTGATCAAAAGCTCCTGAGAACTATAAACAGGTATTTGTCAAGGAGCATAAGGCAAATTTTAATTCCATCTATTCCCCAAATGTTCCCAAAAAGGTATCCATCACAAGCAGCTACAGATCCTCAGCATAACCCATGGTCCAACAGCGTTATAGCTCGCTTTGTGGGGAAATAGTCTTTCATACCTCCAGATCATATTCTATGTTCAACTCAGGTAAACATATATGGAAAGGTAGATGTTATATTATTCCATTAGCATGCAGCAAATTCTTGAAATCCAGTGATTTCTGCATTCATTCAGAGGAAAACATGACGAAGTTCATAGCTGAGGAGGAATGTTTAAAAATGTAAGTCTCATGTGTGGGAATTAAATCCACAAAGTTGAAAAAGCATTCCTGTTCACTTTCCTTGAAAAGGACATATGAGTAAGGAACAATTGCTCTTGGATATCTGATTTTTTGTGTTGGATTGCTGAGTTTTTTTCTCAAAGGTTGGAATTGACCCTGTGCTAGAATGAGAAGGTTCAGCTGCCCACTGCACCACTATGATGTCCAGGGTTTAGGATGAAGCTGTAATACAACTTACAAGTCATATTCATTTTTGGACCTGAGCCCATTTGTAATAAAATTATGTAAGCAGCTGAAACTGCCTTCCTTGGCTGCTGAGGAGAACAAGCACGTGTCAGAGGACAACATGGAAACTCCTGGCCTCCTGCTATAGTGAAGTGTCAGGCATGAAACAAAGTTTCACCCTGGCCAAAGTTTGACAGAACCACGAAGATACCTAGAGAAAAACGCTGGAAATGGCTCACATTTTACTTCTGTAAGCTCAGCACCTGGAAGGGCAATTTTCAAATCTTCGAATTAATATGCAATATGCATATAGTAAATAAGTTCATATGTATGTTGTTTATCGTTTTTAGATATATATATATATGCAGTCATATAACCCGAAAAAACAAGAGACAACAAAAGAAGGAAATGCAAGCTTTCTGCAAAATCTGTTCCACTGTTTATACTTCACGAGACACTTTTTTTTGTTAAATTTTCTAGTCTTTTTATGCACAACAGCAGCCTACATGTTACTGTAATATATATATATATGTAAATAAATAAATACACTGATGTTTTGATTCTGTAAACAGGAGTAACGAGGGGCATTTAACCCCAGCACATATACCCTTTTGTTAGTCTGAACCATTTTGAAATCTGACCTGAATTTCTTTAAGTACATACATTAACTGGATTGTTCCAAGTTAAAAACTCTGCACTGCCAAACTGCTGTTTACTATTAAAAAAATGGAGAATGTACACAATATTGCATTAGGAGTAAATATCTTTTCCCTCAATACACACTCCTAAAAGCAGTGATGGAAACATGACATTCCCTGACTCAGCAGTCTCCCTGTCAGCGCCCACTTTAACGACAGAAAGAGTTCTATTACCTCCCAGTCCTATCCCCGCGGCCGAGCCAGCAGAAAAAGCGGATAAACAGACCGCAGCCTCAGCTCTGCGTCACCAAAGCTGCCCGCCAGGTTTTGTCTGCAAGACCAGTTTCTGTGCATGTGACCCGTTTCCCTTTCTCCCACACTCACCCAACAGCATAGCACAGCTGCCAGAAAAACCGAAATCAGGCCTAAAATTAACTTTATCAAGTACAGTAAAACGTAGGAAGAACTCAGTTACTCCAATACCTCAAGCCGAGTTGTGCAGGACAAACGATGCACATTCCTACCATTCTTCCAGCCTTTGCATCGAGCAGATTTGTCACAGAAACCATACAACCCTGCCGGCAGCTGAACCAGTATTTTAATTTTTCTTAACCTGATTTTACCAGGAATTCCAGAGCATTCTCTTCCATCAGCATGCTTCCATAGTTAGTTCACACACCAGCCACATCCCAACCCATTTTTAGTTGTGCAGAAGCATTTTGGTGGAATGGACAGACAGGTATGCAACACTGTTGCAGCACTCCTACATCTGGAACTATCACCACGTCATTTAATAAGCTGAAGTAACTGTGATTTTAGATGGTTAGTGCTTGAGAGTACAATATATCTTTCAAGGCCTAGTTCAGCTCAACAGGATCCTTATCTTTATCCAATTTTCTTTTAATGCCAAAAATAAATTGGAAATGAATATGCTCTCATAACAGAAATAAATAAAATTCATGATAAAATCTTCTTCATTGTTTTGTTTTTAAATCATCTGACAGACTTCAGTATTAAAAAATTAAAGCTCTTTTACAAGAGACTGGAAAGTAGTACAGTGAAGAGAAAAATGATGACTATTAATTCCTCTTAATCCTACAGAACACTATTAAATACTGAATGATGATGCATGAGGGGAAAAAAGGAAAGAAAGAAAAAAACCTGGTTAAATTCTCTCACTCCACAACATACTGAGGTAAAAACCAAACAACATTCAATATAGCAAAAAACCTCCACCCCAAAAACCTTAAGTGCAGAAAAATATTCAACATTAGCATACCTTTTGGTACACTGTATGTCAGTTTCTAAAATCAACTAGAGTGGCTACTTCTGTTTTCACACCTTGTGATTAACCAGATTACAAAAGGCAGTGTAAATATCTAGGATATTTACACTACCTAGATAGTAGGGCCTAGATATCAAAAGTATCTATGTACACACTGAGATTTAGCATTAAAAAATTATTTTACCCCCAACATGATGTCCCAGCATCAGCCAACAGCTTTGCAGTCTGTTCTTTCTTGGAGTACAAAAATAAATAAAATCTCAGAAGTGTTGCCCTAAAAGTTATCTTCAAGTTTTATTGAACTGACTTCCAACAGAAGTCCTGAAGGGGAATAAAAGGTGAAATATTTAGATCCCAGGAGCTCTGACAATCTGGAAAAGCACAGAAATATGTACGAAATAAACTGCAGAAAAAAAAATCTCCTAGTTAGTTTAGACAAGACTTGTTTTTCAGAAGTTCTGCATTTACCCCTATTGTTGTACATATTTTAGAGGACTGTATACAACACCCTCTTGTCAGGCTTTCTATAAAAGCTATACACACCGAGAGCAGCAGGATTAACTCATATACAAAAAGACTGCAATCAAGATAAATAACAGGAAAATAATTCTTTTCCAAACATATCTGGTGTGTTTCTATCCACACACATTTTCAGTACATCAGGTCTCACAGAGAAAATGGTCTTACTGAAGAACAACATTCAAGTAAGATTTCTGTTCCAAACTGATTTGAAGAAAAGTAGGGACTCTCACAGTGAGGCTGCCTCCTTTTTACAACCCCTGTCCAGTCTGATCATATCTCAAAATCAGAGGCACTGCATTTATATTAAGGAAATAAAAGATATACTAAATATGATTACAGGTCCACAAACATGTACTTAAAACCAGACTTACAAGAGTTTTAGAACAAAGCTGTGGAAGATTTAAGGTAAAAAATAATCCTAGTTGGTTTTGCTGTTTCATCTCAGGAATACAATATTAAAATTATACTACAGTACTAAGTTTCATGCACAGATTACATAAACTTGCTATAAATGCATAGATTTGTGATGCTTTGCACTCTTTGATAATTTTAATCTAGTGTCTTCAGTTACATTTTCGGTCCTATCCTTCCTCTTCAGGTTCTTAGAAATTATGCAGAAGAGGTGAAAACTGGACTTTCAAGGCAGCCCTCACATAAATTTGGGTGCAAGAACAAGGAGTCATGCTAGGATGGGCATCATCTTAGTGTGGATCGGGTAGCAGTTTGCTAGCAAGAGGACAGGTAGCCCATATCCCTACAAAGGGTCTCACAGCTTTCCCACAAGCTTTTCCCATTTAGATCTATGAAAACCAAACTGTTTGGATGCTGGTCAGTGACAATGCCCACCCTTCTGCAAAGATAGCAGGATGAAGTAAAATCTTCCTACATAGGAATCCTTAAGGAAGTGTACTCAATCAGTAGGCACCACTCACCAGTCTTTCCCAAATTCTAGATCTTAATGAGAGAAGTTATGTTTAGTGCTGCACATCACAATTCACTGAACACAACACTGGATGTGTTCAAAGGGCTCTACTCCGTTATGTATCTAGTTGGCAACCCAAGACATATATCCTATTCCTGCTTTCTGGAGAACAACAAACAACACCTACTAACTCCTCTGCAAAGAGTCATAGTAATGTGGTAATAAGGCGCATTAGGTGTCAACTAGGGATTATTCCCCTGTGCCAAGTCACATATTTGTTTCTATACTATGCAACAGAAAGCAGCTTTAAATTCACTGCAGGAGTAGCTTTTTATGATGTAAAAAATTCATTGCTTCGTTACACAAAACTAGTTTTACCATAACAGTGAGTGCTCAGTTACAAATCACGTAAAAAACAAATTAAATTTACGAAGGATGAAAAAAAAAATCACGTAATTGTTCTTTTAAAGGAATGCTGATGTCTTGGTTGCCTAATTGTTTTGTGCAATCACTCAGAGATACAAGTATTTATATGTGATTACTGAAAGCATCTATGTATGTACTTTCTCCCCTCCTCATAAAAGGTATTTACAGGCACCACAGAGCTGTTTCTTAAAAAACCTTATTAACTGGAATGTTGACAGAAAACCGAAGCAACCCAAAAAGGCTGAAGGACAATGTCGTTTGTCCCTCCATGAACACCACACACAGATCAACTCAACCTCTATCATCCATTAGCCCTGCACCTCTTCCATGTATGAGTTCCAACACTGTGAACATCCACAGCATATTAAAGGGAACTGGATAGTCATGACTGCCTTGGGAGATTGATGCAGCAGCTCGTCATGACCCCGACAGCAATTTCAGTAATTACTGCATTTTTATTAAGAGCTTCAGAAAAGTTATTTTTTTAAATAAATGTAGTGCTTTATAGGCTTCAATTGTGCCAATTCAGTGAAGATTTTATTACTCTGAAATAGAGTCAAACTACTTAGAATGGGACACCGTTCCCTAAAAACAGGCCATCAAGACCTTTGAGCATGTGAGAAGGTCTGAGTACCCAAGACATCCCCAGGGGCTGGCAAATATGCCAGGGGACCCACAGAAGATAGCCACCTTCGGGAGCAATACCTGGACACCAGGCAGACCACCTGCATGGCCAGTAAATAGCCTGGAGGTAGGAAAATGAATGCCACCCTCCACAGCAGTGCACTTACACCCTGCCTCCCCTTCCTGTCTTCACCAGCTTGCCAGGGCTCCATTTCAGATATACAAATCATCCCTGAGATCAACAGAAGAGAGTTTTAGTGGAGAAGTTATGCCCCCCTGTAAATATTCTCAGGATCAATACTTAAGAGCTGTGGCCTCTGAGCTCTCACTTGCTGCAGCACTCCTGCTAATCTTGTGAAAATCGAGTGAGATAGGCTGCACAGAGAATTCCCTGTCATACGAGCTGAAATTCAGAAAAAGGTGCAAGATAATAATAAAAATAATATGGAAGGGATAAAGACCATGGGATGAAGATTAACTTTGTCTTGAAAAAAGTAATCCAGAGAGCAATTTTTTTTTTCTGTCACAGCCTCCGATTTCAGGGCAGGACGGCAGAGAAAACGGTCTATAAAAATCCTGATTTCACAGAGGCTGCCGCAAAAGAGAAGGAGAGTCAGAGGGGAGCGCAGCGCACTCTTTAAGTATCACAGCTTGGGGTACAGCCAAGAGATAGGCAGAAGCCAAAACACAGCACGCTGAGAGTTGCCTAAAGGCAACTCTAACAGGGACAACTTTCAAAGTGATTCCAAAAATGCATCAGGAGTAACTACCTTTGCTCTATCTGCTGCTCTGGGGCCAAGCACAGGCAGAAAACTGCACAATAGGACAAGTTGCTATCACTGCAGTTCAAGTGGAAGTTGATTAATTTTTCTTTAGAGGTACATACATTAAATGCTCACTGAAAAAGAGGAGCCTGCATGTCAACACCAGACGGGGCCATGAAGGCTCTTTGGTGATTTCACAGTGAAGATTGGTATTTCTGTCTTAAAATGACATGGCAATACTCAAATCCTTTTCCTAAGAGAACACTTTGAAGTTACAGTATGTTCTCAGTACATTGCACAGCAATGTGCTTCCATCATCTCATTAATTAACTGTAATTAATATATGATCATTTCCAGACTTAAATGTAATTAACCATTAACCTGTATTTGTAGACTGTATTTGCTGAACAGCATGGTATTTTCCTTCATTCCCCAATGCTATGTAATCATGCAGTTACAGACCTTATCGGAATGGTCAGCTATAAGTTTTTTGCTGGGGATAGGAGGAAAAGCCACAAGTATCTTTTTACTATTTAAACTTTTTAAAATAAAAATTATGATTTTAAAATAAAACTTGAGTCAAGAAACAAAACAAATTAAAGTAAGACTGCTCATTTACATGTTTCCTGGATAAACACAGTCCAATCCCCAGCCCTTATGCCTATACCAGCATAGGCAAAAGTGGCATCAAGACAACTCTTCAAGTTTCCATCTGGATTTCCTTACTATATATCTATATATGTCTGTGTCTATTAGACAAAAAAATAGGACACTTTGAGTCTCCAACACTGTATATATGTAATTTAGTTGTTTCTTACATAATAATGTATTGTTACCGTATTTGCAAAGCATTTGCAGTACGATTTAGTTGTTGTGAAAAAACAATAATACAACAACAATACAGCGTAAAGAAAACTATTCAGTACTTTTTACCTATGCCAGCAATATGGATGGCCAACAGGAGAAAGTCAAGGATGAACACAGAACTGTGGTATACACAAAGTTATGCATAGTCCATCTAGGGTTGGGGATTTTGTTCAGGTTTGGGTTTGTGATGCCTTTTATTTAGGGGGGGGGAGTTATTTTATTTTTAATGAATAGGACTTAGCAGGTTTGTGCAACTACATCAGTGGATCTTGCTCTGTATTTTATCATAAACGGAGGTGTTACAGATCTCTACCAAATTTAAAGAAAGTGCGTGATGCAGAAACATACCACAAAATAAACCAAGATAACCCATCAATCATGTGGATGTAATGGGTATTACATACAAATAAATACCAAATACGGTATTAAAAGCCTATTTTGCTGCCCCTTTATATTTGAGAGGAAATAACAGAAACAATTTTAGAAATTCAGAATGTATTTCAACTAGTTACCACTAGGATTCCACTTTGACACAGGATCTGCTGCCCATCTCGCACTATAAAAACTCTGATACAAATAGTCCGTCTCTTTGGAGACTCAGTCTACAGCTTTAAACTGCTTGAGAAAGACTCCTGGCCACCAGCTAGGCCAGTGTGAGGTGTTCCTTCTAGGTCTCTAGTACCATCTCATGTAGAGTTTCTGCTTCAACCTCACTTAGGGAATCAAGCTTTATTAAATGAACACAGATTCTTTATTTTTCTTACTTCACATGCAAAAAAGTGATGTGTCATCTTAGCCAGCACGATGCATCGGCACAACTCATAAAGAGATTGTTTAGTTGCAAATTACCTGGAAATACGATGCTGGAAAGGAGACAGACTGAGATTATGACTGACATCAAAGGATTCTCAACAAACCAGTGAAATTAGCACCGGTATCTTTCTGAAATGAGGTATTAGGACTAACAAATGCTATTTAAGCATTTCAGCACTCTTTTCCCATGGGTTTCCTGTTCTGAAAGTCAGAAAGGTTAAAGAAGATGGTAGGAATTTGGTCACCCTGGTAGGGGAGGACTTCTTATGCACCATAGGGTGGCCTAGGCAGTTGGTACACAATGCACTGGAACAGGCTTTTATGCCAAATCCAATTCTCAGCAGTACAAAAAGCATTCTTCTGAAAGCAGCTTTGGGAGGATGAGGAAATCTAATCCTAGAGGGAACCCCGGTGCCCATGTACAATAGAAATCCCACCCACATCAAAACAATTTTCTGGATGCACGTCAAAGAACATACCCTCTTCAGAGCAAATGCTAAATACATCCATCTCAGAACTGTGTCAATATTGGCACGAGGAAATGAAACCCAACTTCTAAAATCGATGCTAGGGAAGACTCCAGTTGAAACTCATGAAAGCTCTAATGCAATGTTACCTGTGTTTCAGACTATGGTAATGCAGGTAACAGACTTTGCAAAATATAAGGCTACGGCATGAAACTATCCTGGGGTTTTGTAAGATAAATTGTAAGTTTTAGAAGCTCTTATTTTAAGACACATTCAGGTAACGGTTATGTAATTCAATATATAAACGAAAAAGACAAACTTTTTCAGACATCTGCAAACAATCCTCAACAGTCTTTCAAGTTCACAATTAAATCTTCCTTCATAATCAAATGCTTGTATATGAGGTTGAAATTGTTAAAAGTGGGTAAGAAATATCTGAAGCTTTCCCTCTTAATCCTAAATCCAGTAACTTGTTTAAGTAAAACTGCTGTACCACCTTGTCTCAAACAAAATTCTCCCCTTCATTTAGAAAAGTTTCTCAGCCTTTGAAAAAGTTTGTTCTGTGTTTTGGTTTGTTTGGGTTTTTTCCCTTCCCTCAATAAACACAATGCAACTCTCATTATCTGTTTCTACCTGACCATTCTCAGTACTCCCTTCCCTGGGTCTTTGTACAACAAGACATAACATTACAAAGTATGCCTATTAACTGTTCTGAAAACTGAATATATTAAGGGCTGGAACAAAGAAATATCCAAGGGACTGTCTGTTCTGTCACCAGATGACAGTGGACAAGGAAGGCAGGCAGGCAAGCACACCAAGTCCTGAGAGCTAGAGGTCTCACTCAGCCTTTTCCCTGCCACTTGACTCAGCGCAGCCACTTCAGAGAAGAAGCTGAACATGTAATATACCACAGTCCCTTCTGCTCCCAACTGCTGCAGCAGCCCAACTAATTCCTGAAATGCCAGATGCCCTCAAAGCTGATAACCTGTACATCCCAACACGTCATTTGGGGCCCAGGAGAACAAGAAGAGGGATGAAGCAGAGGCCAAGGGAGATAGGACCTGCACACATGCACACACACGAATGCCTCTCCCTTCACACAGCTCTAAATAAAATTAAGCCGCTCATGTCATTTCCACTGCCAGATTAGCTCAAGCATGGTAAATTTCCAATTCAGCTCATTCACCTCACTTTGATCCATGCTACACACTGCCTTCTATTCATATCTACAACCATCACTGACAGCAGCAGAAAAAGCAGCATAAATCCAACAATAAAACACTTTTCAGAGGGAGAAGCTAGAGGGAACTACAGGATTAGACATTTTTCTTTTTTTTAATTTTTTTAATGTTTTATTAGCCTGATATTAATATGCTGCTGTGCAATTTTTCTTGCAGCATGTAAGAGATTAACACACTGAATACTAATATGCTAAACCCAAATCAAGTTTAAATAGACGGCGATTAGCTTTGCCCCTGGCCTTGCCCCTGAACCTTCCTCCTTGACCATTCAATTAAACCAAGGCATGTCTTAGAACTATAGCTTTTAAGTAAACAGATTAAAACATGAAAATCTCAGAAAACAAGTTAAATAGAATACTCAGTGTAACAAATGAAATGACGATGCAGCAGCAAGAAAGATGAAAATTGTTTAAACAAATGCCAAAAAACAATATTCTTATTTCAGTATTTCTCCTCATTAGTCTAAATTACAGGTCAAGCAGCTTCCCTTTAGACCAGTACAAAATTGCTGTAGCATGGCTTTTAAACATATAAATCTCAAAAATGGGGTCTCAGGGCAGAAAACAAGGTAGGAAGAGAAGGAAGGATGCCTATGCATATATGTCAAGGTATGTATATTTGGAAAACGAGAGACAGGGAATGTTTGTATATTTATATAAAGAATTGCATTACATACATATCCTATATGCACAAATAGAAAGTAAACGAAAATTTCACATAACAGGTGCTTTTGTATCATGCCTTTGTCACACATCCAAAGAAGTAAAGCCCAGTATGCTGCTGGGTAAACATAACCCTGAAAAGAGACATAGGTTTGAGTCAAGAAAATTCTAGTCCTGGTTTACAAAGATTCAATCCAGAACTGCACTTCTGGAAGCTATTTCAGAAGAGGTTTTGGACTTATCAACAGGTCTTAAGTATTTCAGAGAGAAAAGGGAAAACTTTAGCTGAAGAAAACTTCTAATATCACACTCTTAATGTGTATTAAATTTAAAAACAGAACTAAAACTATGCTTACCATGAACACTGAAGCACTCAGACATTACAGTTTCAAAGAATAATATAAAATCTTCACAGATCAAGCCAGAGAGTTCAGGGCAAAGTCTCAATACTTTAGGATCCTTGTCTTACGGAACAAATTTTGAATAAAAAAAAATTAAAAATCAGACGTGCACTATTGTTTTATCTAGTACATACTTTGCACCAGAAGCTGGACATATTTAATGGCAACTAAAGATTCATTATTACATCTCAGAAATAAAAACACATGTCAGGAAACACATGGAGCAACAATAGCACAACCTCATCATCTAATTACCTTGATAAAGGGACTACATGCTTAGTACAGACACTGGCAAACACATATTTATGAAACTAATGCATTGTTTGCGTTATCTCTAAATGACAGGAAGAGTATTTGATCCTGAGCATCCGAAAGATGAGTGGACCCTCTGCACGTGCAATAAAAGTTATACTGAGTTTGTGGAAATTCAGTCTGGGCCTTAATTTTAATAGTCTGTTTATATTCTTCCCAGCCTAAAAGGCTTCATCCACCAATCTACAAGATGCAAAGAAGAAGCACAGACAGCTTTATGTTGCTGCTGGTTTGGGTGTTTTTGGTGTTTTCATGAAAGCTTTCAAAGTAAGAGTTCTAACAAGAGAGCTTGACGTAAAACCAGGTATCACCTTTAGTCTAGACATCAAGTAGTACAACTTGTAAAATTAGTTTCTTCACACATTCACCACCTCAGTGAATCCAGCCTGACCTTAAGGAGGTCTGGACCTTTTATTTGCTAATCCTTTTGAACTACATATCAACAAACACAACAAATTATTGATCTGCAGATGTTTATTATTCTGTAACTACTTAACTAAAAACTATGTTAACACTTCCAGCAGTTGGGAGAAACAGAACCCGTTTATTTTGGTGCATCTCTCTCAGAACGGACCCAGAACAGCACTCTCTTTCCTGTACCAGCTCTTCACAGCTTTTTTCCACTCTACCAGCAGGCTGAAGGAGTCATCTAGTGGCCACAGACAATTCCTGCAGCCTCGCAGCTTCTGCAGTCCAGCTGTCAGGGCAGCTCAAGGTTTTTGATACCTTAAAGCACACACAGCACTGACAGGAGTCTTTGCAGGTCCAATGTCTGAACTGTGATACGGTCCTTGCATCCATGTTCATGATGTTCTGTGTCCATGTTCCCTAGCATGTCCTAAGCGTTAGTTTCCCACTTCTGGCCCATGTCAAGGCCCAATTTAAGTTCTGTCCTATTCCTTAAACATGCTTGGGAGTAGATATGGCCGTGTGTTTCTAACCCATATGTAGCTGTCTGCTCCTCTTCAGGGGTGGGCAAGCATTCCCTGAATAACATTGCTACCCGTGTGAAGCACCAGTTCAAGTGACATGGATTAAATTGCTAAGCAGCAACACACCAAGCCAAGTGACCCTATCCCAGCTCACATCCCTCCTCTACCATAAATTTGTGCATAGGTTTGGACAAAGCTCCTGAATATTTAGGTATCTCAGTCATGAAAGAAACAGCTACCTAATAACATGCAAAACTCAGAACCACAATATGTTAAATATGTATTTTATGTATGAGCTAAAAATCACACTGATGAACAGAATTAAAACCTATAAAAATCTTACTAAGCTTCATAAAAATTTGTAATGCTTTATCAGTTATCTGTTCAACACCTTCAGCCAGGTAAGCTCCAGAAATATAATAGTACAATTTTATTTGAAAACCTCAAATACGCATTTTTCAAATGAATAGTCATTTCAACTCTGTTAGAAAAGTAAACATTGGTACTGATTTTTCATATCAACACCTTAGTTTTAAAATAAACTCAGATCTATTTTTTTTACTCTGTATTAATTTGTGTTACCTGTTGAGTGACTGGATCACAGGCACCTGAACACACCTTAGGCAAGACTATCCTAAGCTTCTTTTTGTTTCTGAAAATCACTTTGGTGACACACTACATCCAGGCTCTGGAAGAACTGCTATTCTTCCTCCACAGAGAAGAGATTGCTATTTACATATTTCCTTTTTAGATGTTTTGCATTGTTGATCAAAGGTGAATGTAATACAGTGAGCATCAGGTGTTAATTATACGTGCCCCACCATTTTATAACATCCTCCTCACACAAACCCCCCATGAAGTTTACCATCTTGTAACTCAATTCCAGCAGCAGCAGCAGCTTCCCCTCCCCACTCCCAAAATAAGGAAATACAGGTTCTCCAGACCTCTAAAGCCAAGAAGACTTCCTTAAATTCATATCTAACCTCCCTGTGACTCAGAGCCTCTATCTGCCTCAATCACCTCAGTAACAAAGGTGTCACCTAGCTTTTTTTCATCAATCCTATACATCATCTGAGTAATTCAAGTGAAAAATGCTGTAAAAGTGCAAATTATCAGTATGGTATGATTAAGGTGCTCTGACTTATTTCCAGCTCAGCTGAAGGTGGAAAACAGTGGTACCACAACTATACGAACAGGTGAAAGGAAAGAAAAATGAGCCTTGTAAGTCTTAATGTCAGAACTAAACAGAGAAGGTACCTTCAAAATGATGAGGCATGAGGCCCAAAGTGATGTTTAAAGCTTCTATTTAGCTTAGCTGCCCTCTGATCTCAGCAGGCAGTACGTCCACCTTGATTCACAGGTCTAACAAATTAAGTGTTAGTCAGATCTGCCTTACGTGGAAGACCTGCAGAAAGACTGACTACAAAGCACATTTATTTCTGTAAGGTGGGGGACACCTTACCCTTTCAGGTCAGTAAATCACCATGAGCTGTTTCTTGCCATCACTGCTCAGGGGCCCAGTCACAGACATGTCTGGAACTGAGACAACAGTTCTGCAGCACTCAGAAGTTTGTACAGGCACACCCCAGATCTATTTCTCTAGTTTTTAAGCAGGTCTAATTTGTATTGATATTTTGTAGCTTTAAGTGCCAGCATCACATGGAAGGTAAGGCCACTCTTAAGACTTTCATACAAATTTAATTCACTCTAATTTTATTTCTTTATTTATGTATTTTACACATAAAATATTCTTTGGTAAGAGCAATGAAAGAGTGGGTTCACTATGGATCTAAAACAGCACATCATAAAATTTCACTGATGAAATCAGTGGTAGTTAATAGTAGAGGTCTACTCATGTATACCATGTTAGGCCAAGTCACACTGCCTTGTTTCACAACACATTTTCAGTGAACTGCAAGAGTGAATGAGGACCAGGAATAGTCAGTGAAGCCCATTTTGTCCCATTATCAGAAAAAAAAGATGCACACACTTTTCATATCACATATATATTCACACATACACAAATGTATGCATTTATGTGTGTATGTATCCATACATACTTTTTTCCAGGCACATGCAAAATAAAAGCAAACACCACACAGTAGGCTGGTTTGCAAAGTTGCCATGCAGAAAAATAAACTAGTGGCAAACTCAAAAAGAAATTGCAAAATACCACAGCCACTCTTTAAATACCTCCCTCCGTGCGCTAAAGTTAAAATGGGAAGCTCCTTCTAGAGCTTCTGCCACTTCTTACTATGCAGATCAGCCAAAGCATGTACTTTGTTAGTGCCACAAATACCTGGGCTGGCATATTTCCTTTTGATAAATGGTTTATTATATTGACCAACAATTTGCGTTTCCTAGAGGTCTTACCACAGACTACCTGGGAACTTTGGTTGCCTCCTCCCCTGCCTCCCTGAGATGTTTCACAAAGGGAACATTATTACGCTCATCCTCCAGAGATGGTACAATGTTTGAGAACTAATTATTTCCAGGTATAAATCAAGAAGGCTGACCATCTTAAATCAAACACATTACTGATTGAAGTCTAAGCATCTCGACAGTCTCTATTTGCACCTTAATTACTCAGTAGAAATGTGCTAAACAGTATGAGTCAAGCGAAGATGTCTTTTTCCAAGGGCCTGCAGGATAAGCTGAAATAGCTCTCAGAAATGCCAGGGGCAAAGGATTTATCTGTTTTTATGTATATTTGTCAACTTATACTGAAGGAAATTTAGTCAGAAGCAACAGAGTAAATTCATGATAATATTTAGACTATATTCATTTATTACGAAAGTTCATCTGGAAAGTACCTCTTTTTCCTCTGCCTCACCACCACTTCACCAACTCATCAATTTGGATTCCTTGTCTCACCAGCAGTACCTGCAGCAAACATTTCTAGGTACAGATTCAAAATTCACAGAGCAGGGACTCAAAAGTCAGACATTTAGTGAAAGTCCGGCAGTTAATTCAGAAAACCTCTACCATAGTCTTATTCCTGTGAGAATTTTGAATAAACCATGAACACTGCACGCTGCCACAGATGGGAAGGGCTCAGTTGTGTTGTTAGAATACATCATAGTTTGTATTTTCAAGTGGGCCTGGCTAGCTGACTGCTTTATTGAAATCTTGAAGGAAGAAGGAATTAGCTGAAATCTACTAACTCTTTATTGGTCCTGACTAGCAAGAACACGCTCCTTGAGTGAGTTCCACCAAAATACTGCTGAGATTTTTGTCAATGCACATAGTACCCCATGGAATTTGCTTGCATTTTTCCTCAAGAAACTTCCAGGTATTTACAAACCTGTTTGCTACTTCTGAGTTACTCCATACACTAACAAGCTTCAAGAGGCAGCATCAGTTACAAAAAGAAAGTAATTTAGCCAAGTACGGAACACTTACAGCTATATTACTATAATTTTAAACTTAAAAAAGCCCTCCTATCTTCTTGTAGCTAGCTGGGAACAGGAACTCAATTTAATTATTTTCATTTCTCCTATGGACAGTTTCACTTTTGAATTTGTTTGGGAGACAAACATTTTGTTTGAACAAAAAGATAAAAATATATAGATATACTATTATATAAAGATATCCCTTTAGTTTGAAAATATTTTAACCTCTTGATATCATAAAACACATTTGATTGTACAATAATGATCTAACAGATATAAAGGGAGGGATCCATTTTGAATAGCTTTCTCCTGCAGCAGATTCTGCTCATCTTCAGTTGGGGCACACAAGTTTTTCTGGCAGCACTTTTTTGGGTCTGCTTCTGAAAAAAGAAGTACCCTGCAAAGCATTAACTCTCATTACAAAAAACATGTCCTTTCATACTCAAGTTTCACATCTGAAAAGTCTCAGATGCTGCCAGGGTTTTAACTCAGGTTAGCTGGACATCAGGTAAGAATGTCCCGAGGCAGCACACCACCTCACCTCCCTGCACTGTCCCTCCACAGCTGTGACTGTGCTTCCCAATCTTTAATTTGGGATGTAATATTTGACCACCCTAGCCAAAACACAGCCCCAGTGAATTCACGTAGAAGTCCTTGTTGCTTTTTTTGCCAGCACCTGACACATAACAAAAGCTTGAAAACCACTAATAAAAACTTTGTGAACTCCATAAATCATACACAAGCAACTACAAATCACCCTGATATCTACAAATTAAACAAAAAAATATTATTGTACTAGCCAGGGATACCTACTCATCTTACAGGCCATTGGAAGAGAAGTGGTCTTCTCTTTTTCAGTTGACCACCACCCGTGAAAATCTTGAGTAATGATCATATTAGCAATTTACAGCACCACCTCCAGACTTAAAAATTTAACCAGCACCTTGAATCTGTAGTAAACTGGTATTCTGCATCTAGACAGAGCTATCCTGCTAAATTCACCTATCAACACACTCACTGAAAGCACCATGCAACTTTTATTAACAGCCTGACATGCAACTTGCTTGCTGGTCCCACAAAAGCAAGCTATACAAGGCATCACCTACTACAGAAAGGATTACAGGAGAAAGATAAAAGCAACAACAAAATTAAGACATATTATCTTCACATCAGTAACTAACTGATGCTATCTGCTCTGGAAACTATTCAGACTGCAAAACCATATTTAGAAGATATATATAAGTCCCAAGCAGAAGAAATAGGCAGTAGTGGTCTGTTTCTGGAGATACATTCTCCTCCTCTTGCACTTTACTTAGCCTGCCTTTAAGGCTCTAGCTTGACAAGCAGTAAGCATAAGCCAGCTCTGAAGCCAAAAGCAGTTGTGTCCCCTGTCTAGTTTCTATTACCCATTCCTGGACCCATTTTTGGGGGCAACAGAGCTATTCAGTTCTCCAGTCTGATTCATAACACAATATATAATCAACCCAGTATAGGTCTGCTCTATCTTTATGGGGCAGGAAGAGTTAAGCTAATAAAAGACATTAATTTTAGCAATGATCCATCCTCCAGTCAAGTTCATTACACAACTACAAAAACAGAAGCATGGCCCCAGGATGCAAGTGTCTGAGGCTTTCAGTGACAGTGTTGCCATTTAAACATGGTGCTTCACTATCACACCTGTCAAATAAGTCTTACTGCACCTTCTTGTCAGTGAGCTATAGCTCAAATAATATGTGTATCTTCTATATATGTTGAAGATGGGATCAACATTACACATGCAGTGAACTGAAGGTGAAAGAACACTCTGAGAGACATACCCTTTACTCTTCTTCTCATGCCTATGAATACAGAGCACTTACCCTTGTGATCTCTCCAAGAAAGAAGGATTCAACTTTCAGACAGAACTTCTCATCCCAGTTTGACGCATTCCAAAATAAATTAACAAATTTCTACAAGTTAACAGAAAGCCAAAATATGACAGAGAAGTAGCAAACACTTTGACTCCAGCTGTCAGCAAGTCTGGAAAATCAGTTATAAGCACAAAATGTAGAGCCACTGATAGGAAGCCTTGACTCTACTGATACAGGCTGGCTTTTTTACAGCAGCCTCCTATCAATCAGAATTTAAATGCTGAAATAAGTACAAACTAAAAAAACTAGCACAGCAGTCCAGCAGCTGTTGGGCTTGATGTTTAACATTATGCCCATATACTCAGTGCTATATATTTTCTTTACTGCCAGAATGCAAACGAAAGGCAAATAAGAGTTGGATACTTGGGCCCAAATAGGAAATATATTTGCATCTATAGGATAAGCACATTTACCACATATTTCTTGTGGAAACATTAGCATTTAGAATTATCTTTAGATTCAACACATTGAGGAAAACAGGCTTGCATCATCTTTCTATATGCACAGCACGTAAAATGTCTTTAGCTATGGTTTTATCCCTCAGAGTAATGACTTAATACAGGGTTAATTTTTTAAGCAGAAATATACACCAAGAAGCAGATCTAAAGCAGAAATATACACCAAGAAGCAGATCTAGAAACACTAAATTTACAGACTGCATGGAGGTAAAAGCATGAAGTGCAATATGCCCAGCACTTGAAATGAAATACAAAAGATGCAAGGCCATATGTGACTGGAAGTTTTATTATTACTTCCTATACAATACTTCACCACTGCTCAAGTGGAGGCTACAGTCTAGACCATAAAAGCGGTTTGCTGTTTTCATTTTGGCCTTACACATTTACCTACAAAGCTGTTCAACTACAAGAAGTAAGTGTGAGCCAGTAATACGAGACCCTTATGAAAACACACTTCTATTTGCCCTAAAACTGAAAGAATTACAGAAACATAGAATGGTTTAGGTTGGAAGTGACTTTAAGAGATTATGTAGTTCCAACCCTCTTGCCATGGGCAGGGACACTTTCCACCAGACTTTGTTACTCAGAGCCCCATCCAGCCTGGTCTTGAACACTTCTAGGGCTGGGGAGTCCACAGCATCTCAGGGCAACCCATTCCAGTGTCTCACCACTTCCACAGTAAAGAATTTCTTCCCAATATATAGTTTAAACCTATCCTCCTTCAGCTTAAGGCCATGCCCCTAATACTACACTCCAGTGTGGAAAAGTCCCTCTCTAGCATTCCTGAAAGACCCCTTTAGATACTAGAAGGCTGCTGGAAAGAAGCAGAGCTAACTTCTACCAAGGCAAAAAGGAAGGTCAGTCATAACCAAAAATATTACCAGAAATCAACTCCCAATTCCGAATTTACCATACCCCTCTCTCACTTTCCATCAAAATACATCAAACTGTGAAATGTCTGTTTCCCTAGAACTGCTTTCAGCAAAGCTACTGTCAAACTTCACTGTAAGAACTAATTAAAGGGTATATTTCTTTCATTTTATAGCAGAATCAATAAATTAAACTTGGCAACACAGAAAACAGCTACTCAAAGAACACACACTGGTCTGAACCAAGAGAACAAGCAATTCTCCTCAGGCCTGAGCCTAGGACACATTAACCTCCAATGACACTGATCAAGATCTTTGATTTCTTCCTACTGTCCCCTGTCACCTAAGGACCTGCTCAGACCTCCATCAGTGCCCTGTAGCTGTGACAGCTGCAGCCAATGCCTGGCTGGACCACCACAGCTACACGTTTGCAGTGCTTTTTCATGAGGAGTCCTCTGCAAAATCACTCACAGCACCATGGGTAGAATGAACCAAGTCATCCCATTAATCTGACTAATGTTAACAAGCAGTAATGACAAGGCAGCAAAAGCAGAATACCCCAACACCAAGTATTTGTGTAAGCTGTTACCAGTTACAGGTTAATAATTTCAGAGCTCCATTAGAAGGAATACAGAGAATGGTGCTCACCTGTTAAAAAAGCTGAAAGTTAATTAATGAACCTGTGATATTTACATTCTTCTCTCCATAAAGAAAAATAATTAAAAACCAAAAGAATTGCAGCAATGTAAGAAGATGCCTGTCCACAGAAGTTGCTTGTTCATTGCAACTGAAATATTCTTCCAAACACTGTTTTCTCTCAACCAACCTGACTTCCTTTCTGAGGGAGGTAACTGCAAAAAGAATTTTTCTCCTCTTTGTTTCTCGTTTCTATAATTTCCTCATGTTATAATATCACGTCACTCCCTCAAATACATCACATTGTTGTAGATCTGTATTTATTACTAAAGCAGTGTAAAGTTTCTTCCCTGGCATTACTCAATGCATCTAAAAGTTCTGAGACAAACTGAGCATTTTTTCTCTTATAAGTAGTTTGGAGTGAACTTTACCTTTATCATCTGTCCCTTATGGCTATATTTGTGTCATATTTATCTAGACTTTTCAAGGAAAAAAACCCAGAAATTTACATACTATAAACTCTCATTGACTACAGATCTTCACTACAGCAAAATACATCATTTCCTGAGTATACTCCATTACGGTAGGAGCAAAACCATCTAATCAGGGATCATAACAACATAATTGCTCGTTTCTTGTTATTGAGCCTGAGTAGGATGTGACTCTTGGTTCCTCCTCCAGCAACTCCCTGAACCTACAGGATGCAAAACCGGCACTCACCTCTTCAGCCTCGCAGGGTCACAGAGCTGGCCCATACGTGTTTTCGGTGCAGCAGTGTACCATCCTGCCTACAGCCCTGGTCCGCTGCAACAGAACAGAATCACCATGATACCGCTTTCCCAGCCCGGTGTGCCTGCCTGTCAGAGGCAGAGTCAGCGGCAGAGCCCACAGCCCCCCCAGGCCGGAGTCCCGAGCGGTGTAAGTAACTCTGTGCAGGGAGGGAGCGCAGCGCCGTCCGAGCGGGGCGAGCGGCAGGAAGCTGATCTCAGCGGCGGGCAGCGCCGGCGGGGCGGGGCGGCGGCTCCGAGCGAGCCCCAGCCCAGCCTCGCCTCGCTGCCGATAGCTCGGGCTCGGCAGCGGGACCGAACATTACTGAAATACCATTGGTACGGCCGAGGCCGGGGCCAGCAGCACCGCTTCCCCACGCACGGACCCCACTGCACAGGTACCCGGCCCCAGTGCCAGCCCCAAAACGCCCCCGACCCTCCGTGCCGTGGATGTCGCGGTGAGCCGCTCTGGAAGGGCACCTCCTGCTCCTGCCCCTGCGGGAACCTCCTACGGCAGGTCAAAGGCGACAGACAGGGAGATCGTCTAAAGGACTGAACTGCCTTGTTCAGCGTGTAACTAACTCCCTTTGATGAAGTTTAAAACAAAACAAACAAAAAAAAAAAAGAGGGGATTTTTCAGGGAAACAGCTTAAAGCACTGAGAGGCTCGTCATACTACAATTCAAACGGACACCGGGCAGGGCTGAAGCTCGACAACAGCACCTCCCACCCCGTAAGAAGTTTCTCTCCCAAAAACATATGCTAGCCCCACCAAGGCCCCCCTTCCCAGCTTTGTCCCCGCAGGAGTTGTCACCCCCGAAGGATTCGAATCCTGCGGTGGGACATCCCCGCCTGCGCTCCTGGCCTCTGCAACACGGAACTGCACCTGCTGCTGCCCCCGCGCTCCTCGGGAGCGAGGCTGGTTTGTATCATCAGGATAACCTTGCAAACCCTACAGAAAACAGCAATACATAACATGTAAAGAAGGTGAGCTTGGAAAACAAATTGTCAAGGTAAAGCCAAAAAATTACAAGGCAAGGTGGACTGACTATCCTGAGAGCCATCAGACAATGTTTCCAAAGAATAATTAAAATACGGAATGGGAAACAGTCAGTGGATCTTCCTAACACAGTCAGGATCTGATCTATACTTCTCAGCCAAAAGCAGACAATCGCTGTGCATTTAGAGTTTTCCTAAGGGAGACTATGGAAATAAGCAGCAATACTCTGCATAGTTAGGACACTTGGCTTGCTCTCTTTCAGGTCTCAATGTTTTGCCCCATTAGCTGTGCATGGTAAGGTTTGCAGTGTTTTGTACTGGTGGGTACAGAAGAGACAGAGAACAAAAACCAGTAAATCAGTTTAAGCCAAGTTCTTACACTTTTGAAAATCCTATCTGATGTCCTCTACAGTATACTGACAGAGGCAAGGAGGCAAACCGATTTTATTTTTACCACTTCTTCCATACATTTTTTTTCTTGTCTGCTGAATATAGGAAGCTGTAACACATCTAACTCATATTCGGAAGATCACATGGGGAAAACCAGCAACTTCTAACAAAGCATTTAATGACTCCTTTGAAATTTGCTGGGACTTGTTCACTTTTTGACACTGTTTCAAAGTATGTCCTATACTCAGTCTGCAGACAAATGGAAACATAGTCCCACCTCTCTCTCTGCCTCTCTGCAGAGCCTGATGGCCTGGCCTTCATTTCCAAGGCTGTGCAGACAGGACTCATGCCTTTGTCTTCAGCCTTCCCAGTTCACAGCCTACCTTTGGTGACTGCAGTTACAATAACTCCTCAGGCTGTAAGTTGAAGGTCACTGATGCAGACATACATCCCTATCTACAGCTACTCGGATGGAGCAGTCATCTCTGACTGAGTGGATGCAAAACCTCACTTCAGTAGTATCTTCTGGTGCTACAGGAACATGGAAATAGCCACAAGGAAACTAAGAAAGCCCAAATCTCAGTATGCAGGACAAGCCAACCAGCGTACAAGCAGCAACACACCAGATCCCATCCACCTTAATATCCATGCCATTTTTGCACTGGTGTCCCTGTGGTTTGGCAGCTTTAACCCTTTTCATTCATACAATGATACACTAGTTTCGCTCCCAGGAGAACTTAATCATTCTTTTTGGAGAAACTATTAGCACTGGAGTGACATACAGCTGCTTCCTTACTAAGGGAACATAGCTTACAGCCAGAACTGTATCAGAACCAGGAATGCAATTTCTACACTCACCTGAACAGATCTAGTGATTATTAAAACCAAGAATCCACAAAATCTGCATAGGATTTTGTGCTAGGGGGGGTGTGTGCTAACACCAGACAAGGTAAAAATACAGGTAAGAGCTCTTTCTTAAGAGTAAACTACTTAAAAGAAGCAGCAAGGATATTGCCAAAGCTCTTCCAACGTTATTATTGTTACATAAATGCCTGGGCTTCTCTTCAAATCAAAAGCAACACTTGTACAGCATCACTCACAGCTCTGGGAGTCCACCACACCTGAGATAAATGAGCTTAGAAGCCCCCCTCCAATCTCAGGGTTAGGCTGTGTATTTCAGAGAAGCTGTTTCCTACCTGCTTTATAGAAGACAGATTCAACAACAGTGAGCACTGTTTCCCCCTTGCTTTTCAAGCTGATGTTCAGTTTTGAAACAACACTTCTCAGTTCTCACAAATATTGGACAGGTATGCTGTTGCTACAGTGTACAGAGTAGTCCTTCGCTCTACTTCAGTTCAAGCACACCTGCACAAGAGATTATTTCATTAAATACAAAAGAGCAATCCCTGGCACTCTTGACATGACAGACAAGGACAATTTATTCCAGCAACCTCAAAAATAAAAAACACCAGAAGTCTTTTTTTTTTTTAACTAAAGAGTACTTCTATCAGTCAATTAATATCATTAATTTATGAGATTAACTAACCTCGTAATTTCACTTAAGGCACATCTTTTATTTCTGTCTATCTTGATTTAGTAAGAAAATAGAACACTTTCTCCTATCTTTTTAAGTAACTTGCTAGTATATTTATTTTGCAAATAATTTTTAAGTGTTCTGAAATACCCTTCTCTATTAGCCCACTTCAGTCTTTTACTGCTGAAGGCACTTCATCCTTAAGATGACAGGTCAAATAAATGAAAGGTTGGAGAGACACAGGCTAAAGTATTGCACTGCTTTCAGTACAAAAAGCTCCATTTTTTAACTCTGCCTTTCTACGCAAGAAATTTCCTTGAGAAGCTAGACTAGTGTCTACTTGTACTTCAAATAATTACTCTCTGCTTCTTTCCCCCTCAGGAGATTCCTTGACTGAGGTCAGGAAAATAACATTTTTAAATCAAAGTTTACCATTCCAATAGAATTTCAGGGGCAGGACTGTGACAGTCATTGTTAGGCAACCATTCTTCTCAGGGTGAAACAGTTTGTGCTTAACACTACCAAACAGTTAGACTTCTGTCATTATCTTTGCTGACCAGTGTTATTACCCTGTCCAGAGGTCTCCAACTTCAGTACAGATACAGCAGTAGATGAGCCGTTTTTAACATTGCAGTCACTACTTCCTAAAGGTCTGCAAAAGTAACTAAGATGATCAGTCCATTGTTGGTAGGCTTACATTAACTTTTTGGGCATCTGTATCACCTACAGGACACTTTTTAAGTGTTTTTATACTCATTTTAAAAAAAGTTGAAAACCCACTACTTTAAATTGTGTCAGCTTTTTTCTTACAGAGAGAGAAATTTTTTGAAAGCTTGAACATGGTCATGACAAGGGATCATCCCTTAGCTGTTAGATAAAAACCTATCTCAGAAAAAAGGCATGAAATAGGATGCAGGGAACATCTACACGTATAGGCACTCTTGTGGTTTAAACTCATTCATACACACTTACGAGGCCACTCACTTTCAGTCAAGTAGTTATTCTGTACTATTTTAAAATTAAAGTTTTGTGTTGTTTAAACTACAGCTGACGAATTTCATTTATATGTGACAATTTCTCACCTCTCACTCCCTCCATTAAAGGCAGGTGGAAATTAGGCACCAAATTGTCTTTGTATTTCTTTAAAACAAGTCAACCCAGAGACAGTTTGATCACAAATTTAATCACTCCATCCCTATATGTATGAACTCCTGAACTGACAAGACAGGATGGCTTCTGGCTTGTTGTCCTGGTACTTTATGACCACTAAAATTACTTAGTAAGTGGCCAAGACGGGGAAGATCTAGTCAAAGAAGGTAGAAAGGGAAAAAGTAACACTGATTAATCCTACATGGCTGAAAGTTTTCCCCTGCTAACGAGTAAGGAAATGTAACAGCAGACACTGAAATTGATGAAACTAACAAACATTTTGAGAGCATGTTTAAAAAACTCTGAAACTTAACCTGGAAGTGACTATCAGTGAAGACATCCAAACAACTCCTCAATCAAATCTGCAATATCAGCCTTCTGTAAAATTCACAAAAGAATTGTGCTCACTTATAAATAGAGAGTACTGCAGCAATACTGATAAATTAGCATCTCCACTGAAGCTCCGTATTTTATTCCAATCTCAGGAAGAAATAGAATATTAACTACTAAATTTAAACAAAGTCACCACTAAGTTCAAAATGGATACAATCCCAATCCAATGCTTATATAACACTGCAATACCACACACTTAACACTAAACAGATACATTAATTCATAAAACATCCCAGAAAACAACATCAACCATCTGTGTATTCAGAAACAGCAAAACCACCATTTTTATGATTCCTGGATCTTAGCACTTTTTAGAAGTTGTATCAAATATTTTCATATATGCACACATAGACAAAAATGCTTTCTGAGCTATGTAGTACATTAAGAGCACACAGACAACAGCACATTTCCATCACCAGAAAGCCACTGCCCTATTACCTGCTACACACACCCACACATCGCAAGTGTCAGAAAAACTTCAGGTACAAACGTCATACCTAAATAATGCACAAAATACCCAAGACAAAAATCCTACCAGAAGCAGCATGATGTCCCTTCTTATCCCTCCCCCACACTGTTATCCCTGAGAAGTTTAATCCTGATTCTTCTCTGCTGTAGGTGGAAGATACATGGATACTACATACAGTGTGGCAGAATAAAATCCTAACACTTGCCCCCTTTTCAGATTTACGAGAACAAGTTATGGACAATTCAGTCACACAGAAGTTTGCCTCTCCCAGTATAATATCATACATTACTTCTAGCAAAAACACTCCAGCACATTTCCAGTATCAAAGTTTCTTAAAATTAGGAGGGTTTTGTCGAGTTTTTTGCTTTAAGAATAATGAGAGCTGTTCTCCATGAAGTTAAAATGCAAAACACTTTTAAAAAGAAATTTGGTTTCGTACAATTCTTACTTTCTAATTCTATCAGAAACAATTTATTAGAAGTACATATACTTCTGATTTTTAAAACTACAGTTTTCTCTCCAGATGTATTGATGCAAGATTTTGTAAGCATATACTTAAAAGACATACAAAGAGTCAAAGAGCAGTTGCAAAGAAAGCTATTTCACGCTACTAATTTGCATCAAGTTTTATGGTTCCTATCCTCCCTCCTAAATGGAAAACTAACTGTGATAAAACATCAAGCACAATTAGAAACAGCCACTACACACGACTATTTATTTGAATGATTTCCTTTAGAGTATGTGTAATTGTTTTTACAGAATCCTTCAGCATTTAGGCCAAATATTGTCATCTTTTCTGCAGGAAGATAAAAAAAAAACAAAACCAAAACACTTCCTCCAGTTTCACATCTCATTCCCTAAGTACATAATTGAATTCAAATCTTGATACATGTAAAATAAATCTTTAAAATTAAATTTATTTTAATGAAATGCTGAAAAACCACTACGGTAGCTTGACTTCTGCATTCAGGATACATTGTTAATTTTCTTCCAGTTTCAGTATTAGCTTGCACATTAGAAAGCCCAACTTTGGTACTAATTCAAATATTAACGATTAGGATAGTGACCAAGTGCCACGTGAGACTTCAGCACCAGAATCAGAGCTCAGATTTTTGGAGCTTGGTCCCACTGGTATCACATTTGCCAAAATTCCCTAAGTTTAGCTTTGTTTGGGGATGTAATCTGTGACCTGTTCCTATTATATTTAAGGACCTAAAATCTGACAGACCTCTGTAGACACTCGAAGAAGTTGAGGAGCAAAGTGGGCAAGGTTCAGAAAACAGGCAACAACTTAAAGAAATGTGTTTTGTCCACATATGTGGACAGCTGGCAGCTGCGCCAGCCACGGCAGATGAGATCAGTCTCCGTGGCAGCACCAAGTGAGAGAAGGAGCAAGCAGGGAGGAGAGGTCAGGTCCTTGCAGGTGGGTTGCCATCCCGTTCTTGGCATATTCAGGTTATATGTTCCTCCATAAACATGCTTTCTGAAAAAGCAAGCAGGGCAGCAAACACAGCAGGGAAGTAATTTTCATTCAGTTTTATTTAAGAGCAAACCCAGCCTGACCTTTTAACTGCCCTCATATTGTTTTAACCTAGGACTGCTCTCCCACCTCCACAGCCTCCCCTCCCACTTTTGCCCTCTGGCAGAGGAGGCCCAGGCAACCACCTTGCCCCAAGATGCCCGCCCTGCCACACTGGTACATCAGCACACACCATGAATTTGGCAACAGCCAGGCTTGGCACAGCCACCCCTGGGAAGTAAAGCTGCTAGGAAGGTGGCTGGCCCCAGCCAAGGCCACCGCAGATGTGAGCAAGGACAGAGGACTCCTCCCTGGAAACATGAGGAAGGGGAGTCACACCAGCATGAAAGCACCATGTAAATACAGTACCCAACACAAAAATCCAGCAAATAAAGTAAAATTTTCAACTATCCCTGTGGATTTATGACACACAATGTTTAGCTGTTCTTTTGTTTTACCGGCAACTAATTCCTCTGAATGGTTGCAAACAAATTGAACTCAAGGTGCTTCTGCAAAAGCAAAACTTGCAAATTGCAAACTCAAAGAGAATGTGTAAATTGTAAATTTTTGAAAGAAACAAAGTATCATTTCATCTCCAGCAATAAGTGCTGCTTACTGTTTTATACACCAGAGCAAAACACCTTATCTAAAGATCTGACACCAAAGCCAGATACGTGAATCAGTGGCTACTACATCTCCTCTAGAAGTTCCTATATTTTGTCTGCATACTATCTAAAACTAAATGAGTAATTTTTGTTACTCAAGTAAAAAAAAAGACAAAAGAAAACACCATTTTTTCCTCTGGTCTGTGGTTTTCTCTCCAGTGCTTCTGTGGAACCCAAAAGCTAAAAGAAGTTTTTATTATGCAGCACTTCAATTTACAAGAGAACACAAAACAAATTACCAACAGTCAAAATTCACATTTTGATCCAAACATGTAAGCGCTACCCCTCTGAAAAACCATAACCCAAAACCAAATTATTTTTTTTAACATTTAGGTTCAGTCACCAGAAGTCAATGCAAAGTACTGATTTATGCACATATAAATGCATCAAACCTCTTAATGAAGAAAAATCATACAGGTTTTTTGCATTCTAAAATACATCTGTGGGACACCACAGAAGAGGATGGACCTCTTCCTGCCACTCCAGCATGAATGCACAATTCCAATCTACATGTTAGCTACCTAACTATAAATACAAACACAGTAACAGCATTAATATATTGACTCTTCTGTAATATACAAGCAGCAATTGTTTGGGTTTTGTTTTTGTTTTTTTTCTAAGTGACAGGAAGAAAATGTTTAAGACAGGTCACTTGTTACCAAAGGATGCAATGCCAGGCCCTTGGTCTATGCAGCAGCACTTCAGTTGTTAGGGTACAACACTGGCTTGCCAGTAACCCAAACTCTCCTATTCCTGCATTTGTCCTGCACTCCTTAAGTTAAACACAGTTTAGCAGTAAGAGTATTGACACGAAAACCTCATGCTGTGAAATGCAGTGGCTGCAGAGCTGACTCACTGTTGCTTTTCTACCAACACATTCTGAACTGCAACAAAGAGGCACAATTGCCCACGGGAGACCATAAAACTTCCAGCTGCTGCTGATAAACTTTAGAAAAATCAGCAGTTGCAACCCTGGATCTTTCACCTAGCTGACCACCACTGCTTGGGTGTACATGTGGCCTTAATGGCATCACCTGTAAACCAGTGCAGTGTGTAAACAAACCACACAGACATACTAACTCCCTGTCAATGGACACCTATGTAAATCTTCAGCACAATAATGGTTCCATCTTTTTTTTAAATTTTACTTTTCCTATCAAAGATGGGGGGAGTGGGTGGGATGAGAGGGATGGGAGAATGTTAAACACAGTCTTGATACTAAATGGACCAGCACATACTAGATACAAACACAGATAACTTGGCCTCAGTGCTGACTTACTTCTGTATTTCACATATGTTCCCAAGGGCTGTAGTTTTTAATGACAGCTTCTTTTAGGAATGGCAGAAGAGCTGGGCAAAAACTCTACCCTGAGCACCAAAGGCAGTAAGCTCATCCTCCCCTGCTTTCCCCACTCCTATAAAACCCAAGAACAAGCCCTCTAATAAGCAGATATTATCCCCAACTAGTTTTCACTTTCAACAGCAACAAAACGTATTATAAAAATAAATACCAAGTTAATTGAATAATAATTTCCCAAGAGAAAGTACTGTTTTCAACATCTAGTGCTATAAAAGAAACCCATAAACAGGATTTGCAGCCTGCTAGCGCAGGAAGAGTTGTTATTGCAGCCCAACCAGATCCTGCCTCTTGAAGGACCATCCAGGATCTGCCCTTGTTGCATATGGCACCAACTGTCAGTGACTGGCCTCAAAGATTCCAGCTAGTTTTGATAGCTCCAAGACACAGCAACCTGATTTGGGCCAACTAATCAATCAAGTGCTAGGAACTCTAACTACAGTCACCCAGCCCAGCTCTGCACGATCTAACCCACCTTTCCTCAATGGAAGTTAAATCAACATGCACAGAGCTCCGTGCTATCACTGTCAAACCCCTTCTGATACTTGTTCTGCCTTAGAGAAAGCACACTCGGGTAACTACAAAACCACGCAGACACACACTCCTAAGGTTTGAGATGATGTCAGGTTTTATCAAAAGGTTGTGTTTCAAAATGCTACATTTTAACAAGGTGCTTCTGAAAAGTTGATAGTAAAGAATCTTTCCAGTTTTTCTTTAAAAGACTCTGCATGCTGCCCAGCCAAATCTCTAGATCTCAAAATCCCTCAAATCAAACCTGGGAGGGATGCATAGAGCTTCTAGCTTTGCTAATAAACAAGCAGTATATATTTGCCTGTTTGTCTGCCTGGACTCTTTACTGAGTTGGGCATTTACCACAGGCCAGTGACACCCTGCATTCCCAAGTTGGTCATGGAGAAGAGAAAGCACTCAGCACCTCGGTAGGGGATCTGGTGGATGGGACAACTCCAATTGTCCCTGAATTAACCAAAATCAACAGAATTGTTGAGACATTTAAGAGAGGGTTTGGCAGATAGTGAGGGAAGATCCTGGGTTTCCTGGAAGAAGATACTTACACTGGAGAGGCAAATGGCCCGTGCAGTCCTATTCACATCCCACCTCTATTTCCTCTAGTAATATTGTGATTAATTTGAACATATACAGCAATTGCCATGAATTGCCAAACTGTTCAGTAATCTCTACCATGTCTCCCAATTCACTGTACCAATTTTACGTACACCACAAGGTAGGTATCTCTCATGAATATTTATTTGTCACTGCTGAGAAACATCTTCACCCAATGTCCACTGTTCTCTGGAAAGCTACATCTCTGCCCAATAGGGTATATGTCACTACACACTCCAGAACCGTTTTCTGTATTCAACTTGTAGTCAAATTAAAACGAGTTGTTTACACTACTCCTTCCAACCCTCGTATTGTCATGATCACTGACCTTTTGTTTGTAGAGAAACTTAAGAGTCAAACTTCACCTTGATACAGTATTCTGAACATGCAGCAGTAGCAAACTCTTTGCAAGCCACATTAAGATCCATGCTTGCAGCACACAGAGAATACACTTGAAGACTGTTGAACACAAACACCACAGTAATACATGTTCTTCCATCTTAAAGTTTGAAGCTGATTTTTTGAATCATATTTATATGCATGAGGGTTTTTTTGAGAATTTCACATCAGCAAAAGTGACCCACTGCTGCTGAGCTGCAATGGGAACGAGGCATCTATCTCACTTGTGTGATGGAAAATTTCAAACATAAGTAAAGACAGATATAGCTTGGTTTCTCTCAATAAGCACCAACTGCTTAATAATTCACAGCTGAGAGTAATTTAAATACTGATAGTCCAAACGTATTGGTACATAACTCTGTAAATTATGCACCTTTTCAACTGCATAGAACAGATTTCAGTAGTATGCTCATCAAATGCTGAATTCTTGCTTAATTATTTACTTTCTAATAATTATTTTGTTTATGTAAGAACTAAAATTTCTTTCAAATTACAGGTAAATTAAAGGTTTAAACACTGAAAATTACAAAATTTTCACTTTGAAATTACGAGTATCAGATCTGACTGCAGCCACTAAAACTACTCAGCTTAGTTCTAATCACCAAGATTTTTCTAAATTCCACGCATTCCTGCAAAGAGGCATATAAAAATAAATGCTTCTGAAGCTCACATATATTGGCAAGATGATGGTGTATGCTATTCCTTTACAGCAGCTGCTGAGAATGCTCATCTCTATCTTGTTCTGTCACCCTTTTCACTAACAAGATGTAGGTATTTTACTGGACCAGTGCAATACCAGTGCAATAGGTCTTTAAGTCACTACACAATTGATTTTAGAAGTTCTTAAATTCCTTCCATCATTAGTGGAAAAATAACAATACTGTTTCATATACAGGCACGGAAGAATTTTCACTTCATTTACCTTGCATAGCTATTCCAGATATCCCATCACATACACTTAGAATCTTTTTCTACATCATAATGGCAAGCAACTGACACCAAGGGGGATGGAAGAAAATCAAATTTCTTATGAGATTTGAATTATTTTCTTCTGTTATCTGTCTACTAATTCAGAAAACTACCTATTCTCAATTTCGCCTTAGTCCTACTGAATTGCATTGCGTTGTCTGTCCACATAAGGAGCTCTGTCCACATTCCCAAAGTTAATATTCTGGTTAATATTCGTACCTGTCCTCTCATTCAAAACAGTAAAAATGGACATTTGCTGATTTAAAATAAAATCTCATCACAAATCTCAAACCAACACTTCGTGGTCCACTGAATCAGAGACAATCACTTCATTTTATTACTGTTTTTTTCAGTGTTACTTCTGCCAACGAAAGCCATCAAGTCCACAGATTTCTGAGAGGCCAGAGAGACTTTTCAAAAATTAGAGATTTGAAACTCAAAGTGGAAGGATAAGCAAGCATAAGGATATAATTACAGGTCTCATATCACGACTTTGATGAGACATTCTTGATCTTTACATCCTGATCACAGACTTTCAGGAAAGCGCTGACCATCAGCAGGTAAGTAGAAACAAAAGCAAGCAAAAGAGGAACATGAACTCCAGCAGCCTTAAGAAAGATCAGGGTACTGGGAAGAGAAAGGACTAAATTTCAGCCTTTTGTTCTAAGTACTAGCCAACACAGTCTCCCTACTTAGGATAAGCAACATTAATTATTTCCAATAACCCCCAAACTCTGGCACTTTTAATGCTGTTTTGATTCTTCAGTTCCCGAATAAAAATACCTCTGCAGCCTCACTGAAGCAGCAGAGAATTCCTTCACTTCCCCAGTCCCTCAGCCCTGCTGCTGTGTTCCATCTCATGATCAGCATTCCCACAATGTCAAGGTGAGTTTGCAAGTTAGAGATGCTCACTGCTAATTTGTTAAAACTGTGAACCTCATGTACCACCAAGCTCTGTCATTGATTCATTCCTGTACTCCATTCACAGTGAGAATGCACTTTACAAGCAAATTACCACCACCTAGTGAAAATAAAGGTCCTGTTTTGTTGACAGAGTAAGAACACTTGAACTTTCTGTTTTGAAGTAAGATTCTTGAGGACTGAATCTCATTCATTTGCCAAAATTATTCAGAATTCCAAGAAACACGAAAGTGGATTTTTGAAAATTTGGTCTAACTTGCTTGTGATCTAAATGCATGCAAGTAGGAAAATCAGTTTATTACCTTTATTTTCCTTCAAACCTCAGCTCTAGTACAGAACAGTTAGCTCCTGCCACCTTGTGGGACTCCATGGATTTCCCTGAAAGCTTGTATCACCAGTAAGCTAGTGAGTTAAAACAAATAAACATTCAGGATTTACTTTCTTCGTGATTCATCCTGGTGAATGTTAAAGTAAGAGAGAAATATTTATGGAGAGGGTATGACATTTTGAATATTTTCTGGTTCATTACCCCTAGCACTGTTTATATAGTTGAATTGCTGGATTTCATGGTCTTATGGAAGGTGTTCTAAATATTTAAATATCTGTCAAGAATCCTAAGTTTTGGAAGCTGATGCATCTAAGTTTAAAATAATTCTATGATCAAATACTTGTCACCACTAGTAAATTTCACATATTTGACACAGATTCCGCACAGAAATGATACAAATTTAGGCTGAAAACCTTTGCAGTCAGATGCAAGTTTGAAAACAGATAATCTCAGTCTCAAAAAGAATTACACATGCATAACTTTTAACACAGTGATAACATACCCAGTACTCCCAAAAGATCTGACTCCACGTATTTACTTTTAACTGTAATTTGACTTTCTATTTTATGTTTTTCCTCTCCTCATTCTCCTCCACTTACATCATATGTGGCCACGTTAATCGATGAGTGAAGTTCTCCAAAGCAGAATAAGACAATTGGAATGGAAGAACTTTTTAACCACAGTAACAAGAAGGTGAAGATGCATGGATCTTCATCCTCATATCCTACATGTTGTCTACTGCCCCTCAGACAGGTAACTCATCACATCTACTTCACGAAGGTGCCAAAGACAAGAGAAGCAGCAATCAATGAGGAGGCATGAATTTCTCTTTTTATTTAAGCTGCTCCAAATCTCAAAAATGAAAATGCACAGAGGTTGCAGATGATGTGACTCCATGAACCTGGTAACCGCGTCAATTAACCTGCTCCTTTCTATTCGTGGTACAAGAATAGTTAGGGATCACTTCTTCCCCAATAACCTGCAACTGCTTCAGTGAACTTGTTGGAGTTCTACTGTGCTGCATACTTGATGCCATCTGCAGCAAACCTAACTCCTCGGAACTTCCTTCTGCTAAAGGAAAAACTGTCAAACAGATTCAAAACAGGAACAGCTCTTCCTGATGTCACAAGCAAATGATCTCTAGTAAAGGCCTTTGTAACTCCTAAATAAACTCATGAACAACAATTATACAGCCCCAGCCAAAGGAAATATATCAAGAATGTTTTTTTTAATCCATAAACAGATTGAATTTTTGCTCAAGACTGAAACAATGACAAAATGTCAGGCTATGAATCAAGTTGGCACAGTGTATCTGAGGGACAGAAATTGTACATTCTTAAATAAAAAATTTCATGACCTCACAAGCTTCTCTGGTAACTTCACAAGTGGGGTTCTCTCTGACAGCCATCATATTACTACACACACGCAACCCATTATGTCCTCCTATATAAAGTCATAGTAGCCACACAATTAACTTACAAGGCAAAGTTCAGAGGTGTACCTGACAATCTCTGACCACACCTTAGCTCTAATACTGAGAATCTCTTCCAGACTGAGGTGTGTCTGTGTCCTGACTGTCTGAAAGATACCAAAATGCTCCTCACAGCTGTGCCTACCCAATCTCCACCACAGTAAACCCAGACAGACAAACTGGCAGGGAGCTCTAGAAGACACTCATCAATCTGGAAGTTCAGGGAATCGTAACTGTAGGGTATACTCTGCCAACTCCCAACACAGCCAGCACCTTGCAAAGACCAGACATGCCAGGTACCACTATTCTCTTACTTCACTCTGGGTATTAGGAATAGAGACACCTCCTTATCCAGAGCTGTTTGGTTCAGACTTTTCCCTGTTTCAGAGCACTGTGATGTTTAGTCAGTCTCACTGTAACTGCAGACCTTCAGTCCTTGGCTACAGGGAAAACGTAATAGCATGCTCTAGCAACAGAATGGATCAGATCCAACACACACTGCAGGTCTCAGTAACACCATAAAGCATAAGAAGAAAATACTAGAACCCTACAAGAAATTCCCCTTTGATGCAAGTGAATCATATCCAGCCATATCCTCTTATTTTCATTTTATTTCTCTACTAATCCTATATTCTGCAGTGTTACCAATCCAGCAGGAAGATCCCTGAGCTAACTTTCTGCTTTCCTACATGCCCATGGTAGTGTAAGTGCAGTACCAGGGAGCCAAACTAGTCCCTTATTCCTTGGGGTTCTTTGAAACCAGTGGAAGCAAAGACACACTTCTCATATCCTGACTAGATATCCCCTCCTTGGTAAGTGTAACTTAGTTGGACCTGACAAAACAGAACTCCCAAGCAGCAGCAGAATGAAAAGTACCTGATGATTTTCAATTCTCATCATTGTCCACAACATTCTGAACTCCAGCAGTTGAAAACTGACCAGCATTAACTTTGCTTAACGTTGTGAGTTCTCCAATGAGACAGAAGCACCTGGTCCAGGTCAAGGAAGTGTCACAACATGGCTTGAGCCTGATTCCCATCTGAAACCTACTCCCTAGCTGTCAGAGTAAGATTTGGTTTACTTTTTTCCAGAGTATTTGTTTTTCTACAAAAACATTATTTGACTTTTGCAAACTTTTACTGAGGAAACTTTCAAAGAAGTTACATAAATTGATTATTGTATTCATGTATTAACTGGATGAAGAAGTATTTAAAAGCAAACAAAAACCTCCAAACCAAAACAAACATTATTGGGTCACTTACTCCTGATTTTATTTCATCTATATCCTTATCAATCTCCTTTCACTGTCAACAGTTTAGCCTCATATTTTAAGGAGTAAGGAAGAAAGTCCTGAATGTAATTGTCTTATTTCTTGAGAAACACCTCTAAAAATCACTTGGGTTACAGAATTTACAAACTTCAGTAAGTAACCAACCATATCAGATTTCCAAGAGGAACCTCACTGCTTCATAAACTGGAATACACAAGCAGATCCATCTTCACCACTGTGTGACAGAGGCATTGCAGGACTGGGCACTAAAATAATCAAGTATATAAAGATCTTTGTCCTCTCCACAACTGAAGCACAATTCTTAAAAATGAACTGAACAACAAACTTTTGTACTTGTGAAATAAAAATCAATTCTTTGGATAACAAGCAGGACCAGCATTCTTCAGGCCAAGCTCCTTAAAATCTATAGGCTGTTTCCCCATTTTTTTGTTTTGTTGAGGTTTTTTTAGAATTTGTTTTTTGGTTGTTTTATTTCTTTTTTCTTGAAGATCCATATTTTTATTCTAGTAATTCTTTCTCATCTCCCTCAGATGAAAATCCCACAAGGCCCCTGTTTTTAAGGTAAGCCCAAACCAGAAAAAACTCAGTTCAAAAGATGCAAATTTGTCAGCAATTAAAAAAGGGTCATCAGTTAAAACGTCTGATAGTGCTGGCTGGACCTGTAGAGCAAAGATGGGAGATAACTCCCTTGGGATCTACAGATTTTTCCTGATTATCTTCTTAGCTTTCTATCATTTTATTTCACAGTATAGCACACAGATGGCTGGATTTGAAATTGGAAGGTGAACGAGATAGTAAGAATTTTCTATGAAATCAAGTTCTGGTATGGTCAAGATTGTAACAACTGAGAAAGCAGCACATGTTTAAAACCCTAGGTTGGCACAGAAGTCCACAGCTGTCAGCTGTACTAGTGTAAGAAACGAAAGCAAAAAGTCCATGAGTTCTCAGTCTTATCTGCTTTGAAAGACAGTCATTAGGCTTCCATGTTACTCACCTAATATAAAAGTACAAGGTCAGACTTGGGACCTGAACAACAAAGTACCCCTCAAACCCCCACGCTACCACAATGCCAACCTCCTTCCAGGCCACTTATGCCAACCTGTAGAGTAAAAAGCTCTGGCTAGAGAGCTGAACACACTGAAATATGTAGGTACAGACCAGGCCTGGCTTACGAAGTCCTTCTGAGTAGCAGGACATTTTACCTTGTTCTTGGAACCAGCATAAAGATGTTCCTATTACCTTCACACATACTGGCCCACAAACAAAACATGCCCATCCATCCTTGCAGAAGTCACTTTCAGAGAATTAGGAAGAACACAGGGCAATATTCACAGAGAATTGAGTTAAGAAGAGACTGTGCTGGAAGAACAAAACACCAAAAGCTCTGCAACACTATTTTTCTATCATCCAGCACAAGTTCTTAAATGTAGACAAAGAATTCTGAATTGAATTTGGATGCTAACAGACTTCACAAGTATGTAAGTTCACAATTACTTTACCAATAAGCCTGAAATCAATAGATGACAGTTCATCATTCTTTTTCACCTACCAATATGGGAAAGTAATGTGCATATACACAGGGCACATGCTTTTGCAACAAAGAGGCAGCTGGTATAGTAAGTTTAACAGTCACATAGAAACTGCCAGGAAGTTGAAGTTCAGGAATTCTGTACTTGATTCTGCCACCAGTCATCTGGTCTTACCTGAACATCCCTGGGTCTAGTCTGCAATCTGCAAAACAGAAGTGGGTAGCACTGGTTCTGAAATGTTTGTAAAATGTAGTTAGTTGATGCCTGTAAAAGTACACAACAGAAGAGCAAATTGTTATTACACCCTAACAATATGCTGTTTAACGAAATATGTAATATATAAATGACAACACCACCTGTGTTCTACAGTACACACTTAGAGACTTTGTTTATGTATCTGTTCATAAAGTTAATTGTTTTGACTCTCTGGTAGAACGACATTCTAACAGTCAACCTGAAGTCCCTCTCTCCTGAGAAAACAGCAGGCATCTTTTTCTAGATCTTCATAAACAAACATAACAGTGTATATTTGCCCTCAAGTATTATAACACCACCACAATTAATGCAACTGCCATTTTACCCTATGATAGGGCCAACACATTATGATTTAAAAAAAATAATAATCTGGACAACTCTATTCAACTTTCTGCCCTGCTACTCACTACCAAGTTTTTCTTTCAGAGACTGCGTAACACTCAACAAAGGAAGAAGCCACCACTATCCCAAGTTTGTAAATGAAGAAACAGAGAGAGAAAAAGAGGCAGCAATCTACCCAAGATCATGAAGCAAGTTAATGGTAAAAACTGCAGCACTAGCCAGCAGGCTTTTTTCCCCCTTGTTCCATATGGCACAATTTTCACCCTTTGCCAAAATCCTTGGAGGAAGCACTAACCTTTCATTTGCTTGTTAAAATATATGCGTAGAGTTGGAATACATTTTCCCTCATTCCTCTGAATATATTTGAGCCTAAATAGCAAACTGTACTAGATATTGTGCATGCCCCAGGTTGTATTTCAAGAAGTTCATCCAGTGCCTGGGACACATTTTACTAGAAACTCACTCCAGGAATCACTCTTCTTCACTCCCTGCACCATTAAAGTATAATTTATGCATTATTCTATGAATTTGTCTACCTTAAAAAATAGTCTTGCTCCAGCTATACCAGAACACAACTGGACCAAGTACTACAGCACCAGGATACAAGTCTACACCCAACAACTGGTTTTCTGTGTGTGTGCACTTCACTTCTACTCCAATTATATCAGCATACCTCAAAAGACTAAAAAGGAAACTTACATAAATGCATGCACGTCTTTGTGAAAGGGATTTTACGGCTTTATTTGGTCTCTATAGCCAAAAAGGTGATAGTGGCATACTGTATCTTTATTCTAAGACTACTGCATACTTTCAGCCACATTCATAAAACAGGAACATTCACACCAATCCCCAGTATCATACTGATAAAGTACAGATGATACTTCAAGAAACCTCGATGAGATTCATGAAGGCTTTCTTAGAAGTCAGAATTTATTTTCACTGAAGTCTATAGTAAAGTTTCCACTGAACTGAGCATGCCCGTGAGTAGACCTAATGGGGCACAGCTCCTGGGCAACAGAGTAACTCTTTTTTGGAGGAGAGGTGGGGGAAATCACACAGATGGTTACCTGCCCCCCTCACTTTTGGGGGCATGGGAGAAGACGCACTTGGATAAGTGACAGAATCTGTTTTGCAGACAGTGCATAAATATCTATGATACTTTGCAAAGGACATTCCCCTGCAGTTTATCTTATATACAAACTCAGAGTGCTCAGGCTAAGACAGTGCACCTGCCTTTCCCCTCCCTCTGTGCTTGGCTAGGGCCAACACGAAAGCAGACTGCTTAGCAGAGACACTAGTTTGGTTCAGCACTACCAGAAATGCCTCCGATTGTGAAGATCCAATTTTCTAAGTTCATGAGTATAAAATTGCTCCAAAAAAGAGACTGTCCTATCATTTAAATGTGGACTGTTGGTGGGTTATTTCACTGAATTCACTATCTGACTAACTTTCCAAAGAAAGGAGAAAGAGTTTTAATTGAAGTGATGGGACACCAGTACCACCTCCCCTCCCCAGTAAAAACCAAAAGGAGTGAGGGTGTTTCATTCTTCCAATCAAGTGTTACTGATGTAGTTACAGTAATGTTTTAAACACACACTGCTTCTGGATGGTTTCGCCACAATCCCCATGATTAACACAGCCAAATTCTGTTCAGTAGCCTCAGTGGAACTGCACAAGTTCATATCACCTCTGACTTCACACCGAAGTGAATTTTGCATCCAGATTTTTCAGCCTGACCAGTACCCATTTCAACATAACGTAGCAGGAAAATGCTGCTAAGCACACGCTAAGTAACAGGTTTCTCCAAGGCATCTCAGCAGAACACCATCAAAGATACCAATTCTCCAGTGAAAATTTTGGCTCAAGTACTTATTTTCTGAAAGGAAAGAAAGCCTCAGCATTTCACATGTCTGTCTAAGGGGGAGTGCGGGGAGGGAAGAAGCAAGTTAGAACAAGAATAATTCAATCCTATAGAAATGCAGTAACTACAAAATCTGCTTCACTATAAAATCGTAGATTCAAATTGGAAGGGACCTTAAAGATCATCTAGTTCCAGCCTCCAAGTGCCCTTGCCATGGGCTGAGACACCTTTCACTAGACCAGGTTGCTCAAAGCCCCATCCAATCTGGCCCTGAACACTTTCAAGGATGGGACAATCACAATGCTCAGTCACCATCACAGCAAAGAATTTCTTCCTAATATCTAATCTAAACCCACCGTCTCTCAGTTTGAACCCACTGCCTCTTGTCCTTTCACTGCATGCCCTTGTAAAAAGTCCCTCTCCAGCTCTCCAGTAGGCCCCTTGAGATGTTGGAAGGCTGCTATAAGGTCTTCCTGGAGCCATCACTTCTCCAGACTGAAAAATCCCAACTCTCTCCATCTGTCCTCATATCAGAGGTGCTAGAGCCCTCTGTTCAACTTCCTGGCCCTTGTCTGGACTTGCTGCAACAGCTCCACATCCTTTTTATGTTGGAGACCACGGAGTTGGACACAATACTCCGGGTGGGATGTCACAAGAGCAAAGCAAAAAGGGAGAAGTAAAGCATTCTGTTTAAACGCTTAGGTTAAACAAGAGATAATTGTTTTGGGGCAGCTAAAACATGAATGCTTCAGCAATAAACAGCTTTATCAAAAACATTGCTTAATACTATATTTTCTTACTGATCTTGTACCAACTACATGAAAATGACAACCCTTTCAAGGGTGATTCATTTTCCTTTGGCTTGTTCTCTTAAGAGTAGGTAGTACTCGGTGGTTTTCCCATTTCAATTTTTTAAGGAAGGTTTTATTTCTTTATAAAAACAGACTGTTTTAAACATTTGAGACCTGCAACAGCATTTCTTCCTTTGCTTCAATTTTCTTCTAATTTCTATTTAGCTTTCTAATCTTATCTTTAGTTATACAAGACCTCAATAATTGCTGAAACTTTGAATACCCTATACGTTGATACAAAAGAACACAGCAAAACAAGACAAAGACAGGATCATGAAACCTATGTTTGTGCCGGGGAGAGGCTGCCATAAAACCACTTCTTGAAGTGTGTAACTCCTCCTTTGGGAGGGGCATGCAAAACAGCAATATATGAGTAATTGTATAACTGTGCCACCAGGCCTCAGACACACTCTACATTTCTGAGCACAACCCTTCTGCTACCTGAAGTCTAACTCTGCATTCCTTAATGGTCACAGATACTGCTACACAGTTCACCTGCTGCAGGAGGTGCATGTGGAGCTGCAGAGTCAATACATGTTATCAAGCTCTTTGACTGCTCAGATGCTATCAATATTTTGGTAGGGTGGGGGTTAGAATTCTATACCCATGTCAGCCCACAGAATTGCTATGGTATATTTACCAATTTTTTTTTATTTTATTTTTTCCCCCCCCATCTAATACCTTAGTAATACATGTATCATCTAGTAACAACTTGGTTTCACTTTTTGGTTTTGGACACCAGTACTGCTAGATTCCTGAATGTTGTAAAGTACACTCTTGTGTTCTGAGAGCGTAAATTAAAGTCACGATCACATGCCACACAGTCTAAAGGAAAACTTGCAACACTAATTTTAAGATCATGACTTCAATTCTTTTATATTAAGTACATACCTGTGTAAACAGACAGGTACCTGTTGATCTTAACATCCTTAACAAATATATCTTTTTGAAGCTACAGAGGGGTCTAGCACCCACAAAAAAAGGTTAATATGGCCACAGCGTTACCTAGTGAGCTACCTTGAATTCCTTAATGGCGGAAGATACAGCTCATGACATCTGCTATCACAAACAGAAACTCTGGATAATAGATAATTAAGTATTCTAAAAAAATATATTCAGCATCACAAAAACAGATACAGTTACAAACAAACTCCTTCTGAACAAAGAAATCATATCCAAATTTCAGATGTTATTGTTGCTAAATGTATTTAAAGAAAAATACCTAACTCCAATTTGCCTTTAAATTGCTACAAACCAAAATATACTGTAATATTATATAACTCTATTTATATAAAATTAGAACAAATTGAAAATATTTTATGTCAAAATTGTAAACAAAGCTCAAATACTCAACAGGTAAGTCTTCTATAAAGTACCAAGAACAAGTGTTAGCTTTAGAACTAAGCTACCTGAAAGTAGTGCCTTCCACTGTCCTTGCAGAGTCTTTGCTTCTTAGTGGCATTTGCTGTAAAGCTGAGAAACTAACTGGGAATTGATAAAGCAAGGTAACTTGGTTTACTTCTCATCTGAGAAAACACAGCAGAGACGTTTGAGTTCTACTAGCTCTAAAAGCCTGAATTTGGTTAAAAAGAATCGGTTAAAATACAAGTATTATCCCTAAATAAAGTAAGTGCAAAGTCTATTTACACTTACTTGTGTGTATGTGTGTGTTTGTGCATGAGTGTGGCTTTACTAAATTTGACATTTTTAAAGGCCACAATTAAAAACCAGCATCATTTGTTGTGTCCTAATTTCTTCACAGTTGCAATCTAAATAAATGCGCGTAAGTCACTTGAAAGTGTGCAGGCATACAGTGCATCCTCTGAACTAACAAAAAAGTAGTGCCAAATTTGGTGTAAAAGGCTATATTTAGTAACATATTTTAATGGTCGTCTACCAACAGAGATTGCTTCTGAAAAAACAAACACAAAAATACCAAAGCAAAATGAGATTACAAGCACCAATTTAAACCAAGCGTTTATTGACCAAAATCATGACTTAAATCAATTCATTTGATATAACTGGAATGTCAAGGCAGCTGACACGTAAGCATATGTACGGAGGGGCTCACAAGGGCCAGGAAGACGAGACATAAAACCCTCCCTCTTTCAATGTGCCTGCCCCCACACTCCCCTTCAGCCCTGCTCAATCTCTGCAAAGCCTGTGAGTACTCCACAAAACACCATCCCCCACTCACAAAGATTATTTTTCCCCTCTAGGATATCTGTGCTCACTGGAGGACCTGAACTGTTGCCTTCTCTCCTGTAACTTACTGCAAGGGGATGTCTGTGATGACAGACTCACTTCTCATTTTGATTTCACTCTTTCTGCAAAGAATAACATTAAACTTCAAATGCAGCCTTGTGGGTCCATCCAGGAAAGCAAGACAGCACACAGAAACCAGATTACTTATGGCAGAGAAACAGCAGGACAATTCTTAGACAAAACACAGTATCTGGCCAGTTTTCTCAGATGCTTCCCTGCCCACACTCCAGCATCCTCTCACTCACTTTGGCCTCATCACCACACGGTGTAGCAAAACAAAGTTCGACAAGAACATCCTTGAGAGTCCACTTCACTATATGAATAAATAACCCGCTTCCTCTAGACATATCTCTCAGGAGGGCACGATCTTCCTCTGCTGATTAAGAACCAGGAAGACTTTGCAGGCACACAGAAGCTTTGTTTGGAGGTCCCACCTGAACAACAGGTCAACTTCAAGTAACAGTGAACTATGCAGAGATTTCAAAACCTGCGACTGAGTATCCCGATCCATTCAAACACTTCCTCCATAGGAAACTGAGGGACCCAAATTGTGGCGAGGGCCCTCAATGCAAGATTTTTCCTGGGTCACTTTTAACCATAGACTTTACGCTGCTTTGGTACACAATGCTGAGGTGAGGCAGATGAGCACAAGCAAGCACACACAAGAGATGAAAGGAAAATACTGATTTACTACCAAGGGAAACATTTAAAAGACTGCTTTACAGACACACAGAGGGAATTCTCTCTCATATTGATGGGAATATCTTTCTCATAGTAATGGGAAATGGACACATTCAACTGTTACACTTAGCTATCTGTAGTTCACTTCCCTTATTTAAGGTTTTCTTTACTAAGAACTGAAGTTAAAAACTTCCTTCACATGCTGTACTTCTGACACTTGTGCTTTTTATTTAGCCCAACAGTTTTAAAAAAATGGCACCAGAGCTTCCGCTTACTCTTTCAGCACTGGAACACAATTTTAATCAATAAAACAGAGGAAGTAAATTGTGAATAATTGCTTGTATTAATACCTTTGCTACCAGTTTTGTCATTCTTCATTTTGCAGACACCAAATTTCTCCCTATAAACACCTCTGTTTCTCCAAAAGCAGCTGGAAATTAATTATGCTATTTTTATTTTCTTATTAATTCATATGCTATAGTTCTGTAATCAGTGCTGGATCATGCTGCAATTTTGTGTACTTGTTTCAAAATACATTATGAGCACTTGATGACTGATGTTGAACACAGTGTATGAAAGAGGATCTCAAACAAATTAGAGGGAAGAAATACAAATAAAGACAGTTTACTTAAATAAGAAAAATAACTACATATTCAAACAAGAGGTAAACCCTACAACTCACAAGTTTGTGGCACAGAGCACTCACTGATTAGAACTGAGCCAGGCAAGAAGTTTACACTACTCAACATGAAATCTGGATATAAAGAAACCTTTTACAAAGAGGAAGTACATCTGAAGTCAGACTTACCAATGAAGTGGAGGTAAAAACGCTGCTTCTTTCCAAATCTATCCTCTCTGACCATCTATTTGCAGTACATCAGAATGCTTTCTTTCCCTACCCAGATAACCAAATTGGAAAGCAAACATACCCAAACAAAATGGCTTATCATCTACCAAATGGCATTCTGACACTTCATGCTCTTCCATCCTCTTCACAATTATGTGAACTCTGCATGTTTCAGCAATGTCTCTCTCTACTCCCAGCTCTTTCTACATTGCTCATCATCAGGTCAGGGATAGCCTATAAGCTTGTGTGCTGATCACTCGGTACAACAGGTGCATGATCCTGGCACAACTATCTGCACATCAATAATTAAGAATAATGTGAAATCTACAGCTTTCCTGTGGAATTACAGGCCACAAGGAACTTCAGGCAGCAGACCTGCAAAGGAGTGTACATTGCTGATGCAGCTCTGGTTCTGGCTTTTTGTTCAAGAATCCAGTTGCACAGTTGTAACTGCAGGATTGAGCTCTTCAGCCATTAGGACAAGACAAATTGATGTTCCTGTACTTCACCCCATGTAGCTTTAAAAAAAATAATTAAAAAAAAAAATTCAGCATGATGTTGCTAACTGTAGTCATGATGTGGCTCAAAGACCACAGCTCAAAGATCTGTGGAGAGCAAATCAAAACATGGCCAACCACAAAAATGCCTTTTTCATCAACCTGACAAAAAAGAGAAAAAGAGCAAATTCCTTCCAACTTCCATAAACAAATTATAATGCACAACATCCCAGTGTTTCAGCTCCAATCATGAAGTTACTTCACATTGAAGAGGACAAAATGATGTAAGAATTCAAGCTCTTCTTCACACCTTCCATCCTTGCCCCATGTTTTCTTTATCTAGCTTCATGTCCAAATTTCTCATGATGTCTCTCTTAAATACTGCTTTGACAACCACAGAAAAATGCATTCTCTCAGATACAGAAACAAAAACCTAGGATTATTTGCTTCATAAAAGAACACCCTGGCTGCAGAGGGAAGACATACTATTCTACTGCAAGAGATATAATCCTAACTTACCACATGACATGCCTTCCCCACTGCCATTGCTGGATAACTCTTGATTGTGCAGGACAGGGGCACAAATGAAAAACAAAACCTCAAAGCAAAAAGAGACAACTTCTGACATGGCATAACCTTAATAGTCCTTATGTAGCCAGCAGAAAAAAACATACAGGGGAACGAACTGAAAGGTATTGGTTGAAAGCCACCAACCCAACAGCATTAAAGTACTGACTAACACTCAGGGACACAACGTAGTTACCAATCCTTGACCCAGCTCACCAGAGGACCAGGACCAGGCTTAAGCCTTCCTCACTTGAATCCTGCAACGGAACAGCTCAGTTCTCATCAACAGTATCAAGGAGCAGGCCTTTAATGTGTGCACCCAACCCTGCCATGGGGAACTCTGCATTTCAGAAGTGCAGGACAACATCCCTCCTGAGAGCACGGATGGCAGAAATCTTCCTGTTGCTACACCTGTGTAAGAGGAGCATGACCCCACAGCCAGGAACACAGTTAGTGTGGTTTCACAATGTCTCAAAGACTTCTCAACAATTTGCTACATGTATAATGCCTTTCAGAAAGAAAAAATAAATAAATAGAAAAAAAAAAAAAACAACTAGAACACACCAATAAGGCAGAGGGAAGACACCTTCCAACTTCCCTCAGAAAGGGAAGGTATAGGCAGGACTTGATAAGCTTCTTGTCAAGAGAGCTTCCAGTTGCATTAAGTTCCATAGATCCCATGTTGTGCAAGTCCACTGAATTATTTTTATCTTTGCTGAATGAGGCTTTGTAACATTAAGGGTCAATAAAATGCTGCTTTTTATTTTCAGCATTTGCTACATTTTATAAAATCACTTACACAGAAACACCCACGTGGAAGATTTCTGACAATAAAAATTCCATGCTTCCTAAGCAACTGATTTTCTTACAGTAGTCTCATAAAATCCTATTAACTTTCCTTCCCCTCACTAAAAATTGAAATTTTGTTGTACTAGCTTTCTTTGTACTCAGATATGCCTGAAGCTAGTTTATTTTCACATGCTGAATTGGCCATGCTCATAAGGACTTGCTATTACATTATGCATTTGTGTGCTATAAAGGAAAAGGCATGAACATTGGAAAGCTTCAAAACTATGCTTTTCCTCTGTCAATTCATCTTTTATGTAATCAAATTTATAAATATTAAAAATAATAAAATGCTGCTATCATTGTGAGAATATTAGAATTCGGTCTACACTCAGACATTAAGTAAAGTAGGCTTTACTCCTCAAATACAACTCTGATTTTTACATCAATCTTTTATTTTCAGTAACAGAACACCAGTAAACAGCAAATCTGAAAATCTTACATATGTTTACTGGATCTAGAAACAAAAGTTCAACCCTGCTTAGCACAACACTGCCAGAGTGCCAAAGTAGCTGCTTCTGTCAATTCCATATTTCATAAGAAAATGAGTTGCAATCTTGCATTAAATTAAGAATATGAAAAATAATTTAATTGTGAAGAACTATTTCACATGAATCATACTTTAAAAACTTTGCTATGAAAAACCATTCTCTTCCTTGTATCTACTTTATGAAGTAAGTTAGTATTAAATAAACTTGCTCCTTGATTGTAAAATAAGTTAGTATTAAATAAACATAAGGGTAATAAATAGTGCAATAAACAGAGCAGCTTAAATACTGTGTTTACTTGCAAAAACTCTTAAGCAAGCTCTCCTCCTGCTTTAGACTCTCCTGTCAATAAATACAACAAAATTGCAAGTCAGTAACTTCATACTATTCCAAAGGTGGGATTTTTTTTTAAAGCAGCTTTATGAATCAAAGTTGAATATTAGCAAAAGATACCCAACTGGCACAGAATTCAGCAAGACTATTCTCAAGACAGGCATTTACCAATAAAGCTTCGGAGCAGTAGCATACACAAAGGGAAAGGACACAAAACTGAGAAGTCAGATGTGGATTTTATTCCATTCCCTGCTAATGCTAACCTGCTAAATGACTGCAGGCAAGCCTACGCTCTTTCACAGCTTTGTATCTCAAATGCCTAAAACACGGATAAAAATGATTGTTCCTGGTTTTGAGGTGTGTGATTACAGTATGGTTTATGTACTTCACTAGACAAGACAGAAAGCACATGAATAAGACAATGCCTACAATTGCCAATTATTAATAATATCATTGTTATTTAAAGAATAGCATGAGCTTTTTTCTTTTCCAATCAATGCAATTTAACAGCAGCCCACCAAACCATTACACCAAGCCAGGTGGAGTAATCCTTATGCTGGTTCAGGTCTTATCTCTTCTGAAACTATGAAGAAGGGTGACACCAGAAGGAGTCTTGTGAAATTCACATGTCCACTAATACCACCCTCACCCCACTGCTCTCAGACAGAAACACTGTATCATCACTGATCTTGAAAAAGTAAAAACAAAATAAAAAAAAAGGAAGTAAGTCCTAAAATCTTTTGACATAAAACAGAATAAAAAAGCTGCTGACAACGATACCGTATGAATGGGGGAAACACGGTACAAGGAAAAGAAATAAACTTAATACTACTGAAGACAGAAGGTCGACTTTTTTCTATTTCTTCTCAAGAATATTTTGAAATACATATATGATTTCATTACAGCTTTATAGACTCCTAAATAATAAAGAAAACATAAATTAAATTTATAATAAGGTAAAACAGTAACTATACTGCTTTAAAGTGCACTTAATTCACTCAGGAAGACTGTCCCAACATACAGGTACCATATGACTTAATGATACAGGGAAGTACCGTCAGTCTCCATTTGCAGGTGGCAAAGGGACATCTGGCTGTGCTTCTAAGAGTAAGGACCTTGGAAGCCACTAGCAGGCCACAGCAGTGCTGCTGACTCCACCAGCAGCTGCAGCAGGCCACCCCCGTGAGGGGGCACAGGAAGTACGACTTTGGTCCAAAATTTGGAAAGTGGCCTCTGGTTTCAACTGCAACACTTGCCAGAGCTCACAGAGACAGCCTGCAACACACTTAAAAATTAAAACCAAGGTTTCTGTTCAGCTCCAATTTTTAGTACCTTCCTCCACCAAAGAATCCCTTTCAGATAAAGAGACTGAATGCCACACGAGCCACGCACTGTCAGAAGAGAGACAGTGTTTCACCTCTCAGATGTCCAAATTTCTTTGCAGGTGCACTTTACAACCTTCACACCACAGGACAGCCTTGCACAACCTAGGTCTCATCTACCTTACCGGCACCTTTCCCACGGATACACGCGATGGAAGAATAACTCTCCCCAGCTCACTTGGTCAAAATTTCCTCTCTTCATACCACTCTTCCCCCAGCCCTTTACCCTGCCTAAAGCCACACTGACTGAGCTTCAGAGACACTGCGCATCCTCAGCTCATGGACCACGAACTGCAGAAACTTGGAAAAACTTTTAGCTCTGAATGTGAGGAACCATATCAGTGAATTTAACAAGACTTGTCATCTGCTTAAAGATATTCACATGCTTACAGGATCACAAGCTAGAGAACCACTAATTTATGAACAAAGTGTATTAAGATCATTCTGGATGAAAAGGAAAAACATTAGCCAGAAAATAATTGCACGATTAACTCTGATATTTTATGTGGAAAACTGACATTTAATATCTTTAATTATTCACACAACAGCTATGAAAGAGAAAGGTTTTCTTCCTTGAATGGGAAAATAAACATGGTCAAATTTCTCTCACCATCACTCCTACACTCCATTCCTAAATAAACCTCCTGCTGAAACCAATGGACTTTTGCAGGCAAGGAGCTTACAGCAAGCAGTGCCCAAAAATTCAGAAGCATCAAGGGCAAGCTTCTTAAATATTTTGAGTTTACCTCAACACGGAAACCAGTCACATTTCTGAAAAATTATGTGTCTGCTTGACATGGTTTATCAGCTGGCTGTGCCAAGAGGGACAGTAGTATGCAACTAATTTGTTGAGACCATGGGCCAATTTTTGAAGCATTCACAAGGCCCCTTACTAAGCAGCTTCACCTTCTAGCTTGTGACACACCGCTACTGCACTGGCACTTGTCTCTCTTGTACATCAAGACCAAATTACTAAAATCCATTCATGAACAGCTACTTTACTGAGAACTCTATAATAAAAGAAATCTTCCCTTTCACCAAAATAAAAGCTCCCTAAAGTAAATGGAGGTTTCTAGTCATGGACAAATCTAATGAAATCTCTATTCTCACCTTCAGTGGGCAAATTATTTTTATTGCCATTTTTTAAGCTATTAGGAAATGTGTTTCTGTTCTTCCTCTAAAGCTTCTATTATGCCTTTTTTATCAAAAAGATACCCTATCCTCCTTTTCTTTTTTCAAGCCAGTTCAACATGAGGCAATAACTACATTTAGCATTATGCACAAATTCAAGGTCCACTCCTCCTAAAGCATGGGAAGATCATGATCACCACTTCACTTCCAGGATCAACATGCCATGCATCCAAATGACTTCATCACATAAAACTAAAACCAGATAATAACTGAAGACACTATCTGAAGCAAGGTCCCTGAGCTGGTCTTGTTCAGTACCCTTTACTATTACTCCAAATAAAGAAAAAGTCCTTAGCACTCAAAGCACTCTAATCTGACTCTTACCTGAAAACACAGAAAATTAAGTTCAGAAATCAGTATGTTTGTATTCAGCTCAGAACAACATTTTGAAGCCTATCTGCCAGTTCTTGAATTTCCAAATGTATTTTTACTTGGAAAAAATTGTTGCACCAATTACCACCCTACACAGAACACGATCCTTGTCAGTAATGCTATAAAACCAAAAGCAATATTCTCCTATGCAACTAGCCTGTCATAAAGAATTTTAGTCACTGAACTCGGTGTTTATACTCTTAGACCTACACATACCAACCTCACTGCACACAAAATCTGTATACCCGAAATTTGTGTGTAAATCTGCAGGAACTGGAAACCAGTAGAATGCTCCCTTCAAACCAACTCCCCACAGCAGTTATCCCAGCCTTAGGACTGACTAGCTTTGTGGTCAAAGTATCACACCAGAACAGCTGCTCCGAACACCTCCCTTCAAGTCAGTATGTTTGGCACCATCACTTATCCTATGTCTGCTATACACTGTCTGGAAAAGGTCAAGAGTATGTTATTAATCACTTGCATTTATGAGTACTAAGCTTACCCCAAATAAACATCTTGTCTTGTTTTTAACTATGTACAGAATAGCACCAAAAAGAAATGCCAATTCGCACTTCCCGATTTTGGGCCAAATGCAGTTCACTGCCACCATGGGGGATTGTATGAGAAATGCTCCAAATGTCACTCATTCTATGTCATCTATGAATGCAACTTCAAAAATTTAGAACCTCTTCTTTAAACTTCCACTTCAGCTTAAAAGGCGTGAAATCTCTCAAATGGTGTTGAAACTTTTCCCACCATACAGATTAAAAAAAAAATGTATATCTGAAAGCTTAGGAATACTAGTAAATTAGTCACTAAGGTTCATCTTTCAAATTGATTGGTACCTACATTAATCAATGCCTAAAGAAAAGGCAATAAGACAGAAAAAGAATGGAAGGAATTCTAATTAGCTCTCAGTTGATGTGTTAAAACTGAACCAACTCCTGTTGCAGTAGCATTACAGTTCTGCTAAACTTCTCACTGATTCCTGACCTCCAGAGTTTTCTAATTACCTATTCTGTTTATATTTTCATACTTTTCTACCACTGAATTTTAAGAGAACTTTACAGGGTCATTAACTTTTTGACCAGTGTGTTGCACTTTGCATATTCTAATGTTACTCTGATTTAAAACTTTTGCCCTAAGTCAATCAGCTGACTATCTTTACAGAACAAAGTTTAATAACAATAAAAAAAAAAATAAAAAAAATAATAAAGAGAGCTCTGAACATACACAGCCTTTTAATTTCCCGGGTTATCTGAACATATCCCTACACAGAAACTTTGTAATCTAGCAGTTGTTATAAGCACTCAAAGATGTGTTTTCAGACATGCTAAAACCCAAAAAAGCACCTTCCACTCAAAAAGTGGCAGCATGAGAACCTCTAACTTGTCAACAACAGACTTCTTTTTCCATGTGTACAGTTTACATACTTACCACGGAAGGCAAATGGAAATTACAGACAGACGAAGATGAAGCTGTCTCAAAGCCTTTGTCATGTGATAGTGACCTATAAAGTATCAAATAAAGGCACATCATCAGCACACCATGATTTTACAATATTGTAACTCACCACAACGCCAACAAGAGGAGAGATCCCAAAACTTGAAACTTGCCTCCTCCTCACCCCCACCCCAGCTAAGTTGTCATTAAAACAATATGACAGTCGCAGGAATCGGCAAGGAGCAAACAAAAGATGCACCGTGTCTTTAAAGGGTATTAGGAGTGGGCAAATGGAGCAAATCATCTGAGTGTGCATCAGCAGGGTGGGCTATTTTTCCTCCGTCTCTCACACATACGGATGCATGTTTATGCACACACACAGACATATATACGTCCGCACGAGGATGCATCACGCAATTATTTACAAGCACACACAGAGATACTCGCACGCATTATCAAAATAAAAGGCAGAAAGTTGACCACCATCTGCAAGGGGGCACACATAACAATAACCCCCGGGAACTTACACAAGTGAGCGATCAATCCCCGCGCGTGGATAAGCCAAACAACGCAAGAATTAACAGCGAGCCGCCAGAACAGCAGGTACGAGATCCACCCGGGGAGACAGAGAGACAGACAGGCAGGCAGGCAGGCAGACACACCGACCAAAGGCACGGACGGCAGGCTGGCACACCGCTTCAGGTAAAGCCCGCTGCCCCCGGCGGAGCCGCCCGGCCGGCCCTCGGGAACACACCGGGGGGACGCAGACCCTCGGGGGGGACACAGACCCTCGGGGACAGACCCTGGGGGGACACAGAGCCCCAGGGGACACACAAAGCCCCGGGGGGAGCGCCGCTCGCCGCCGCCCACCCCCGCCCGCGCAAAGTGTAGGGCCACCGGAATCCGGGCTCCGGGGTGGGGTGGAAAGGAAAGGTATTAAATATGGAGAAAGACCGCCGTGACCCAGGGTTTTTCCGTCTCCCCCCGTCGCGTCCCCCGCCCCCGGTCACCATCAAGTTTGCATCCTAGTTACAAAATGTCGATCTTGAAGGCTGACAAGACACAGGGAGAGGGGGAGAGAGCGAGAGAGTGAGTGTGTGTGAGAGAGAGAGAGAGAGAGAGAGAGAGAGAGAGAGAGAGAAGAGAGTCCATCTTGCTTTGAGGGGGGAGGAGAGGAGCAATAATGCAGCGCATAAACCTCACCCTCCCGGAGGAAAAGTGTCCACACCACCTTTGGGGGCGGGCGGGCGCGCAGGGCGGGGGCGCGGGGGGCTCCCCGGCCCTCCCCGGCAGCGGGCTCCGGCGAGGCAGGCTGGCAGCAAACACCTCCCTGCCGCTCCGCTCCTCCTCCCCGCGGGCCCGGGGGATGATCCCGCTGCCACCGGGGAGGAGGTGCCGCCGCCAGCAGAGCCACATGGAGACCGGCACCCTGTGCCTGCCCCGGCGGCCGGGCCAGACCCCTCGGCCGCCCCGCCGGGCTGCGGGGCTTGGACGTGTCACCGGCAGGACGGGCAATGGTTTCGGCGCCCCAGGCCCGAGTGACCACCGCCAGCCTGGCGGCGCCCCGGCCTCCCCGCACGCACTCACCTCCGCACAAAACTTTTCACCGCGGGCCTCCCCCGCAAAAAGTGGCGAACCCACCCCGCACACGGGCGAAGCCCCGCGGCCCCCCGGCTGGGCTGGCGGCGAGTGGGGGAGACCCGGGCACGGTCCTTCCCCGCCCCGGCGGGGAGGGAGGGAGGAGGCAGCAGGCAGGCGGCAGGCAGCAGGCAGGGAGGGGGCGGGCAGCCGCCTGCCGGTGCCTCTCGCCCCGCCGCCGTGCATGTCGCCTCGGCGGCTCTCGCATCGCTTCGTTTTACCTTCCTCATTCAGCGGCGGCAGCGGCTGCCACCCATGGATGTTCCCAAGGCAAACCTGCTGCCGTGCGGCACCCGGGATTAACGCGGCTGCCTCCTTCCCCTGCCTCCAACCCTTCCTTCCCCGTCCTCCTCCTCTCCGCAAACCCACGCTGGATCGGCTCTCCTCACAGCCATGCAAGTTTCATACATTGCAAATAAACCCGAGAGGAAGAAGAGCGAAGCGGCTGGCGGGGAGCGGGGGGGGGGGGGGAGGGAGGAGAGGGAGGAGAAGGAGGAGGAGGAGGAGGGCTGCTTTCTGTAATTTACCAGCGACCCGATCTCGCAGCAGCACATAACAGCGGAGCACCCATCCGGCTCCCGGCGGCCGCCCGAGCCCCCACCGAGGGGGCCGCCCCCTCCCCGGGCCGCCCCTCGCCAAGTTTTCTGTCATCGCGACCACCCAATGTCACAACTTACCTTCAGCGACAGGACTTCGCGCGGCCGAGGCCTGCCACCGCCTCCCTCCCTTCCTCCCTCTCCACCTTAAACTTACTGACACCACACAATCCCGCATCCACTCGGAACTCCGGCAGGGCCGCCCGCCCCGCCGCCCCCCGGGGCCGCCGCCGCCCGGGCTGCATCGCCGGTGCCTACCGGAAAACGCGCAGCACAACTCTCCGCCCGAGCGCGGCCGCCGCTGTTGTTGTCGGGGTCGGCGCCGGGGCTTCGGCTCCCGCTCCCCCTCCCCGAGCAGCTCCTTCCCCCGGCTCCGGGGTTACCTCCCCCGCTGCCCCTTCCCCGCCGCGGGGCGCGGAGCCCCCCAGGCCGGCGGCGGCGGCTCCGATCCGCGCACTCCCCCCGCGCCCCGCCGCCCCTCGGGATGAAGTTTCGTTTCTGCCTGCCGCGATTTCCCTGTCAAGTCCCCCCGGAGGCTCGCACCGAGCGGCGCCCGGTGGCCATCCCTCCTCCTCCTCCTCCTCCTCCTCCTCCTCCTCCTCGCCCTCCTTCCCCTTCCTCCCTCCGCCGCTGCTCTCGCCTCTCTCCGTGGCGGCGAGAGGTGCCTGGTTTCCAGCGCAGCCTGGCACTGGCTGGCCTACCCCCGCCGCCGCCCGGGCTCGGCTCGCCGGGGTTTTAAATGCCCTGCGCTGCGCCGCGACCCGCTTCGCCCCCTCCCCGCCGGACACCGCGGGCCCCTGCCCTGCCCGCCCGGCCGCAGGGCTGGCGGCACCAGCCCACCCGTGCTCCGCTGCCCAAACTTTCCGAGCGAAGGCAGGGCTGGCGAGAGGAAGGAAAAGTGCCTGGGGCAGCCGCGGCAGCCGCCGCGCCGGGCAGGGGGAGCTGCGCGCCGCCCTCCCGGCGCCGGCGCCGCCGGAGGGGCACGGGGGGGTGCCCGGCCGCGGGGCGCGGAGGGGAAAGTGTGGGGCGAGGGCACCCCCCATCCCTCCTTCCCTGCCTGCCCGCCGCTGCCCGTGCCCTCCCGCCCGGTGCGGGGCGGCGGGCGGCCGCTCTCACTCACCTCTGCGGGGCGCGCCCCGCGCCGCTGGGCCGGCCACGGCTGTGCGCGCAGCCCCTGCGCCCGCGGAACGCGGCTCCACACAGAGCCATGCAACCCGGGCAGCGCCACAACACTCCCCGCGATATAAGCCGGCCCGCCATTGGCCGGCGCGCTGAGCGACGGGCCCGCCGGCCACTCAGCGCGGCCGTTACACCCGCGGCCCGCGAGGGAGCTGCCGGCGCACACACTGCCCGCACCGCACACACTCACACAAAGATCGCCGCCTGCCCCGCCGGGGCTCGCACGGCCCCCGCGGCGCTGCCCGAGCGGGGCCGCCCGGCCGGGGCAGCGCGGGGCCGGGCACGGCACGGCACGGCCAGGGCAGCCGCTGTCCGCTGGCCGCCCGGGCAGCGCTGCGAGAGTGAACTACGCCTGCCGCGGGCAGCGCCGCGGGGCAGCGGGGTGCGGGCTCGGCGCGACAGCCCCCGCCGTAACTCACTCGGCCGAGTTGGGCGGGCGGCATTCAGAGGCCGGAGCGCGGCGAGCCAGAAGTTGCGGGAGGCGGCAGCGTACCCGCGCAGCCCCCGCTCGGGCGGTACCCACGGGGAGCCGCCCCCGCGGCGCCCCCTGACCCGGCCGCGGCGCTCCGGGCGGTGCCCGCCGCCCGAGGAATCCTCGCCCAGGCGTGGCGGAGAGGCCCTCGGCATCGACAGCGCGGCCGGCTGCACAGCGGCTCCCCGCAGAGACAGCTGGGCGGGCGGGATGGCCGAGGGCAGCGCTGAGGTCCGCGTCCCGCCCGGCCCCTGTCCCACACCGCGCACCGCGCCGGCCGCAGGGATGGGACATCCACCCATCCATCCATCCATCCACCCATCCATCCGTCCATCCACCCATCCATCCATCCCAGAATGTCTGTGACTCACGGGCCGGCACGCACAAAGCGACAGTGTGAGGCCAGCAGCTTTTGGGTGGCTGCATGGCGATTGTGCTGACGGGTGTTAGAAAAGCCCTGCGGAAACGTGGTCTAACTCTTTTGGAGGAGCTCCTTTCTACTGGAGAAACAGAACACAGCGTGAAAGTGCACGTGCACACTGACCCTGTGTATTAATGTGCACAAGGCTTCCAGTATTTGCAACATGAGACCTTTATGGTTTTTAAGGGGAAAACACATGGCATTTTTTCTTAGGGTTAGGAAGCAATCATTTTTTGTGTGGCACTGTCTGCAGGTGGGACACTGACAAGTGGCATATTAAAAAGAAGGGTCAGAAATAACAATAGTTATAGTAACACTGGAAACTGAAGTGTACTTGGGGTTTTTTCCAATAAAAGAGCAATGATTGTGTTTCACAATGGCTTTACATATGCAACACTCCAAGAATGTTGAAGACTTTATTCCGTATATTCTCAGTTCTGAGTTTTTTTCATTATGATATGGTTGATTTCAGCATCTTCCCATGGTCTGCTCTTTCATTCCCCCCACTTTTTTCAGTATGGCAGAATTCTGCTAAGTAACTGTGAAATAATATTTCTTATGTCTGAATAATATAGTGGGGTATACTACAAGCTGATATTAAAAAAACTAAATTGCATCCTTGTTTCTGAGAAAGCATTTTTAATTAGCTTGCATGTTTTTTCTTAAGATATGAGAAAAGTATTGTAAATGCCCCACCCTCTTGTGTGTTGTAAGCAGGCGTGGATTTGTCAGTGCCTGAATAATATAAAAATAATAGGATAAACATATTCTTGTAATTAATGCATTCTATTTCATTTTTTCATTTTCAGTGCTAAGAAGGCAGAGCCAACCACCCATCTTCTGGAAGTCAGGTGCATGTTGAGTGTCACAGGTTGGGACACTGGCAAGTGAAGGTACACAAATTTCATTAGCCACATATGAAAAGGTTGGCCTAATTTTTAGGCAGAGCTTCCTCCTACCGTTTCTAGATTGTGAAGAGCTTTGCAGTAGTGGGTACGCAGCATCTTTTCAGTATGCATAAGCAGTTGCTGGTAAGAGTAAGAGGCCTAATCCAGACAGTTAAAACTTACCTGGTAGTTTTTTACATGTCAGTGTTAGTGCCTTGTTTCCTGGATTCTTTTACCCATATTAATAATATCACACTATGAAGCCTCTCATGCCTCTTCATTGCTAAAATCCTCTCAAAGTAGGTATTTACTGAGCAACGTAAGTGATGTTAGACACTTCATAGTGTACATGAACTTCATTTTAAAAGACGCTTCATTTTGTTGTTAACAGAACTCTCTATTACACTTGGTGCCTTTACTGGCCATTTCAGAAAAAAGGCCAAGATAAGGACACCTTGCATGTAATGTAGTTTTTTACGGCTGTACAAAATGGATATACAGTGCTCCTAAGTAGAACAATCGTGTTTTGTGTCTGCTTTGTACAGTTACAAATGGCTCGTGAGTTAGTTGCAAGGCAGGCCACCTACTAGGCCTGTAGAAGCAGAAGTGTTTTGTCACCCTTGAAGAGAGATGAGTAAGCTGAGGTATGTTGGTATGGTCAGAAAATAAAATGCTTGCATTTCAACTGCCTTTGATTTATTTTGTCTGTAGTGAGAAAGAGAACTGTATTTTCTCAGGCTATCAATCCAGGGCCTTCTTCAAACACTGAGATCATGAAGGTGAGAGAGAGAGGTTAGTAAATATTTCTGAGTTTCCATTTTTCTGTATATGATTTTAAGCAAATGAATCTCTTTGCATGCTCACTTGGAGATATTTCTGGCTTTAGTCAGTCACTGTTATCAAGAGTTATAAGGTGTTAGCAAGTGTCTGTGAGGAATTTTTCAAGGGACAGAAAGTGCTGCAATTTTAAAAATTGTTTGCTATTTATTAGTTATTTTAAAACTTGTGTGAAGTTGCATTTCTAGATTTTTCTGCAAAAACTTTTGTCATCAGATGGCACTTTTCTGTCACTCCTGTGTAATTGGCATTAGTTTTTAAAAGAGTGATACCCCAACCCTATCCTGTAGCACGTTCACATGTGCTCCTGTGTACAGCCAGAGCTCCCCTGGAGTTGATGCAGCTCAATACAGATGCAGTGGTTCACTCAAATGCATGCACAGTGGCATTCGGGGCTTCGAGGTTGCACATTAGTGGCATTTGAGTTCATCTGGCTTTGTTTTGCACTCAAACGATGGCAGAGTATCTCCCTCCCAACCACATGCCCCTTCCTAATTAATCTATGGAACAGCATAAAAGACATAAGCAGCTATGTGTCTATGCTCTGTCAAGAGAGGGAAAAATATTTCACTTTGTTGTTATTTAATAATAACAAGGAAAATAGTAGCATTGATATAAATAGTAGTCATTGGGGTTTGTTCTATTCCCTTCCTTTGGGGCCTCCCACGGAGCATATAATGTTGGGGAGGGGGCTGTGTTTGATCCTTGATTGCCATTTTCTCTGCTCCTCCTGCCCAGGATGGAAGCTACCTGCTGTCTGTGGAACCAAGTTGCCCACTGGTAGCTCTTCCGGGCTGAGGTAGACGTGTGCTTCCATGGCCATTGCAAATGTATTCAGCTAATAAAAAGGAAGCTTGGACTAGCCAGCTGCAGTCTGAGCCTTCAGGCCCTGGATCCCTTTGAGCTGCTACCATGGCTGACTACAAGTGACGGTTGTCATGTGAGCAGGGAAGGAAGGCCATAAGGCAACTCTGGGAGCATATGCTTTATCTGCGTTAAGCTTTGCACACAGCCTGGGGAGAAGCACGGGGAAGAAAGGGTGAGGCAGATGCAGCCTTATGGAGCATGTCCCACCTCTGTTGCTTTTTTCCTGTGGCTTGTGCCCACCCACAGTCCATGGAATAGCGTGGCATCCTCCAGGTTAAAAAACGCTGGAGCAGGACAATGCGTTAGTGGGCCTATTTTCCTCCCCAATGCACTTATATAACATGGTAACATTAATAGCAATTTATGTGCAAGCACTGAAGGGAGGAGGCATTTTAGCTGAACTAAAGCTGCAGAATATCCACTGCAGAGTAGGAACAGAGCCACAGGATCATTGCAGGATATCCATTCTTCAAGAACCACACTTCTAGGAAGTTATTGTTCCCACCTCAGCCCCACTTTCAATTTCTTGAGAACTCCACAGAAGTTTGTAGAAGTCAAAGAAAGGGCCAACTTGTTCTGTTGGTTTCTCTGTAGGAGGGCACAGTTAAACTCTATTTCTTTGTTCCTATTCCTTACTCCTTTCACAACATTAAAATAATCAGTGTATTTTCTTCATAATTTTGAGAAGCTGCTTCTGAGTATTCTCTTTCTATACCTGTGCATCTAATTCTGTCTTTTATCAACTGTTCTTCTTTTTGTTCTTTTTTTTTCATGCTGCTTCTTACTAGTTAGTAAAAAAACACTGCAGCCCTCTAACAGAACCAGACACTAAGAGCATTAGATCCTACAAGCAACCTCTGGCCTAAGCTGCCAGCAGTTTCATTTGACAAGTTAAACAATGGAGTAGGAAGGGGAACAGACAGGTGAAATGACTTGGTAGGAGACTCACAGTATGGAAGCAGGAAAGTCAAAAATCAGATCTGATCTTCTAAATTGCAGTGCATTGCTCCCTATATTTCTTTCTCTGTTGCTCTGAGATTTCTCTTTCGTACTGCCTCCCTTTTCCAGAGATATATTACTACACCTTGAGGAGCTATTTAACATTTTTTTGTGTTCCAGAAGAATTGAGTAACAGAACCAGATGGTTAGCCAGAACATCCACATCCATTTGTATCTATCATCTCTGTAAAATCCACTGCTGATTCTGCAAAACATCTAGGTGTATTTTAAATTAATATATATTAACTAAACCTACTAATGTGAGTGAAATATGTTCAGTGTGTACAGTAATGAATCAATTGTCTAAACTGAGTAGATTTTCCTTATGTTTGTACAAGTATACTGCATTACAAAAAATATGTAAATCAGGTCAAACCTGCTCACCTGAGGTTATGTAGCCCTTTGAGTTTGTCTAGCACGAGCAAGTCAGTTTCCATAGCCAGCAAGACATGAGAGCAGTGGGTCTGTCATTCACATCCAGTAACTTGGGACTCCTTCAGACTCACTGACAAAGTCCCCATTAAAAGCTGGGCCAAAGGATGGCAGCTTTCCCTCAATGCCACCCTTCCGATTTTTACAGTTACTGCTTTAACTCTCATGTAAACTGCAATAATATTTAACAGCTTTAAGCATAAAATGTAATTGGAACTCATTTTTCAGTTTTAGATTGTTTGGCCCTTATTACATTTTAGTGCTATCAAGTAGTTTTCTGCCTCCTCCACCCAAGGGCCTCTTTTCCTATCTCTGTTTCTGATATTATTCAAACATTTATTTGACTGTTTGCTTGTTTTCCCTTTTCCATAAATGTTCATGGTGCTGTGAGAAAACAACTGTGTTCTAGTGTCCTCCTCCAACCTCCAGTATACCACTAAAGACTTCAGAGCTACCTCACAAATATGTGTTTACTTCTGTCTAGAAGTATGAGCACATTCAAGGACCAAAAAGTTCTTAGCCTTCTTTATGCACTGCTTAGCTGAGGAGGATGTCATTGAGCCTGTGCTTGACAAGTGGCAAGTCCTTGCAGTAACTCAAGTGAGAGCAGCACCCATTAGGTCTGAGCATGAATTCTTACGTCTTGGTGAGCTTCCCAGATGCATGTCTCATTGCCCCAGTGCCATGCCTGTAGTTATGTTCATTTGGAGACCGCAGCACACTCCTTTGGCCGCACAGTGCTGCTACCATTTGTAAAGTAAACAAAGCAAGTGACCATTTGACCCTAAATAACAAGAGCATGCATTAGTCACTGAACTACTCAAATACATGGTATTTGACTCTTAACTTGTTATATCTAGGGAAATACAGAGCACTTCAGATGTAATATTAGGGATCTTGTTCATCTCTACAAAGAAGAGGCTTCAAAGACACAGAGATCAGAATTTTCTTCCTTGATGTTGTGGCCATATGCCACAGTGAAGACAGTGGACACGGTGAAGAAGTCCTGGATCAGGTCCTGTCAAAGAGTGAAGAAGTATCCAATCCAATGGAACACAGATATAGCAGCCTGTATGGAGCAGAAATACATCTGGCCTTTCCTTTTGGAGGCATTACATTTGGAATTAAAATTATCAGCTTTAAAGAAAGATATAGGATGGGGAGCAAAATGAGATGGATCTTGAGGCCTTGGCAGGGTGGGGGGCAGAAAGAAAGAAAGAAAGGAAGGAATAAAAATTCATGTCTTGGACTAGTGCAACCCATTATAAATCTTACAGAAGCAAAGCTGTGCACTGCTTCAGTACATCCAGGTGAGAGGTCTCATGAGAGGAAATTACATCAGAAAATTGTATTGTTTCTGTCCCACCAGGGTCAAATGGAGAAGAAGGTGAAACTTAAGGGCACTTTTTTCTGCTCCTCCCTGCTCCAACATGAGAGTTGTTGGCATGCCAGCCTCTAAGAACTAGCTCTTTTTAAAATATATGGTGTGCCTTCCTGCATGTCCTCTTAATGGGGATTTTCCCTGAAGTCAGCAGGTTCTTGTGACTTTCCCTAGCGCTAGTGCTGTAGCAAGGAAGATACTTTACTCTGTAAAACAGACAAATTCCACACTGGAGTCTGTCTGCCAACCCTCTTTGGTTTAGTCCTCAAACACCCACAGTGGGCGTGCATTTTCCTTGTTCTGACTGTCTGCAGCTCTAGCATAAGCATTTGTTTGTGTTGAGATCTATGCATCAGTGGATGTTGCAGCCTTCACTGATTGTGATGCTGTCCTTGCAATTTTGTAAAGGTAAGTGATTCTGATCCACATTTTAAATTTTAACCCTATCAGCAAAAATTGGTTTGATAATATTAGGCCATTTCTTTTCAAAGGACGAGTTTTATCAATTGCTGGTTTGGTGGTTTACATTTATGTATGTAAAGGGAAGGGGAGGTATAAGTACCTCTATTTGCATGCAAAAGTTTAAATTTTCAAATGCTTTCCAAATTAAACATTTTCATGTTTCAATTAGAAAAAAAAAATCCTTAAAATGCTCAAACCTGAAACATAGCATTTGTAGTGCACTTTCCTGGCCTTCAATGTCAATTTGCTTCAACATAAGTTTTTGAAAAACAATCAATCCAGGTTAACACAAACGATCTGTTGTTCTTTCTTTTCTTTCTTATTTTTTTTAACCTCCAGCAATTTGAAAAATTGGTGGTTTGCATAGCTCTGTCTGCATTTTTTTCAAATTGAACTTGTGGAAGGCGTGCAGAGATCTATGGTGAGATTTATGGTCTGTGATGAACTGGGTGTTCATAAAGAAGCTTTAAATCTGTGACTCTGTTGAAGTCCTACTGAGAAGAACTCAAGTCATGCATGCTCAGCAGTGCTCAGATTAAGTTAATTATTATTTCCCCTTCATTCTTAAATTTCCAAGCAGACTGCTGCTTCCACTCCACTTTTTTCTGCATGTATAAAAACCTTATTTTGAAAAGTACTAGGGTGCCTTACATCCAAACTTAGGTCCCAGTCAAAGGGTGGTTTATATACTCATCCATTGACTTTTAGGGAACTGTTCATGCCCATAAACTTAAGCCTCTGCATGACCTTGGTTCTTCTAAAAGACGTGCCCAGATACAAGTGACTTTGGCTTCAAAGGTCTGTAATTTCTCTGTCTTCCTTCTGAGGCTGGAGCTTTATGTTGAGATGCATTTCTTGCTTCAAAGCTTTACAATCAATGAACAAAATCCTGACAGCATGTAAAGCAGTGGAGCTCATTGACTACAGCAGGATATTCTTCTGCTATTATCATTTATAAATACTGTTCAGGATCTCTTATTTTTGCAATACAGATGGCAACAGCTAGACTAAAGACCTGGTCTGAGATTTCTCCTTCAGGCAGGGTTAGATCCCAAATTTTTGTTAGTGGAAAGAATTGAAGGAATTGGTTTGTGTCACTACATTTGCTTATATAGTTTTATATGGATTATATAGATTATTTTTATTTATATTTTTTCATTGTGCTTTTGAGTGGGTATGTGAAGCACTGAAAGACAAACAAAAATTGCTCCTCACAGGCACATCTCTGCCAAAACTTGTTTCCACATACTTCAGTAACAAGAAAATTCTCCTGATATTCATATTTTCAGGGTGCAAAGCCATTTTTAGTTGAGGATGAAATGTTAAACATGACATTTGCTAATGAGGGCAGAGATAATGTTTCCTTAAGGACAAGGCCATCACAGAAAATTCATTACAAGGGGGAATTACTGGCACTGGTCACCAGACAGGGTGGCATGTGGAGATTCACACATCAACACATCGACTCTAGAGCCACTGCACTCCCTCAATTCTTCTTCTCTGCCTGCTGCTGCACCAAAGGCCTATTGCATTAAATATGGGTTATAAAAGCATGTGAAGAAACTGGCAAATTAACCTGGGCCCTTACCCTCCAAGGGCATGCAGACCGCAGAATGTGACCCTAAGGATGTAAGGGAAGATCTGACAGATGCCATGGTGGAGCAGGGGAGAGGTTAAGACTCTCGAGCAGCTGAAGTGACAGGTCACAGTAATATCTCTGTGTGCAGACAATAACAACAGTGTGCACATGTGTGTACTGGGCTTTCTACAGAAAACTGCTGGCACAAAGGGCTTGTAGGAACCTTGCAGAAGGGTTTGGCATTAGCTTTAGTGGGCTGTGAGGGAACATAAGGGTCTGGAAAAAGCTCTTGCAGGCTTCAGTCTCTGAAAAGATAGAAGAGTGTGCCTGTATCTAAGCTGCATTGTGGTTCAGTAGAAACCAGAGTCCAGTCCTATATCCATTCTTTTACCCATTGTGCTTACATGTAGATTACTACTGGCTCCAAAGTGTAGGCAGTGTATGTTCACCTTGTTTCCAAATGGTAAGAAAGTAGGTTTTATTATGTCTGCTTTACAAGTAGAAAGCTGAGGCACAAAGAGGAGCAGTGGCTCTTCCTAAGCGATAGTGGAAGATGGTGGCCAAAGAGGAGGTTAAACTGAGTTTTCTCCACCCTGAAGTTACAGACATGCACCTAGAACCATCCCTATGCCTGTGGGCACCCCGTGAACCAGCTCAGGGAACCCCAAAGCCAGTCATCATGACTGTTTTTTAATGTTCACATGACTTTCAATTTTCTGGCCAATTCTCACTATTGTGAACCTGAATCTGTGTCCAATCTGGCATTCAGTCTTGTATGTTCACACTCATGGTTCACTTGTGCATCAATACAACTCCTCAGTCAGCTGAAAGCAGTTAAAAAGAATTTTTTAAGACATTCTGTGCATACACTATTTCATGAATAAGCCTGAAATAAGATGCTGAATTGTCAAAAAAAGTGAAGCCACTCTCTGACTGCCCTGACAAACTGATACACAAAGTAGCAATGCTGTGTGAACCCATTCTCTGAAGGATGCTGTACCAAACCCTGGCAAAATTATTGGAAAGGATCACATTCATGTCAATCAGTGTGGGGCAGTTCTCAAAGTTCTGCCATCCTCCTGACATAGGTATGATTCAGAGCTCAGTATCTTTGCATCCACATATGCAGGTGTAACAGGTGTGTGTCGATGAGTGGAGCAGAAGCTGTGACCATGCACCCTCTTCTGTTCTCTTTCCTTACCACACAGAGTGTTAACTGATGTGGGAAGTGTTATTTCCTTAAGGACAAATCCTCCTAGTATTTCACATTATACTTGACAGGAACCCCTTCACCTTCCAATTTCAAATGAATGCATTTCATTAGAAATGTTTCATATTTCTTGTGCCACATACGCCAAACAGAATGTTTGTGTTCATTGAATTGTTTGCATTTACTATCAAAAAAATGAAAAAAAAAAGTATAAATGGCATTTCCCCATGGGCAGTTTCATAAAAACAAACAAACATGCAAATATGCAAACAAACAAAAAGTAAATAAAATCCAGCCAGCTTTCTGGCAAGAGGAAAATTGTATGGGTAAAAATATCTGCTTGCTTGATTCTACATGCAGTGCTTTTTCAGGGAATGGAAATGCTTCATTGTGGAGCATACAGGCAGAACCTGATTATGTGAAGCTAGATTGTGGAGCTGTAACACATGTCGGCATGCTCTTTCTCAGCAGGGACAATGACCTAAGTAAAGCCCACCAACACTAATAAGGTCTTCACAGTTCCACCTGCTTAATACACTTATAGACTGAATACTGGGCTGAACTCTATTGTACACACACGTTTACAAGCAGAAAGAGCTAAATACAGGGAAAGGGGGTAAGCATGCAAGTCTGAATACAGGTTATTGCCAGGGGTAATTTCACTTCCATAAAACTTTCTTTCACCCAGTATGTTTGTGAGGTTTATCCCATCGTGCAGGGATGAACATGGCCAAAATACAATAGTTTTTCTTAAATCTGTGCCTTTCAGCACATAGGAAAGATCATGGGTAATACAACATATATCCCTAAGGATTCAAACAATTAATTGTCAAGCCCATCTCCAGAAGGTTTCATCCTGTTTCTGAAATGAGGAAGGGAGAACAGAGACACCATTGAGATACATTGTACACAAACATGAAACTATTGGATATCCATTGTGATTGGAAAAAACTTACTGGGAGCTAGGACAAGAATCACTTTAGCTATCTGCTAGTTCAATAACTTGAGATGTTTTACAATAATGAATTCTCTGAATGAAGTGTTGCCAATCCAATTGAACTACCAGCAATGGCCTAAAAACAGTGCTAGATGGAAGAACCTGGTTCCACAGGTACCTCACTGAGCTGCTTTGAATGTCAGTGCCTGTAAATGGTTCAGCTATTGGGACGCCGCATGTGGCTGGGAGCTATGAATTGGCATAGCTCTTGCTAGCAGGATGGCTAGGGGATAAGCACCTCTCCTTCAACTTTCAGGTTAGGAGTAATCTGTCTCTAGTTCTCTAGGAAAGTATCTTCTAGGAAAATGAGGGTGCAAGGGACACCATACATCGTAACTCTGTTACCGGAGGAGGTGGTTCTATGCTAGGGTCTTTTTGTCGTTCTTCTTTTGTCACTGTTGCCTCTGTATTAACTTGATTCGATTTCTGATAGTAAGCACTGCCCCCGAAGGGAAAAGGTCTTGCTGACTGTTTATGTGTTGTGTTTTCTGCTGAGTTGTTCCATCATGGTAGGAAAGGCTGGAATGCTCCTTGTCCTCCAAGACACATTCAGGTAGGAATATGGAGCACACTCTTTCACGTATTTGCTCCAGCACCTTCACTTCTCTTTTTATCTTTTTTCTGTGTTGGTTTTTCACCCTGCTCACATTTGGGTGGAAATTGCCCCCATTGTTGTTGCCACTAGTTTATTTTATTGCTTTTCATATTTCAGAATTTCTTCTTATGCTGAACGCAATTCAGTAGCACTTTTAATCAAAGAAAAATGAGTTTGCTCACATCTGTACCCCTTTATGGTTTAGGGCAAGTAACGGATTGTTCTTCAAAACTAGTTTTTATGTAATCAACTGCAATGATATAATGAAAGGGCCAAAATATTTTTTAAGCATTTTCCTGTTACCATTAATAATAATGTACTTTCTCCAAGGATATTATTTGGTTTTGGCTACAAATTGTATGGTTGCTACCTTACCTGTTGCAGTTCAGTATCTTCCCAAGAAAAGACCCAGCTGGTGAAATCTTGTTGTTGTTTTTGTTAAAATGCAAACTCTCTTTTAAAATATTGTTTTGACCTCCTTTGTTCTCCAGCTTTATTCAGAGCTTTTACGATGACACTGAAGTAAGTCCAGGGTGTGATTTTGCCAGGTTGTTGTCCCTGGACTGAGGCCTGTAGGGGTAGCCTGCTTTCTTGTGACAGTAACCAAACACACATATTTCCAATAGAACTAATTCCTTTCTTTTGCAAAGTTTATATGTCCTTTGAGAAATTTTGTGGATTCCTGGCTAGTCAACTTTCATGCTGAACAGCCATGTGTGTATGTGTGAAATGAAGAGGGGGGTAATATCCTACAAAATTCAAAAAATTTCAATATGACAACTGTCCTAGTCCACTTTGAGACTCCTTTATGTATGATATAATATTTTAGCATAATAATAAGGTGTAAGTCAATTTCTTTAGATGTTCTTCTAGAAGTCCTCATTTTCTCACTATCCGTGGATGCAGAGATAATACAAGAAGGATGCTAGCACAAACTGTTTCAGCATTTACCCTTTCCCAGCACATGGGGCTTGATAATAGCATCCTGTTGATCTTTGTCCTCTGTATTAGGCTCTGTAAAAATCTGGTAGGAAAAAGCTGTATTTCTGGGGACAGATGAAGCCATATGATGCTGCTGTATCTTTGTTTCAACCAGAGATTTTATGGAAGCATGAAAGGGTTATTTCTTATCTCTGATTAAATCTAAGGTTTCGTTCCCCAGTGCCATCAAACTAACACCTTTCTTTAGTATAACACATACATACCTTCGCAAATATTTTTAAAACAGTCATCCATCATGTGTTATAACAAAAAACTAATCATCAAGAAGTATACTTCCTTGCTTATTCTCCAGGGGTGGAATTCAATTATGCAGAGGAACAAAACAAGGTTTATATACCATCCAAGTCCCTTGTAGTCCTGTTTGTGCTGACTCTTTACACAAGGGTAAGCTCTACCACAAATAAACAATTTCTGTGTGATGTCCGAATGCCACAATGAATTAAATTTTGTCTGTAGGACCCCTGTCAGTATTGTGCGTGGAAGATGGAAGAGATGCCAAGAGGAGTTTTATGCCCAGTAGGCCTGGCTCATGCCCAGCTGAAGTCAGTGGAACTTTTGCCACTCCTTCCAAAATCAACAGAATGGCTCCTCCATTCATTCCCTATTTCTCTTGCTAAGCCACAGTTTTCTGGTATTTTCAGGCACTTGTGCTCTTCAGCTGGGAATCCCCACAAGGTTGGGTTTCATAACAAAAGGCAGCCCTCATTCTCTTAAATTCGAGTAGACAGGGGAGAGCAAGGCGAGTAATTTTTTTCCCCTTGCTAATTTTGATAGGATACTGCAGGTTTGACAAAGATTACTTGAGGTTTCCATGGATAAAGGTGTGAGTAAAAACTGCAGCAATTTGAAGTAAACTGAGATGTTGTTTTTGTAGGTTTTCTTAATTCACTGGAAAGGACAAAATGTGTATGCAGCACTATCCTAGTGCCACTCCCTCAGCAGCTTGCATTTTAGAAGTGATTGTTACCTCCTTAAAAATGCCTGATGTTATCCTCAGTAAATGAATTCTCTTAGTCTGAAGCAATCTGTTGTTCCAGAAAGGTTCCCATCTCCTCACAGATTGCTTACAGCCCCTTGCAGACCTGACACAGAGCCTTTGAAGTAAATGTAAAGTCTCGGTGACCTCAAGGGTTTAGATAGGGACCCTGTGGACTGCACAAAACAGGTAACACCATCAAAAGCACCTAATAACTACTGACAGTCAGTAGGTCTTAGTCTCCAAATCACTTGGATGACTTTGAAAATATTTATCCCACAGCTGGCTATACATTCTCAGCAGTACAGGGCATATAAATGGTACTCAATGAATAATATAGAAGTTCTGCTAAGTATAAAAATATCTCTCTTTGGGAAAATTATAATTTTATGCTTTGCTATTTTTTGTCAATATCTTGGTAAACATACTTTTGACTATAATTTTTGCTTAAAGTACAAATATGTAGTATGTGTCAAAATAAAATATTTATTGAATACATTTACTTTGTGTCTGTTGAGTTATGAGTGGATTCTGAAGTGCTTCTTTTCTGCACCTGTTGAAGCCATTTTATATTCTCTCTTGGTTAGAAACAATAAAAACTTGAATCCTCACATTTCTGCAAAAAGAAATGGGTGAAGAGAATTTGAATTGAAATTTAGCACAAACATTCACTTTTGCTGGCACTCTAGGACCAACCACAGGGTCACTTCAAAACAAAGGTTTTAAAGGGTAAGGATAGTCATATCTACCAAAGCGATTTCTGATTTGTAGATGGGCTGATATGAAATGGTACTACAGAGTGCTGGGTGCAACTTGTCCAAGGATGCTGGAAGAGAACTATGGCTTTCCTGATGTCCCCAGAGAGGTTTCGTTTCTTTTCTCTTTCTTGCAGTAATCCCAGGAGGACAGTGTGAGCCAGTGGAGGACTGAGTCTTGAATACCATCGCCTGCGTCACCCAGGTGCAAAAATGGGCTTTGTAGATGACCGTGACATTACTGAAAGAACGTGCCCTTATGACTTCTGAGAAGAAAAGGGAATGTACCTTTCCCAGCCTCCAGAAGTCTACCACAAATAAACAATTTCTGTGTGATGTCCGAATGCCACAATGAATTAAATTTTGTCTGTAGGACCCCTGTCA
>JAWWEE010000001.1:19142793-19180156 GCA_035221455.1 Xenops minutus | reverse complement strand
AGTGGAACTTTTGCCACTCCTTCCAAAATCAACAGAATGGCTCCTCCATTCATTCCCTAGTTCTCTTGCTAGCCTCTTTCTCTTGCTAAGGGATTGAAGAAATTTCTGGCACTGGCAGGAGTTCAAAAAAACAGCCTTGCATCCTGACAAGTGATCCTTCCTGTCAGAGAAATTTACTCCGAGACAGAGGAGCAAGGTGGTATTCAGACACCGACAGCAGCAGATACTTGTGTTTGGTTTACCTGATGGAAAGTGATGTGGTTGATGACATCTCATCAGGAAGCAGGAGGCCACCTTCCCAGAAGCCTCATTGTCCATGTAAGCACCAACAAAGTGGAGGTGGGCATTGGAAACTCAGACCTTGGCTCTCTGTAAGTCTCCCTCAGGAGACACCAGGGCGCTGCAGCTATTGCCATCTCTGTGGTTGCTTCATGAGGTGTCCTGCAGTCCTCACTCCATGTTTTTCCCTGAGCATCTTAAGCCTCTTGCAAAAGGTGAAGGACAAACAAAGGCATTATTTTCCAGTTACGTGCTTTAATTCAGATTAAAAATGTAGAACTTTGGGCACACTTTTTCAAGGAGAATCTATAAATGACTAATTGGGTCTGTGCACAGACTCATAACCAAAGGGCTTGTGAATACGGAGATTAAGTTCTATTGTAGCTTTATCTTTGTGATGTGATTGGGTCCTTTGAATATGTAAGCAATAGATTATGAGGACAAGAACAAGTAAAATTAGGTGAGTATTCAGTTTAGGCAGAATCTCTTTCTGCTCCTTCTGTAAGTGATAAAGAGACATACAGACTCCCCGTGGATCTTGACCCACTCCAGATTTCTTTTGGTGGTTGTTCAGCTCCCCTCGCTGTCTATAGACAGAATCTGAGGAGATTGTCTTTTGTCAGAGTTACATATGTGCCTGAAGGTACGTGGTGTCACAGTTCCATTTAGCTTTCCTGTATGAAGATATAGAGGAACAGAGAACATAAAAAGTGCTAATTTCCTATCTACCAGATTTAATTTAAGCATACAGGGATCCCTCCCTCAAATAATCTGGTTTGTACAGTTCAAACACATTCTTCAACATGAGGAAAAAAAGGCACAATTCAACAATGATTTTATTTCCTCACCCGTTACAATCATTGAAATGCAATTATGTTTAATCCAACACAGAAAACCAATTATTTTTACTGATACAGTGGGATATTGACTGCTAGAGAATGGGAATAGAGTTCTATCAAACCAAAGAGAGAAAATGACGACTAGTCCTTCAAATGATAACTCTAATTTCTGAAAAAGCAAAGAAATATCAATCCTTTCTTTTATCTTTCTATATCATATCATACAGAAAGATGTCTTGACATTCTTCGAAAGCTACTCAAAAGCTTCCACATGAGCTGTGCATAAAGAGCTGCAGCTGACACGTGAAAAGTCTTTAAAAACAATTCTGCAACCGTAGCTAGATCCACTGGGATCAAATAAGGTAGTCTTTAATTATATCCTCCCTGAAAAGCTGTGCATATGCAGAATGTTTCCAGAGTTTGACTATATCTTGAGAGCTGTTTGTGAAGACAACCCTTTCACATGCTTTAAATGGGATTTAGCCAAGTCACAGGGATGAGCTTACACAGTTGCCTGTATGATCAGAACCAAAGATCCTGTATGACTGATTTTAAAAAAAAAGATTAACATACGTGCACACCTTGCAGGCAGAGACTTATCCTATTGAAATAAATACACCTCTGTGAAAAGTTAAACATGTCCATAAGCTTTTGCAAGATGGGACTGATTTTGTGAAAATGTGCTGAAAATCTGTGTAGCACCTCCTCGCTTCACTTCTATCAGAAAGCATGTTAGAAAGCCTATCTGTATTACTGTAGGATTACACTATTAGCTGTATAAAAAATAACATTTTCTTGCAAAAAAATGTTTTAGCAGATTTTTTTTCTTTGACAGAAAATGTATTGATCTGATCCTGGGAAAGTGACTGTAGTGCTCAACAGAACAGTTCCTGCCATATAATTTTGATGTTCTTAAGGTTGTGTAATATTTCATATGAAAAGCCTCTGTCAACTTCCACTGACTGTTGAATCTTAAAATGATTCATCCACACAAATATATTTTTCAGGAAAGCTTCTGAAACAGGAGACATCATTGCAAAATACAATTTAATTAAACACATGTTGATTATAAAAGTATGTACATATCTATATATGTTTCTTTTTTCTTTTCTGCTTCATTTTTATGACTCACATTGAAATATAATCTTTAAAATAATGTGAAAAAGGAAATTCATGAGAAAGAATACATTTTGAAAAATAAACTTGCAAAAGCATGCATTTCTGTATTGTAATCTTTAATGTTTGCATATAACAATAAAATAAGAAAAGTTATTGTGTGAAATAGTTAAAATTGTCAACACTTCTCAGTTCCGAATTAAACAAACTTTATATTTCCAATAATCTCATTCCAAATGTGTATCTTCAGATTTCCATCTCAGTAATTCTGAATATTTTTGCCAGTCAGATTTCCCAGGTATCAATGGAAAATTTGATTTCTATTCCTGCCTTTTACAATTTTTCCTTCTCTTCATGGGAAGAGCCATCCATAACAAACTAGGAGGGGAGGGACTGGTTCCACTGGCAGCAAATTAAGGTTTTCCAATTAGTTCCCTGAAGTTAGGGCTTTCAGTGTCAAGACATAATTACAGGTAAGAATGGACCTGTTGAGGTTGGTGTTTAGCCATTGGCTTCAGAGGGTACACATTTCATCCTCAAATGTTTTCTTTCAGTAGTGTTTGAAAATATCCATGTGACTAGGTGTATACAAACACACACACACAGAGGTTCCTCTCGCTCATGTTTCGTATGGGAGAACATATGGTAGGCTCAAAGTGAAAGTGCATGGAGTTGTGGTGTTCTCTGGCTGCGGTTTTTTTAAGCACAGATATAATTTGTATTGAAGCTTTCTCTTTTTTTTGCTCTTACACAGATAAAAACCACATTTTCATAGAGAAAAAGAGTTTTCCCAGCTGGTCTCTGACTGTGTTGTCAGGACCACTGTCTCACGCATGTGTGATGTTATGTTTTCCCATAAAGCTTTGATAGGAACTAAACAGAGAAACTTTAATTTGTTTCTTAGTCCTACATCAGTCAGTATTTTACAAACTTATGGCCAAATTTACTAGTAAGTGTTGCAAAAGTAATAGTGTTGCATAAAGCCACAATTTCTCAGAAAGAGATATATTACTATTTTAAAACCTTTCAGCCTTTAAGCTAAACTTACAATTTTGTGACCTCTTGCACGTTCACATACAGAATTCAACCTGAAAGCTGAGCAAATTGGAGGTGAGTGCAATCCAAACGTGCCAACCCAAGTGAAACCAATTTGGAAAATTTTATCTAGAAAAATTCAAGATCATAGAATCACAGAATAACCTCGGTTGGAAGGGACCTCAGAAATGTAGGCTTTTTTTTTTTTTTTTATATCTGCTCTTAAAGAACTAAAGAAGGCCCAGCACAAGTATTGCACGTCACTAAATTATCTTGACATGATTAAATTGTATTTAAAATTGTGTAAAGGCTTTGAAATCATCTGATTGACTTCTTTACTGACAATGGGAATTGAGATACAGATCTTCAAAACAAAACACCATAAACCTCTACAAACTATGAAGACCTGAGAATTCTAGCAGACATTTTCCATGAAATGGCTATGGATAGAGACAATAAAAACATCCTGTAAGTGTTGGTACACAGACCTATGACACTACTATAATAGCTGGATGAAACCAAACCCACCACAACATTGATATGGATTCTGATCAGTAATAAGATGGAGCAGAGAAACATATCCCAATATTGACTGAGCCATTGACTGAGCCCTTCACTGTATAATTTTCATTGCCATTTAGAGTCCATGATAAAAAATTTTAGTTCACAGATGCAAAAGCTTTTCAAGAGTGATCCTACAAATTAGAGAGAGACCTCAGAAACACTGACCTAAATAAAGTCTACTCCTCCCCTAAATATAAGTTTTGAGGTTTCTTCCTAGTTTAAGGGATATTTATCCCATTCTCATTCTAATTAGTGCCATGGAAAAGTGCTGTGCTGCCCAAGAAGAAGCCTGTAGATTTTTGCTGAGTCTAGTTGTTTCAAGCAGCAGTCTTTGGACATATCCCTGTCCTGTTAAGAAGTTTTATGTTTTTTACATAGACCTCTTGGGCCATTGATGCTCTTTGCCTGTCTTCTTTGATTTTCAGTTGCTAAAACAGTTAAAAGAAGAAATGCTATAACATTGTTCTAAGATGACTATTTGAAATGAGCAATTGCTGCTGTAGTTGCCATAGGGATACTGAATGAACGCAAATGAGGTAGGAGATATCCAGAAGGCTCTGTGAACATGAGTTTCTCTTCAGCAGCCCAGTGTGACCAAAAGATGGCAGATTTCTGCACTTCCATAGTGCTGGGCGGCAGATACTGCATGACCTATGTCGAAATAGCTGTCTAGATGTCTGCATGCTGCACCTTCCATTGAAAGTGGAACTTGGCCTCTTAGGTGATTTTGACATTGCCACAAGTTCCCTAGGAACAATACTTAGAAACAATTACTTGCTGCAAAGACTAAAATACCACCAATACTGGATTCATAATAAATCCACCAAGGAAAACTGTGGAAGCTGCATAGATAAGAGTCTAATTAAAATAAACTAATATTTTGAGAGGAACAGCTCTTTCACAGATGAAGGAACTATCACATAGAAGGTGTTCAACACTATAACAAACACTCTTTCCATAGAAAAGGTGAGCTGCCTCCCAAGAACTTTGGTTCTAGAATTTTTTATCTTATTTATGACATATGGTGGAAGTGGTCAACTGCATGGAGAATGGTGATAATTTTTAGTTTGTGTATTGGCTTCTATTCCAAACAGCACTAAATCAAGGCTCTAGTCATTATAAATATAACCTGTATATGCAATGACATAATAATGTCTAATCCTCATAAAATACTGACAAATGATAACTTGGCGTCACACACCAACACTCACAAAAACTACCTTTAGAGCATGATTTGCTTCCAACCTTCTCATGGAAAGAGATGACTTTCATAGCCTAAGGTTCCTCAGATTTATTCTTTCCATTGGAAGGTATAGAGAAAGACCAATGACATTTATGACAAGAATCAACTCTACCCTCGGGTGCTTTTTCACAGTTGTACATAAGGACTGAGTTTGGCACTAAATTATTTGGTTAAAATACACAAATAAGTACAGTTTCACACTATACATTCTTTTTTACACTGACACAGTTCTTAATTCTTAATGCAGGCTAGAGCCTTGACTATTGTGAATAGAGGCATTTCAATTGTCTTTAGAGAAATTGTAGTGATTTGCTTAAGGTCACTTAGACTATCAGCTCAGACTTTCAGCTCCCAAAATGCAAATTTGTGCTGGAAAAAAGCCATGCTGGCCAGGAGTAGGCTTCAAATCAGCTCTTTCAAGGTGGTATTATCCCAGTCACTGTGCATTGGATGTATTAACAGTGGGAGATACTCTTGAAAAGATTAACTCTAGATAGTGCACCCAAGTTTGAGCCAGTATAAATAATTTGCAATAGTGAAAGGGTATAAAGAGGATTTTACGAGAACAGTTGTAGACATTTCCCAACTAGATGGAAGACATTAGCAGCCATGGAGTAATCAGAACATACATGGTTCACTGATAAATAAATACACAAAATCTAACTTGTTTTGCTCAGGAGTGGACTAGATGACAGACAGTATCTTCCTTATTTCCACTTGTCAAAATACTGTCTGCCCTTCCTATTTACATCACCTCTAAGCTTAAAGCTCTGCAACTTCTTCTAAAATGTTCTCCCCCTCCTCATTTTTATGGTTATTATAATATTATTAACACTATGCATTAGTACCTTTCAAAGTTGTCTGATGGAGGTTAATTAATCCCTTTTAAACTACTCAAGACTTAAATGAAATACACAAACATTATAATATCCATCTTCTAGCTGAAGGAGATGAATCACAGAAAAGTTAAGTTGCTTCTAAAGTCATAAAACAAGTCAGTAGGCAAATCAGGGGGAGAGGTAAGCAGCCTTGGACTTCTAGACACCCACAGAAATGATTGCATTAGCCTGACTTCCTAGAACCAGTATGTCCGAATGAGATAATTTTATTCAAAAGAGTTCTCAATTATATTCACATTTAGGCTTGATTCCAGTATTACTGTAGCCAGTGGGAAAACAGCAGCAGAAGATTTTGGTGCTAATGTACCCTTTTCAGTGAAAGGAAAGACAACTGTGAGACAGTGTAAGTAAAATCATTTTCCTAATGGGGTAGTTTTTTTAATGTTAGCAGGTATCAGTATTATAAACTTGCAAGAAAGGCCAGGTTCTGTGTTCGGATATAATCTCACCTTCCTTGTAAATGAGCCTTTAATATGTCTCTAATTTCCAGGGTCAGGCACACCTCCCTGCACCTACACTCCCGGACTATTCAGCCTTACCATGTCCACAGATGCTGATAACAATAGGTAATATTGGATGCAAGAAGGGTCAGTTGACCAGCCCTTACTATTGCTGTGGACCCTTTCCTGCTTTCCAGGGCTTGACGACAGAATGTAGGGAAGACAGGAGGGTGGACAAGCGTGGAGAAGGGTTGCTATTATGCATGAGTGGTGATGCAACTCATGCCTTGAGTCTGATTTCAGGGAGAAGGCCTCCAAGATCTCATGGTTGTTCCAAGTGACTCCAACCACTGGGAAGCAGGGTATGCTGCAGGTCCTTTGGGGACAGTGGCCTCTGCAGAATTTATGCAGAGTACCTAGCCTCAAACCAAACCCTTGGGGCTCCACAATATCCCAAAATAACATGGGCAACAGCTTTTTGAGAGGTGTTGAACCTCTGCCACCATGAGGAACATAACCATAGAGGGCAGGTCTACCAGGCCTTCCTCCTGCTCCCTCCCTGAGGCAATAGGATAACAATCTGTATACCACTCTGATATGTCAGCACTAAACACCCAGCTTGTACATGACACGCTTTATCTCCCATTCTGTACACAGCCTATTGACACATGACAGTGGTAGCAGGACCTCAGCGATTTTCCTGATTTCTCGGGTTTATTCCTGATTTCCACTGGCACAAGAGAAATGGATCATTGCTAGGCAGCTTTTTACAGAGTAACTGGACCAGCAGTGGAAGGAGACTGAGCTCACATTTAATTTCTACTTGAAAAATATCAATGATGAAAAGGCCTTGTGCTACACTTCTGTGATGGCAGACTTTCACCCTGCTGGGAGTAGTTTGGCCAGACAACTGAATAGCCCTTACTATTAAGAGCAGATTTAAAATATCTTAATGCAATCACACATACAAAAATGTAAGTGTAGCTGTAATCCTCATTAGCATATGACACCATGCTCAATTTCACATGTATTTACCTGGATAGACCATGTAATTATGCCACATAATTACTCATGTATTTTACGAATGAAGTTGCATCTCTGCAGCTCAAGATGATGTACCTTTTCATGTCAAATGGAGTCCTCTGGCACATTTTCCACCATACATATTTTCTCTTTTCTAAAAGCAAGGGCCAGAAGTTGAAAACAGTCATCCAAGACCACAAGAAAAAAGGTAAATATTGTGTTTTAGGCAGTGAATTTTAGTTTAGAACATTAGGACTGGTTGATGGAATTTATTGAGAGAAGCTTGTTTAGAACATGTAAACTATTACAAATATGACTTGTTATTGCTGTTATCTATTAAACCTCTTAATATACTCTAGGCTCTCTCTGAGGGCATAAAGAGATGAACAAGTAGGAAATGCCCAGGCAGGAAATAGTGCCAGACCATGTTCTCGGCTGTATCTAAATATACTCAGGGCAGCAAATAGCAGGAATTATGCTGATGTTGGCTATAATACCCAAATACACTGTGATAATCTGTTTCAGTCTCCACATAGGTTTACAATATAGACCTTATCACAGTTTACACTACGGAAAAGCAAGACTACCTCTAGAGGCCAGCTGTGTCAACTCTGGCTGCTGGACTCCTGCCCAAATTGTATAGGCAGTGCACAGATATCACCCATAAAGACAAAAGCCCTGATACCCCATTGCCCTGTATCTTACTTTGCCTTTTAATTGCATTTGTTCAAACAGAAATGGGTATAAAATGCTGCAGGTCTGGTTGCATTGGTCTGCAGTCCCATGCAGGGAGGGGGAGGAGAGTCTTACAGCTGACTGGTGCTGGATTAATTTTTCATGCAAAAAAAAAATCTCAAAGAGATTAAAAATATATTAAAAATATATTTCATATGACCTCACTGCAACATTTTATTCTGGGTTAGAGAGTTTCTTTAAAACATTTTATTGGTTCTTCAAGAAAACGAAAGCAGCTTTAAAACAAAAGCAGTCTGGAGAAAATAAATCAGGTGGAGTAAAACCTACCAAAAGGAAATGCAGTCATTCAGTAATGCAGTGAAACAAAGTCAAATTCACACCACGTTTTCCTCATCCCAAAACAAAATTATGTGCCAAAACAAATGTTGATGATTAAATATCTTAACATTTGGCTTTGTGTATGGACCCCTAAAGAAAAATGAAGTAAGGAGAACAACAATTATGAGTTTTTTCTTGGGTGCCAAATCAGAGCAGAATCAGCTGAAACCAAAGCTTTCTTGTTTCAGAGAGTGATTTGGGGTTTTTCTCCCAGTGTTCATCAGCACATTCTCAAAAATATTTGTAATAAATTTTTAGAGATCTAAAAATCTAAGGCAAACTATTTTTCCATTTATCTGTGAACACCTATTTGCACATAAACTTCAGGATGGCTGAGCAATTTTGTTCTAATTTAGATTACAATTTACCTTTTTTTTTTAATTTGCCACGGTTGATGTTCAAAAAGGCATTTTAAATGTTTGTTTCTTAAACAGCTTTAAAAAAAATATCCGATGGTCTGTTGTTCATGTAGAAATAAGAATATACAGTGTGGTACTGGATAAGGTCTACAATGAAGTCTCCGGTCACTAAATCTGTGTAAAGTGATAAGATCTATTTCTTACAGCAGTTTGAATGTGTAGATCTCAAAGCCCTTGAGAAAAGGGGTTGTAATCATCAACACTGATGATCTCCACTGATGGGCAACCTCAGGAGATAAAGGGATTTGGTGAAGGTCATCCAGCACACCAAGACTTGAGCTGCACCCTGCTCTCCTTGGAGCTAAGACAGCATTCAAGCCCATGGGTCATGCTGCTGCTTTTACAGATTGATATACATATTTTTTTGCTTCAGGTGGTTTGGATCTAAGGGTGCAACATTGAGTCAGAGTGCATGAACATGTTTCCTCCCCACCCTGCCCTGTCTTTTCCTCTCCTCCCACAGTTAATATATCTGAGGTAATTTTTTTTACAAGGATTTGCTGGAAGCAGTGATAGATAACAGGAAAGTACTCTGAAGGCTGTAGTAAACAAAAGCCATCATTTGTGTTTAACTGATGTATTCATCCCCTTGCTTTGCGTAAAAATCCTTGTGCCCAGCTTTTTTCTATCACAGGCAAAGAGGTCATACCATCTCCTTTACAAATGTGTCACTTTACTGGATAATTTTCTTTCCCTCATGTTCCTCTTGGAAGGTTGCTCAAGAGCATCTCAGGTACAGGAGGTAGAAACTGTCTGTTGTCAACTTACTCATGGCTAGTTTTGGACTATCCCTTTCCATACCAGCATTTCCTTTTAGGTTAAACACACTCCTAAGTTTTATGTATCTCTGAGTGCATACCCCCCACAAACCTAGATTTGCTACAGGGAGCAAGAGAAGATATAAAACACAATCTGAGAAACACAGGGCAAAAGAACTTCCTTCTGCTTCCCTTGTCTCTAGCTAAATACTACTTTGATGGTTTAAGGGAAATATAAACTATGTTTATACAAAATATGAACTACTGGCTCTTGACTCTGTCTGGCAAAAGGGAGATCTTGCAGGAGTTTGGTATTGCATGATTGTCATCCTGCTCTCTGATTATGAGTCTTTCATGCTGAATCTATGTCTTTCCTCCACCACCCCAACACAAGCATGAATCCATCATCCCTGTCTCCCCTGGGTTGCCTTCTGCGTATCCTCATAGTAGTTAAATGCCACAGCCCCCTTTATATGCTGCTTGATGGAGGCTTTCTGAAGCTACCTTGGAGATCCTGCTGCCTTGAGAGATGCTGCAGTTTCATTCTGAGTGTATTCTCCAGTTATTTCTCTCTCCTTTTCCCTGGATGACCTAAGAGCTTGTGGAGCTCTCTGCTATAGTGTTGGTTAAAAATTCTGTATATCTAATATAGAGTATTTTCTCTGAGAACTTTGCTTTTGAAGTTATTTTTTCTCTGTCAGTGCCTTTGATGGATTTCTGGGTCTCACTGTCATGTGCTGGGATAGAGGTAACTTTTGCATTAGGCATCTGCAATTTTGCATTGGAAATCTGTATACTTTTTCTGCACAAGTCCTATGTAAGCAGGCAGATATATCTCCCTTATTTCTTTTTCCTCTGGACATTTACTTGGCATTGCAACACTGATGGTTTATTTCTTGTATTCTTTCTGCCTTTTAATAGCATGCCTGAGTCGCAAGGGAAGGAGACTTCAGTCTGCTCTTTGAAAAAACTGGCTGTTATCCTCATCGTGTTGCTGAACTTTCACCCCCATCTTCTTTGCAGACTCTTTGGGATCCATCATCACTGCAGTTTAGGTACTGTAAAATACAGTTATTGAACCACAGAGAGTGTGTGTCCATGACTGTGTGAACTCTGCGCCAACAAACTGGTATGAGCTATATCACTACAGATAGTGAGAAAAGTTTGCTACATTAGGTTGTGCCTCATCCTAATAAGAAATTCAGAATTCAAAAAATGATGAGCCTTAGGAAAGCATGGATGGTCCCACCTTCTTGTCCTCAAAAGCCCAGGAATTATTAAAGAACAGTTGTATTTTAGAAGGGAAAATCAACACTTCAGCATAAATTCCTTACTCCTAACATACAAATCCAAGCCAGCATTTCTCTGAGTAACCTGTCATTGTATCCTTTATAGAGATTTGATTTTGCTATTTCATTTTGATTCATTGTGTAGCAACATTACTAAGAGGAAGAATAAAAAAAAAAAAAAACAAACAGGAAAATCACATGTAAGAAGCAATTTCAAAAATACACCAAACCATCAAAAGATACAGTCACTTTTTTTTTTACAGTGAAAAATATGTGCAGATGACTACCAGAAAAAAAAAAAAAAGCCAAATTCAATGTGATCAATGGCATCACCAAACAGCCTGTTTTGTTTCTGGAAAGTTACACTGCTATTACAACAAGGCTATCAAACCAAGGTAGAATCCGTCTAACATTATATATGTATCTATGGTGTAGGCATACCAACTGCAAATATCCACAGCCAAACTAGTCATTCCAGGCTTCCTCTGAATTTAAAGAAGGCAAAATAGGCACAGCAAAGTGGCGATTTGCTCCATCCAATGTAGGTATAAAATAGGTCATACAACTCACGTCCGGTAAGTGCCTGATTCTTTCCACTGACTATAAAGAACAACTAGCCTAGACGTAGGTACCTACACCTTGTAGGCCTCTGACGATGCACAAAATGGGTGTCATCTAGGGTGAGTTCAGACTTACAGTCTGTTTAAATATAAGGAGTTTCAGAGACAAAAATCAGGGGGCAAGAAAAGCAATCAAATATAGGCAAGAGGTGTTAGGATGGGTAACTGAACACATTATCAGGTAGATCATTAACTAATTAGAAAAAACACATAAGTTCTATAAATAATAAGTAATGTAAGGCATTAAAGCTTATACCATCTGACTATACTAAATGAATGTGGTAGACGTATTAAAGAGACAGAAGAACAGTGTTAGTAAAAGACTACAAAGCAGACATCTCCCTGATTTAATCCATGCCCATATATTCCTTTATAGCTGAAGGCATGCTTTTACCTTGTGGGTTTGTCAAGAATTAACTAAGTCTGAATTTGATTGTTTAGAAGAAAATTTTGCAGTTCCACTGAATCCACACCGTGTTTTCAGCTGATCCAATGCAAGTTAAACCACTCCAGACCTACATGTATTTAAATGTTCTGATGTCAGGGGAAGTACACTTTTTGACCTGTGTAAATCCCCCATGGTCAGTTTTTGCACGGTCATTGGTTCTCTTGCCATTTATAATCCAAAAGTGCTTATGTTTCTCTGGGGATGGTGACACCAAAGAGGTTCCTCTGTAAGGGAGACCAGAGTGTGTCTTGTGTGTGTTATATGACCATAGAGTTCACCACTGAATTTGGGCCAGAATCTGCAAAAAGAAATGAGTTATTTATTAGGGAACTGTCCTGTAATTTAATATCTCACAGATACCTTATCAAGATTCTGAGGATATTAATGCAACAATGCTGGATTGTTTTTAAATGCCTTCAGACAGTCTGCGGAGATGTCATGTGACGTACAAGTACAGGGGAGTTTGAATTTATCTTAAGAGGCTTAACTTGATTTTTTCCAAAGAAGAAGTACTCACAATACATTTTCTTCCAGAAAATACTTTCAGCCTTAATTTGTGTTTCAGCATGAACTGATGGCTGTTTAGTGTATGTTCTTTTCTAAAAAACCACTCAAGAAATTTCATAATTCCAGAGCAGCTCTTTTTATTAAGACCCATTTGCCTATAACACTCTTTTCTTTATGGTTTAGCTACTGGTTTAGATAATTTGTTTTTATTGACAGCAAAACTATTCAATTTGGTTGACTTTTTCAAATATTAACTGCTCTAACTTTAATTTAGACTGCCAAGGTTTCCTCATTTATAGGTGAAACCATCCCATTCACCTTTCCAGGAGAAAACAAGTCAGGACTGGCATTTATTGCTCTCAAAGGGAAAAAGAGGAGAAAGAGCAGCCCTGTTTCATTGGAATTGCTCTTTCTGATTTAGAGCTGTCACCACTGAGGACTCAGGAAAGACAAGCAAGGGCAGCCACCCTCAGTGTTATCGTCCCAAAGCTTCTGACAAAAAATGATGCTGTAACCTTTAATCAAAAAATTATTCTTACTAGTCTTTTCCATGATTCATCACTGAACTATAGCAGAACTCTGCCAAGCTTTGGGTGAATCAAAGACTTCCAGTGGGTAAGATGGAAAAGCAAGGTGTACTGAGGATGTGGGAAAACTAGCCAGTGAGACACCCTATGATTTACATGGTTGGGATTGGGTGTTCACAGTGGTTCACTGTTCTATGTTTCTCAGCCTCAAATCTTTAACTGAAATCTAGAAAATTGGGCCTTACTCTTCAGGAAAGGAGGACAAATAGCTTTAGAAAACAGATAACGTCTATCAGCAGGAGAAAACAGTGATTTTTTTCTATTTTTCAACATCCTAGTTCATGAAGCCACTGCAAACTCTTATTAGCCACAGACTAATGGGCATGGGACAATTAATTAAGAGTGTCAGAAAGTTCACCTCCTCTAATTTGATGACCACTCTGATCACTGCACATAGCCTTCTCCAGGGGAAAGGCTATAAATTATTTAAACTGAACAAAACAGTTGAGTTACGAGGTTTTATCTCCGGGAATTAGATTCCTATTTTTCAAAGATGCATTTTTCTTTAGTTAAAAGTTACAGGAAATAATAATTGGTTTTGTGTTGCTCAGAGACTCCTATCAAGAGAATTGTTTCTTGCAGATAAGGCATCAATTACTTGAAAACTTCTTCCCCTTTTAAATCAGCAACTGACATGCACTATTAGATGTTGAGTCAGAGGAAGCCTTAAGGATATGATCTAGATCTTATGCACCTGTGCTTAACCCTAATGGAAAAAATAAAAAATAATCCCAAGAAAACAATATACACCATAAGAAATAACCTCAAGATTTTAATCTCTGTGTATCTGTAATCTTGACTAATACCCAGTTTAAGGCTCTAGACCTACAGTGTTACCTCTTCTTATGTTTTCTATTCATTTTTTTCTGTCCTCTGTCTGAGAAGGATGCACTGGAAATGTAGGGGTGGAGCTTCATTTCGTGTAAATGAATATAGCTTACTGAAATCAACAGAGCTACAATACTGTAAGCTGCTAAGGATATTTTCCTATATTTTAATTATATGCTTTTAGAACGGCCATAGTATCTTAGTTCATATTGAAGTGTAGAGTTCATCATAGCAGTAATCTCTAAGACACAGGCCTGCTTATCTTTTATGATAAAGGAATTACATTCCTTCTGTTGTAAGGATAAAAATCTACTATTCCTGGGAAGGTGACTTGCTGGAACCCAAATAAATTGAGCATACCTTACTTTATGATAGAAACTGAAAAGGTGTGACTGGTCACCGAATGAGTGAAGGAGGTCTCTGATATTAATGCAGTTAGGATCGCAAGACTGTGTTGGTGTCCCTCAGGAGTGGATAGTGTTGGGTATTTTTATGTGTAAGATAGATTGACCCTGGCTAGATGTCAGGTGCCCCCTTCTTCATAGCCTCAATTCACACTCAGTTTTCTCTACGTCTTCCATCTCAGAGGCAGAAGGAGATGGGAAATGGGGGCTGTACTCTGTTCATTCCATTTTCTCTGCTGCTCCTTCCTCCTTAGGTGTAGGACTCCTTACACTCTTCCCCTGCTCAAGTATGGAGTCTCTCCCACAGGAGATAGTCTTCCACAAACTTTTCCCGTGTGAATCCCGTGGGCTGCAGTTCTTCAGTGTGGGTCTTTTTCATGGTATTACTGTCCTTTGGAAACAGGTCACAGGTCCTGCCAGCAAACTTCCATGCACTTCTCTCTCCGTGGACCAACAGGTCTTACCTAGAGCCTCCAGTGTGGGCTTCCCACAGGGTCACAGCCTTCTTTGGGCATTTACCTGCTCTGGTGTGAGATCCTCCATGGGCTGTAGATGTATTCTGCTCCCTCATGTTCGTCCACGGGCTGCAGAGGCGCAGCTGCCTCAACAAGTTCTTCACTAGAGGTTGCAGAGGAATCTCTGCTCTGGCGCCTGGAGCACCTCTTTCCCCTCCTTCTTTACTGACCTTGGTGTCTGTCACATATTCTCACTCTCCTCTTTGGCCACTGTTATCCTGGGTTTTTTTCTCTCCCTCTTAAACATATTATCCCAGAGGCTTTACCACCATAGCTGATGAGCTCAGCCTTGGCCAGTGGTGAGTCTGTCCTGTAGCTGTCTGGCATTGGCCCTATCAGACCTGGGGGAAGCTTCTGGCATATTCTCACACAAGCCACCCTTGTAGCCCCCCCACTACCAAAATGTTGCCATGCAAACCCAAAAGAATGTGCTAAAAAAAATAAAAATTGCAGGTTTTTTACAGGTTTTGTGGTCATGAGAAATGCACAGATCCAGTATGGGGTACCAAAAAATTGCTACAATATATATTATAAAAAAATGTAATAATTTCCAGTAGGCAGTGTTCAGCCCTGTCACAAGATTCAATCAGTCCACTGTTTGCACCTTGGTTTTCCTGGATCCAGTCAAACATGCAGAGGGAAAAAATAATGTTCCAGGCTCAGAGACTGGGTATCTCTCAGCTTGCTTCCTGCTATCTTCTCTCTCAGGGACCTCAAACTGTCTGACTGCACTAATAACAAACAGATGTGTTAAGTGACAAAAATGGAGGTGTTCTCTCATTCATGTGGTTGACTGTGGACCTGTGCCAAGTTGTTTGTCAGGTTTGTATGACATGATCCTCTAGTGTTGAGAAAGCACAAGATCAGGACCACTGGACAGAAATTTCTGCTTATTTGATGGAAGAAGGAGGTATGGTCTGTTGGCATCAAAAAGCTGGATAATGTTGGTGAAAAGAAGGAGTTCGCAGGCACTGGCTTGCAAGAAATATCATGCCCTAAAACTGGGACTAAGAGCAAAGCATAAATTGCCTGCAGCACGTCACCTACTCAGCAGCTTTGCCCATGGCCAAGTCACAGGTCTTTGGCTTGACTAGTAACTATTTAGCCAGTTTTGAAGAGACTGTTGATATAATTTATTAAATTAGCAAATTTCAAACAAATATTTATTTATTTTTAGGCTTCTGAGTGCACTTTCTCTTTTTATTGATATTAATTCACAATACTAAATGCCTGAAATATTTCCAGTTGCAATTATGCAGAGGCATATTTCTTTGTTGTTTCTGTTTGAGTTTTATAGTTTGGATAACACTGAGTTGTAGTGAATGTCTGCCCTTTCTATTCATTATTTACTGCTTATATTAGAACAGGAAGGTAGAGAATTGGACACCTAATACATCAGATGAATTTGCCAGAAGAGCGAGTACAAAGACTCCAGGCAATTGTCGAGGACTTCTACAAGTCAACACTGACAGGAAAGAAGTCACGATCCCTGAGTGCTAGAAGTGAGTTGCCATGGGTGGAGCCACACCATTGAGCAAGGAGGTGAAAGCCCCAGCATCAGGATGGCCACTTGCAAGGTGAGGGAAAAGTGGGTCCAGAACAATTTAGGGCTTTCTAGCTAAACCATACTTTGAGAAATAGATTCAGAAATGTTGCTTTGCCCCGAAGGGCAATCCTAAGGGATAACCATTGAAAAGGGACTTGGAGAAGGTAGCATAGGTAAAATGGTTTGCCCGGCATGAAACCCTATTTGGCGCTAAAAATGGGAAAAAAAGTAGCTCCTCATATTCACAGCTCAACACCATGAGTACTCGGTGACACTCTGTCCTATCTGCTTAGCTTTCCAAAAGGTCTATGCTCACCCCACCATCCCCAGCCCCCAATGAAGTAGCAAGCCATCTACAGTATTTTTTCTGCCCTAGTTTCTTTAAAAAAAAAAGAAATCACAACACCGCCAACCACTTTGCACAGCAGACTCAGTCGTCTTTCACTACGCTGGTCCATCAATCCCGTTATTTAAGTTCTTCTTGAAAAAAACCCCAACATTTTCTTCCACAGTGCCCACACAAAGTGAGTCAATGTTCTTTTCCATTCATCTCAGAGATCAGGATTGCATCCAACATATTTTCTCATAAAAAAAGACAAGAAGGGAGAAGCATGAGTAAAACCATCAGGACATTCATACAAATCAGCTGAATAGTTGCATGACTGTGTTTGTACAACCCTTAAACTTCTTCATTCACACCCTCCCTACTCTCAAACATACCATGTGGACCTAAGTGGTTAACTATTAACTTTGTATATAACAGAATATTAAAAAAAAAGCAACCTTTTTCCCCCATGTGATTGTGCTTTTCTTCCCAAGATGTATTACCCACTTCTTTTGAGTAACAAGGTTTCTTTCTCCACTCCTATAGAAGTCTAAGTCCTGAGTGCTGGTTCCATCTGTGCACAGCTGTCTGAGTGCAAGACCTGTCGTCTCCGAGAGCAATGTAAAAGCCTAATTTCTGTGATACAGGTGTTGTTCCTTTTTGTATTGGGCTTAGATTCACCTTTGTTATCCCTAAGGCTTTTTTAACTTGGTCATAGTAAGTCACCAAAGTTTCACAGGGAACACTCCTGTTCCCTGCTGTAGCCACTGGCATTTGATGCCATTAACTGGTTTGGGACAAAGTATAATGGATGAGGAGTGGCAAGTTGTAGGAGGTTTGAAAGGTAGTATGAGATATGCTTAAGAGTTTTTCTGGATTTTTCCTGGATTTTACTTGGAATTAGCATGGAGCGCTTTATTTCCTCTTCCGAGGTCAGCGATGGCAGGCTAGCTTGCCAAGACAGTGGCACTGCTTTGGCTTTTCTTTGATGCTGGGATGCTCATGTTCAGCCAGCTACAGGCTACCTGAACATGTCAGACCTTCAGCCAAGTGGCTTGGAGTAGCAGCTTTGAGCAGGGTAAGCAACCTGGCTACTGACAGCATCTCAAAGCACTAGGGTAAGAAGGGTAGAGCAAAAGGACTTCTGCTGCCTCTGGTAAAGCCCCATTTCTTGGTAAGAGCACTGATAAGTATAGACACAATCAGTCAAGTACCTTTAGATGTGAAGAAGGGTTCGCCACATAGAGAGGTTCACCATGCTTTTATACTAGTTCATGACTGAGGTCCGAGTACTGGTCTCAGATGCAGATTTTTGAGTTGTTGTACTTATAACAGACCAGGTGGGACAGTTAAGGCAAGGTTCTATGATACAGTTCTTTCCTTTTCTCTAAGGAATCAGCTTTAAATACCATTAAGCCAAGCAAAGGTAATGAAGCGGCTTTACTTTAATCACAACAGTTACTGAGATAGTATAACTGAACAAATGATACAGAAAAGGCTTTCACACATATCACCTGCATTCTCTTTTACTAAACTATCAAAAAGCAGTAATAAAAAGGAACAGACAGGGGTTTTTTTACTACATGAAACATATAAAAAAGTGTGGGAGACTCATGGTCCTGCATGCCACCTTCTCTTTTCAGGACCTGCACATAGATCAGGAGGAGAACAAACCAGGCATTTCTGGATTTTGCACGCCAGCGTGTTTCAGACCTCAGCCAGATATTAAGAGCCCTGGTGCCTCCTCATGGGACTTCTGGAAGGTAGAAGCAATATGTTATCCCTGCTTTTGCAGCTAAGACATCAGGATGCTAAGCATCAGTGTTCTTTGCGCTTTCTTCAGGAAAGGAGCCGAAGAAACAGGACTTGCTCTGCCAACATTGAAGAATGGCACAGGAAGACTAAGGGGCAGCTTCTGTGAGACCCTAGGGTGATGTCCCATGGTTGGCAGCAGAGTGCTGGCTGTGGGGGAGCATCTCTGTGGACCATGACCCAAATACTGCCATGGCTTCATGGTGGCAGCACCCACCAGCAGGGCAGTCTGCACAGGGCATTGGCCATGAAGAGCGCTTAACCTGGGCTGCTCTAGGTCCTGGTGGGCCAAAGGCACCTGTGCTGTGCCTGGTCCAAGCAAGGAGCATGGCGGGCACAGCTTGGAATGCTGCAGCTCTCGTATCCCTTCTGAAAAAAGACGCCAGCTGAACAGCATTTCTGAAAAAATACACCACCAAAACAAAACCCCCACATCCAAAGACCCAACAAATTGTTTATACTCTTTAAAATTTAGGAATTTTAGGTGCCCAAATAGTTTTATAAAATAGGTTCCAAAAAATGACAACGACAATCTAAACATGGAGATGTCAAAGCAGGCTGTTTCCTACCAAGGTTGTTCAGAAATCTAACATTCAGTTAAATTCTGGAAAACCGTGATATGAAGATCTGTAGAAAACCCCTGTGAAGGTATTACATCCAGTTTTTGAATAACTATGGTTGGTAACAAAGCAGACGCTGTCAGAAGATGGACAACTTTCCAAAATGAGACAGGAATTACTGGACACAAAAAAGATATTTTGTAGCCCATTTGTAAAGAAGGATAAATGAAATGTTTATGTATTTTATATCTTCATATCTATCGTTATGTATACATAAAACTGTAGATGTTTTACTATGTATCTCTCTCTATAGATTTACACAAGCATAAAACCAATTTCTTTATTCAAGATGAACTCAGATCCATGAAAATGACTCAGACATTGCACGAAATCCTTTAGAGGTTCTATGATGATGCACCAGCTCTTATAATTTGTGGGGCAGGAAATTGTATTACTTGCCTTGGCACAACTCGCTTTACCAGAAGACACCAGGAAGGGTGACTTAGTGGACTCCACATGCCAGCTTGTCCTAGTGCATTTCTTACTGAGATTGACAACTAGTCTGTTAGAGCCAAATATGAGCAGCTTGTGCAAGATTAAAACTGAGAAATGATTTTTATCACCCTCACCATATGGAAAACTGACAATGTTACTAGATGCTGTCATTTTGAAGTAAAGAAATAGATGAACAGAAAAGAAATAAAATTCTTAATAATGGGTTGTGAATATAACATTTCCTCAGGTTGCGTGAGCACAAGCCTTTGCACTTTTTATAAAAAATGTATAATTTTCTCATCATCTCCTCAGGTATCAAGGACAAGGAAAGGTTTTTTTTCCGACAGAATAACCCACTGATTGATTATGTGTTCTTACAGAGTCAAAGTTCCATTTTTTCCACAGTAAACTGCATAATTTGCCACAATCCTTAAAGACAAATATCACTTTACTGATAATCTTTGTTACTATTTAAATATCTGGACTGGTTTCTTGGAGTTAGCCTGGAAATTCAAAACTTGCATTTTGCCTTTATTTATTTGGTTGTCTAAAGGATGAAGAAAGAAGCTCAAAGATGCAATAGCACACTTGGATTTGTGTTTTGAATACCAGCACCTTGTTGCACCCTTTATTACAAAAAATCCTAAATGACAGAGCATTGTATCCTCCAAGAATTTCATTCCACACACAAAGTTCTTTTTCTTTAAAACAGTGGCTTATTCCCAACTGGAAAGGCAGAAGTCTAGCTAGAAGACAGGTTATGTTTAAGAGAGAAGGGAAGGAGGCAGCTGAATCATAGCGACTTAACTCCGGCTGTGTGGATGCAAATTCAACCACTGGTTGCTGCTATCACAAGCATAGTGTGATTTTTGGATATAGGGAATGGCATATTGTTCTGGGTAATGAAGGCTAGAGGTCAGAGCAAGCTATGCATTTCCCTTTATTGCTTGCACTCAAGCAGGTGCAAGATTCGTTGTCTCTCTAGCAATTCATAGCCATCTCTAGCATTACTAATGAAACGTCAAATCGTATCTTTATTTACTTCCTTTATACATCACCTGCAAACAGCCAAATTGAAAACAGGCAAACCAATCATTTATGGGTTTCTAAGAATGCCATCAGTAAAAGTCAGTCATCAGTAAAGAGCACTGTTTTATGGAAATAGATTAAAAAATTTATTTGAAGATTTTCATAAAAAAATATAATAATAAATTAATTGGTCCAGCAGTAGTCATCACCCTGTCTCCCTGTTAATAACCTTTCTCCTGGGACCAACCAGATTTTTGGCTGTTGAAAATATCCTCTTCTGCACTTGGGACTCACAAAGGACACACCTGTGTGTGTCGTATTAATATGCTTCTCTCTCCAGCATATCCATGTCATGCAGGCTGCTTTTGGACGCGGATCAGTTTTTATGGTTTTCCCATGAGACGGTACTTGTACGTGATGTCTTGTGAAGATTTTTTCCACAACAGGCAGGATGATGCTTCTTTTTATTTGGTGTTGATTTGCCACAGAATCAGTCAGCTTCTGAGGAACATAAATATTTAAGAGGAATGATCTCTTCAAGAACGTGGTAGAGTCCCCATCACTGTAGGTTTTCAAAGTGCAATAGCACAGTGTACTAGATAATCTTATGCAGGATTCCTTTTCCTCAAAAGGTTGGACTAGATGACCTTTCAAGGTCTCTACTAACATGCTCTGTACTGTAATTTTGTTATTCTGTGAGTTGGTCAGGGTGTACTTTCGCAACCTTCAGGGAGAAGCAGTATTTGGTTACTTTCATACACAGAGGAATTTTCTCCTGTGATGCATGCTCTGATAAAACAGCTGTGGAAACGGGGGGATGGTGGAAGATTCTTTAGGCTCATACACTCAGTGCTCTGCCTTTTTTCCCTTTTTTCTGGACTTTGGCATTCGGTTTTCATACTGAGAAGTTTTTAAGGAAAAGGGTGTCTTCATTGCAGAGGTTTGCTGAGGAGGCAGAAATTGCTGTAGAAGGGGTCTTGGTTACAAAGGGAGAGTGTTAGGTTTGTGCTGCCCCAAGGCTGAAGAGAGCGCACCAGCGTTTATCTCCAGTCACTGAGGCATGGATGTCGTCTCGGCACCTGAATGTCCTCATATCTGCTCATGAGGAGGGCACTTTACTCAGAGCTGTTGGATAGGGCGTGTTGTAACCTTTCCCATCATTTAGCCGCTGAGTGTAAGTTTTAGAGCAGACTGAAAAAAAGGGTGGTATTTGGGACCTTCTTTGCAAATATGGGACATGAGAAAGGCAATGTTTCCTCCAAGGAGGCAAGAAATCTCTCTGTGCCTACAGGTCCCTCTGATTACATTTAATTAACAAAAAGTACATGTTAGAACAGTGCCAAACGCTCCCTGATCAGAGACGTTCCCAGTCAAAAGACACACATATAGAAAGAAAATAGAGGAATGCTTTTCATTATATCACCCTTGTTGGAGCAGCTGCTGCAAGAGCAAATGCATAGTTTTGATCTTTTAAGGAGGAATATTTTAGGGAATATATGGAGAATAGTCACCAGGATTAAAGAAGTGCACCATAGTCTATGATGAAAAGGATGTTTAGCTTCCTAATTTTTCTTCAAAACCTGCTGTTTTTCCAACCTATGGCAATCCAGCTCCTGCTCAGAAGTAATGTGGTAGGTAGGAGAGAAGCAGGAACTTTCTGTCGAGGTGTGATGGAGATAGTTCACCTGATTTATATTTCAAAGTGTTTCAGGCTTTTCGAATCAAGTGCCATTTCCTTAAAGGGGTTTAAAAATGGCTGTGATTTCTTTTTGATATTTTTATGTCTGCCGAAGACCTTGGAGAATATAAGAGGTATTAGCTCTTTCTATTCCGCTGGTCTTCTAGTTTCTCTGTCCTGGAAATAGACTTTTTTTTGTTGGACACTCGAGGAAGGGTAAGTACAATTTTGATTAGTGACCTTCTCTGTTGTGAGAGAAGAGAAAAAGATGGTTCAAAGCTTTCCTGCATCTCCTGCACAGAAGCAGTGTGTTCTCTTCTTCAAGAGAAAAGAATTAGCCTGATAGTTGATCATTTAAAATTTAATCCTGTACGGGTTTTAAAGATTTATATACATAATATGTATGTTCTTTTGGGTGCAGAATTTCATAATCATTGACATAAGCTGCCTTCACAATCAATGCACTCTTTTTCAGCATTGCAGGGATATTTCATATGCTCTAACTTGTCCTTTGATGGGCATATCACAAGTTTACTTAGGATGAGACTTAGGTGCACTAGAAACTTAAGTACTTATGTCCATAAGTGCCTGAAATTGATTACGATCACGTCTCCGCGACAGTTATTAACCATAGCAAAATTCCTTCCAAATTTCTTGAGATTCATCCTTCTGAATGTGAAAAATTCTTATAAGAAGGATTCAAAAAGATCATGGTGGGCTTTTTAGAGAGACAGATGTGTCAATAAAGCAGTATAATATTTGTTGAAATTTCGACGGGAAAGTGTCATATTCCATCGTGTTCTATGAGAGTTTTCTTGCAATAATTTTACTCTTTTTAGAGAGAGAAATAAATTTAAGTCTCTGGATCCTACCTCGATATTTAATTAGTATTACTAAAAAGAAATATAATATGAAGAGGAAATATAAATGTTGAACTGCTATTTACTGTGGAATTTCCTGTGTACGTGTGCTCAGATTAATCCAAAATAAGGATCCTCTCTGTACGGACCTCAAGGTTTTATTAATGGACCACGGCTGACCTGTTAGCTCACAGTGACGATGCACTTGCTGCCTTTTGAGTGGTGTCTTGCCCGAAGCTTAAAAAACTGGACTAGTGACCTCAAACGACCTTACTTTCTGCGAGTCAGAGGTTTCATGTCCTACATGTTCCACGAAGAGAAAAAGGATTAGAATGATAAAATATAAGAGTGATGATCTTTTTGTGAGAGAAACACTAAACTTAGAATTTCGTCTTCTCTGTTCCATAATCAGAAAAAAGAATGAATTTCAGAATCTAGTTGAAAGGGAATATCAGTGTTTGAGACGACATTATACCAAAGAAGCTGACATTCTGGTGGTCTCAGAAAAATTAAAAAAAGAAATCTGCTTCTTCTAAAGCTGCCTTTATGCAACACAAATCCTAATATATGATTCTACCGAATTTCAACAGTCTAGCATTTTTGGAATGCAGAAATCTGTCTTAAAAATTATTCATCCTAAGGAACAGGTCTACATTATCTTAAACAGCTTTTCTCCCGTGACCAGATTCTAGTGGCTCAAAGGATTGCTTGCTCTTTGGGAGACACCACAACATTATTGTTATAGGTCAGGGCATTATTTGATACTAAGAGGTGAGATGCAAAGAATCTCTCCCCCAGGGGAGCAGAAAGCTTTTCTTTTGTACTCTCCCTCAGGAGAGTCAGTTTGGTTGGAAAAGCTGCTAAAATTGTTACTCCACCAAAAGGCTAGTCATATGATTTCGAGAAACCACTATTTCTCCTATGCTCTCCTATGCAGCCCCACATCAGATCTGACAGAGATTTTACCTGTTGTTCATGTTCCCTGTGCCCTGGTCAGCAGCAGAATGCTTATATATTTCATGCTGCATTCTGTTGCCTATCAGATTAGTACAATTCTTTATTCCTAAGAACAAAGAATCTCGGGCCTTTCCACAGACTAATAATGGCTGGACATATCCACTATATAGTTGCCTGTCTTCGATGGACCGGAGATGTTCATGTCTTCAGTATCTTGAGAAATAGAGATTCTGTAATGCTAAATTGCTGTTGATATGTGATGCCTGGAAATGGTTGTACTTCTTCCTCGAGGGTCACGCAGTGCAATAATGCTGGGCCTGACAGAGTTTTTGAGAGAGGAAAGACAGAGGCAAACTAGCTACCTGAACAGGAGGGAAAAAGAGCGTTCCAGACCACTGAGTGGAGAGAGGAAAACATTACCTTGATATTGACATTTTTGCATTAAGATTTTGCTACTTTTGGTTAAGACTTACAGGAAGTTACAGAGGCAGATATAGTCTGTGCAAAGGTACAAATCTCTGTAGTGCAGAAAGGAGAAAGACTTATATTTGCTAGTAGCCTTTATATTCTTGTTTTATCAGGGGTCACTAATCCTCTTCCCTGACATGAGTGACAGAGGCAGTCAGGAATGCATGGCTGGTTCTGTAGTATGATACTGACCACCTGAGATATTTTGTTACCGGGAATATCTGCTATGTCCTCCAGAGAACAGAGCAGGAGATTCAGTGGGCTGGATGCATCATTGTGATGTTCTACATGAGCAGCTGTGGTGTCCCTTGGAAAGGCGGCATGCCCTGCACTCTGCCATTCAATATCCTCTCCTTCCCTCCTCTAGGTACATCTTCACAGCCCGTCACAAATGTGACTGATGGAAAACCAGATGAATCACTAAATGAGACCTCAGACTTGTAAAACAAGTGGGGTTTAAAAACACAGAACTATTAAACAACAATATTCTATGCATTCAAAGAAGAATAAAACTTCTAACCCTTCTGGATATCACTGCAAGGCAAGCACAGAACAATTTCCTCTCCATTTCACAAGGAAGGAAACTGCAGGATAAGAGCAGCCACAGCTAAAGTTTCAAGCTAGATGAATACTGAGGATTGGACTAATAGTCCTCCTCCTTAACTACTAAAACTGGTGTTTGCTCCTCAGGGCAACAATGACTCTGTGGTATCATGTTGCAGATTGAACAAAACTAATGCAATTTTAATAATGTCTATGCATATTTTATTCATTCGTCATAAGGACATGACTTCCTTAGGCTATGTGATTTTGACATACAGTTGAAAGCGGTGCAACTGTAATTCCAGGATATGGTCATGTCATAAAATCTATAACAGAAGAGCTTTTCCCTCATGGTGCACCTGATTTCTTTCTTATCAGGAAGTCTACAGTTTTGAGGTGGTAATATTTTGTTTTCTTATTTACCAGGAGCAGAGTTACTTGGTCCAAAAAAAAATGCTGCCATGTTGATTTGTTCCCATTTTTGTACCACACGTCTTCATTACCGAAGAGATTACAGGTTTTTGTCTGAAATATGCCTGTCCTTCCTGCTCTGTGACTGTAAGTAAATATGTTTAAAATGGTCTGTTTTGTTTCCCCTAGTCTGATTGAAGAAACTAAGAGGAACTTACAGAGAGTGTTTTTGTCTTCAGGGAAAAATATATGTAATTTTCCCTCTTCAATACTGAGAAGCAGTTTGGAATCTAAGATTTTTTGTAAATAGATATAAAAGAGGATGCAGCCTGCCTTCTGTTGCCAGTGTCAGACCTGCCTAACAACATATATATGTCTATCAGCCACCTTTCGAGAAATATCAGCCCGTGGGTGAAATATCTGAATGCAGTAAAAACAGAGCAGTTGCTTTTAATTTCGGGATCCGTGCCTCCAAATAGAGTTTTCTGGAAAAAAACCATCAGACTTGGCACTGGCTCAAAGTTGGAGAATTGTACATGAACAGGACATATATAGGGCTCAGTAGCCGTCTCTGCCTACCTGGAGAGAGAGGATGTGATTTCCAAAACAGAGACCTGAACGATGCCAGGGGTAGGATAGGAAGCAGTATGTTTCTGTCAGCCTGCAGAGACTGCCTGCCGGCATGGGATCGCTCTCTGGAGCAGGATTACATACGTGAAGAAATCTTTTTTCCGTTGCTCACTGGTAGAGATGTGGGACATCTAGTGGGGAGAGAAATTCATTCCTGAGGATGTATCCCTTTTCAAATCTCGCGCTCGCTTCCTCCCTGGTACAGTCTTTGCATATGCCGACATGTGAGAGTGGCAGGTAAATAATTCTCCTTTCTATCAGGAAGAAACAACAAAAGACAGGTTGGTGTAAAACAGACAGTGTTCCAAACAGTTATGGCATTCAGACTACGCTTGTAACAAGAAACATTTACAGAAAGAGCAAACAGATTTTCTTTCTTTACTTCAAAAGAAGTGCCCTGCTCAATGTGAAAATGAAGCCAGAATTACATGCTCTTGCTCGACTCGTATTTAGTCCTGTCCCTGCAGTGTAGCTTTAGCTTATAAGAGCTGTTTCCTAAGTCTATACTTTTGGTTTATGCTAGTTATCTTTATGGGTCATGGGAATGAGTATGCATCAAATTAAGCTTTGCATTTGTTTTTATTGGAAACTGAGTCCATCTTTTTTTTTTAGCTCTATGTGTAAAGGGGTCTGTAAGACTGGTCTATTCTAAATACTTATTCATTTTCAATTTCTAAAGTATCTTTTCCCCTTTTGCTACCCTTTCCCATTTCGATGGGTACTCTTATAAAAAAATCATGGAAATGTTGTTCCGAAATGAAGTGCTTTCACAGGAACAGTACTCAGTCTCAGGTAACACAGATCTTTTTTACAACCCATAGACTAAGTCTTGATAAAATGCAGTCAGTGTAACCGCTGACAGCAAGATCCCCCATGCCTTGCTGTACTGAGACACACATTGCAGAAGAATCTGCAAACAAAGTGCATTACCTTGCATGCAGCTACATGGAAGAAACATGCCTGCTCTGAGGGAGGGAAGGAAGAAACTTCTGTTTTAGGTGTGACATAGGAAAAATCCTATAGATATTTATTTTCATGCATAACTGTTTGTTGCCATCTGCTTAGTGTAGTCATTATGTTGTTTCATCAGCTTTAATTGTTGGGTCTTACTGCTGGATTACAAAGCTGACTTTGGCAAAAATCTGTGGTTATTTCTTTAGAAAAGCGGAGATGTGCCTTTGCTCTCAGTGTCAAGACAGAACAACTATGTGCATTCTTCCACATCCATCATTCTTTTTCCTCACTGCGCCTGTGATGGGAGATAGCAAAGTTAGAGTTGTGAAACGTGTAATGGCAAAATAATTTTTGGTCGTGCTGCTGAGTCTCTAGTAGGGTGTGTGGTGTTCTGACTTGATAGGGCAGCCTTTCTTAAAGAGGTTTGACAGTGCAGCCAGCCATTGCTGCAATCTGTGGCAGGATGAGTCACCTTGGCGAAAGAGAAAGGGCTGGAGAGCTGAAGATATTTAATGGCAGGAAAATGTACGGATCCACTAGGTGGTGATAGTATTTCGAAGATACAGCTCTTACTTCAAACTGAACACTGAAATGCTATAGGATTTAAGTAGGGTCTTTGCGAATCTCCCGATTGGCTTTGTCCCACCACTGCTCTGGGGTAGGAGCAAAATCTACCCTGAGCCATCAGATGGTGACTAGGCTTGATTACTACTACTACACTCCAAAGCAGTTGCTACCTTAGTGAATGCAAATTTTCCTCCCACAGTATATGATTCTTGTGTCAATTAATGCTGACCAATATATGGCAATATAAATATATACTTCAAAATACTAACCTTCAAGATAATACATCGTTTTGCTTCCTATGAGGGGGGATGGAATATCGTGAGAACCACGGAAGCTGTATTTGATGCTAAGCTGTCATCACAGTCTTTCACAGTTTTGGAGAGAGTGTCCTGGACCATTTAGCTCAGTTTGCTCTGCTGTGCCTGAATTCCCCAGTGAACCGTTCCCTCATGGCATCTGTCACACTTGTCTGTGACCGTAATCCTCCTGAATATCAGCCCTGTCTAACAAGGTCAAATATTCAGAAATTTTCCAAATGAATTCCTGTAGATTATGTAGTAGATGTGGAATTCTTGCCTGTATCATAACCTTGACCTTATCGTTTGTTTCTTACTTCAAAATACATACAGGAAATCAAATTATGCAAAGTGCTAGAAATGTAAGCAAACTACAGTCATTAAGCCTAAATTCCTTAAGAACCTCTGTAATACAAAAGGTGTTTGTGAGTCATCCTTTAAGCTATAGTATATTTGCCTAGACTAAAGTACACCTACTGTATATTTCTGGAAGTTGAACACCCCAACAAATACACAAGGCAGTGATTTTCTGCTTCATTGAGATAACTGAAATACTGAAAGCACAATCTTTAAACCCATTACTTGCATCTCTGCTGCCACAACAAGACTCAAATATCAGATGGACTATCACCTCTTAGAAGCCAAAACCTTTGTCGAAGTTACGTATGCCGGAGGTCGTTTTCCCTCCCGAAGGCATTGACTATGTTCTCAATTTTGACAGACAGGCCATTGATTTTGTAGCTCTGAGCATCCCTTCCCTGTTGCTTTTCGAGAGCGTGCTCTGGAGTCTTTCTTCCCTCCAGAGTGCAGTCGTCGGGAACAGGGCTCATGAGAACGAGTGAAGCCCTCTTTGCTCTCATCCTGGTGACAGCTAACAGGAAACAGAGTCAATCATTTCCCACTGTAAATATCCATGGCCTGGCCTACAGGAAGCCTCTACAAACTGCCACCAAAGAGAGAAATGGAGGCAAGAGGAGCTATTTCACATCAGCTCGTCCCGAAGCTATATGTACAGCTGCAGACAAAGCAGCCTGTCTTTCCAAGAGAGAGACAGAGGGAGTCACAGCCACAGAGATGGTCAAAAGAGCTAACGAGACCTGTCCCTCTGGCAGCACCTTGATGAAAGATGGGTGCTGCTGATGTGGTGGGTGCAGGTGGCTGAGAGTATTGCTCCAGTTCAGTGGATATCTTGCCTCCCATGAACAGACTGAAGCACTCTAGGCATATCACGGAAGAGCACAGGCCAAGAGCACCATCCTAGGCCCACTGTTTCATTCATCTCTCCTTTATTCCCAAAGCTCCATGTCACTTTTCATCCCTCTCAGCTGCCCCTAACTCTGGGCCTCGAGGTATCAGCGGATCCAGGTCACCATGTGACCGCCAACGTGCCCCCATACCTCCAGACTCGAAAATCATTACTTCATTTTTTACAGCTCTTGGATGCTGTTGTTTTTCTATCAAAAAAGGGAAGAGTGGAAATAAGGAATTTAAAAGGGAAGCCCTGGTTTAGGCTTGGTTCTTAAAAGTCCAGACAATTTTATCTTTTTTTTATTGAGTATCTACTTACTTGCTCAAAAGGATATGAAAGCCATCACTTGGCCTCCCATGAAACCCTGACAAACTTCCTCTTCATTATTTGATCAAGACATTTCATTGCTGTTCTCCACCTCCACACCTGCGTGCTGCAGCTAGTGCAAAAGTGAAAAGGTGGCTGTTTTTGTAAAGACGATGAGATGCCAAGTTAAAAATGTAGCCCAACAAACTGATGGGGGATTCTTTATTTAGCTGGCACAAGCATAATTTAATTCAGATTACCACAATAGCAATCAGTGTCCATGCACTCTGTAATCATGTTAAGGCCCATAAACAAAATAATTAACATCTTTGTATTTGTAAAGAGGGGCCCAGTCCAGGTCAGCCTCAAGGAGGACACGGCATTGTTAGAAGACGGGGCATTTTCCAGCCCCTGCAGAACAGGCATTTGCAAAAAACTCTGCTGGAAAGGAAAAAGGAAAGCTTGATTATCCAGGAAGGACCTCCACTTTCCTCTTACCCATTTTTTTCCTCTCCTTTAACGGAAAAATAATAATTACTTTATTCTAGCATGAGGAATAAAAAAAACTCCATATAATAGATGTACTCTTTTTCGAATATCATTCTCACAGCCAAATGTGAGGCAAAAAGTTTTTCAAAAGCAAAGGCTATATACCTGCTGCCTCAAATCTAAATAAATGCAGGGGTATTTTTTAGTCGTTACATATTTCTATTGTCATCTGTCCTGGAAAAGTCCTTCCAGAGCTTCGAGAGCTTCAGACAAGGCAGAGGACATTTCGAAAAGTAAATAATAGCTTTTTTCCAAAGTGTTCCAGGAATTTTTGCATTCTGTATTTAACTTACAGGTTCATAAAACACATTGCAATAGTTTGAGACTTGCAGATGTTTTTAGTTCAGCTGAACAAAACAGTATATGGAAAAGATGGCAAAGCTACCAAATTATACGGAGGAGCTGAATGATTGGGATGCACATGTGCTTTCTGTTTGTTCGGAAGCAACGGATACTTTCCAGAGGCAAAAAAATATCCATTTTTTAATTGAAGCACCCACAAAAAGAAGTAACTGCTTTTACTTTTTCCACTCTTTTGTACTACTGCCCCAAAAATCTTTATCAATCTAGCTAGATTTCAAAACTACTATAGCATGTCAAACACTTTAACCTTGTAGTTCTTATGAGCAGAAAATATCAGCTAATCATTTTAATCAAATATTTTTCAATTGCTTGAAGTTCACTGAAAACTCTCACAGAAACATTTACGTATTCTAGACACATTATTAAAGTTCCAGTTATATCTAATCAGTCTGCCGATTATCTGTTTCAGTGAAACAAAGTTGGGCTGGGCAATCAAATTAAAAGACAGCTGATTAATCAGATGGAATCATATGTATCAACTTGAACCATATGTAGACGAGACTAGCATGTAAATATTTTTGAGTCCAGAGATGAGGATATTTCAAGAGCATTCTTTTGTATTTCTTTGATATACGGAAAAGAGTATTTTCCTTTAGGCACAAAAAGGATATTTTTTCCCCAGGGAGGTCCTCTCCTTTTCCTGTTCCATGTTCATGAAGCAACTACGGTTCTCAGGAGTTTTCAAGCATATTCATCCAATCGCGAGTAATCCGTACATCTCTCTTTCCTTTTTTCTCTTTTGTTTTCAATTTTGCTTTATTATTTGTTTTTTTGTAGTACTTAGTCTCTAATCTCCTACGCTTTTTAATTTTAACCCAAATATAATACTGAGTGAATTTAGAAAGGGACAATGAAAGCCACAGCGGACCTTAATTCCTCTGTGGACCCTTTTGTTATAGAAAAACCTAAAGAAAACTTGTGAAACCCTCCTTGCCTCACAAAGATTTTATTATTTGCTGTATTCTGAAAGCTGGTGAAAGCAAGGATGTCGTCTGATGTAATCTTACCATCTACTCAGCTTTGCTGAAGCCATATATAGAGTCCTCTGTCCATTTCTTGCCTCCTCAGAACAAGAAAGACAAGGTATATTATACGGCAGAGAGTCCAGTGGAGGCCAAAAAGATGTTGAGGATTCCGGAGCATTTATCTTATGAACACACACGGTAGGAGCTGGGTGTGTTTAATCCGGTGAGGACTTAGTGGGAACGTAATTAATGCATGTAAACACCGCAGAATTGCCGTGAAATAGTGTCATACTCTTCGGTGACGCCAAGAAACAGGATAAAAAAAGGCCACAGAGTAAAATATAGGAAGTTTCAGCTCAACATGAACAAGAACTTCTGTGCACTGAGGGTCTCTCTGGAGATATTCCAAACACATCTGGATGTGTTCCTGCTCCCGGTGACCCTCCCTTGGCGGGGCTGTTAGATTGGGTGATATCCAGACCTCCATTCCTATTCTAACAACACTGTGATTCTTAGAAATGTTTTGGACAGTATTGAATTATCGCAAGTGGATGTAACAGAACTGTTTGGGTCATTTTCAGACAATGAGGGAAAAGAGTACCTGAACAAATGAAAAAAAAGCTTAATATATATTTTCAGATACTTTCCCTTTAAAACAAGAAAAATCCAAGTAATCACACATTGCTAAAAACGAGATAGAAATTGAGTATTTCTCATTTTTTCTTTAGTTAAACCAATTATTTCAATTTGTTTTGAAACATAAACTGCCGGAAAAAACTTTCCTTTTGAGATCACAGAGAAAAACTCCTTCCTCATTTTTTATTTTATTTTTTGCTTTGCTATTAGAAAAATAAGGAACTTTTTCTATCAGATTTGCATCCACCCATCTTATTTTAAGTGTTTTTATCTCCCTTTCTCTGGCTTTGCCTTGTCACAGAGAAAGACCCTGCACACCCCCGCTGCCGCCACAAGATGGCAGCGTTGCCCCGGCGCTGGCAGCGCTCTGCGAAGCCCACGGACAGCAAATACTCGAAGGGAATCAGGGCAGTCTTCAAGCCTTAGGTACCACCCGGGTTTCTGGTCCCCAGCTCTGTAGCGCGCAAGCTTAAACAATAGGCAATTTACGGGAAGTTCAGTAAAAGCCGCACGAAAAAAATGGAGTGACATCGCCGCAGCTGCAGAAGTCAGGGTTTGAAATATGGTCCTCGGGAATGGCTTCCTGCACGTTCAGTGTCTCTAAAAGAAGGACCTGTCAAGGTTGATGTATGAAAGAAAATATTTATTAGTAACACATTATATATGAGTGATGCAATTTCCGGCAAAGTGCTTACAGAGATTTTTTTATCATTTACACAGCCAAACAAAAGAAGAGATAGAACTTTCACCTCATTACAGACTCTGTCCTACTTATAAGGCATTTTCAGAATACACTTCTTGACGTCCCACACTGAAGACATGCCCTAGCCTCTCTAGGCTGCTGACAGAAGATATAAAAGTTCTGTGCCGAGACCTTGTTGTTCTCCCAGATATGCATTCTCTCCTGTAGTGTTTTGCAGAGAAATCATCTCAGAAGAGTGCAGCAAAAATGAAATGTACACCCACCCAAAACCATTGCTTACTGCTTGATTCACAGATCCCATCCTGCGTGTCTGGCTGTTTACACATTTAATCCAGAGGAGAGAGATGGGCCTGATCTGACGTTGTGAAACACATGCTATCCAAGGAGGATTACTGTAGATCTTCCTTTAGGAATTTCTTTGCAATTTTTCATGAATGCTGTAAAGTCTCCTTGTGAAGAATTATTTGGGGAGCCCAGACTAACATTATTAACCCATACACTGTAGCTCTTCTCTCGTCACTCTCTTCTATAAAATAATCAAAGAAGTTCTTTTTTTTTTTCCTGTACTGTGCATAAAGGTGACCATAGGACTTTTTGGGTGAAATATAAATATAGGATAGATTGTATATTTATTGAAGCCAAGGTCTTTTTTCTGTGCAGAATTCTCTTTTGTTTTTTAGATTTTACCAGGAAGGGCTATACTACACATGGATCTCCCCAGGCAGGATGATGGCGGCACAAGGAGTGGCACTTAATCTTTCTGCTGAAAAGCACAATTTTTCTTAGAAAAACACACTGGAAAACCTCCGTGAAGCAAAGAAATTCTGGCAGAATTTCTTTGCCCCAATTGAGAATGTTTGCAAATCTGGACCGTCTGTCATGTCCTTATTCTGTCCCCCTTGCTCTCTGGAGCCTTTTACGTCAGGCATGATGAAGAAAAAGGGCATGCCTGCCTTCTCTTAGGAACTAGAGGGCTCAGGGTGCACGGCAATTGCGGGAGAACAGAACTCTTTTTAGAGCTGAGCACAGCGACTTTCTCTGTGTGAAAAAGTGGCAGGATTGTGCTGCTGCTCTGCTCATGAAACACTATTTGCACCTCTCCTTACACAGGAACTGGGAAGAAGCTTGTGAGATTATCTTCTCCGTCTTTCAGAAGGATAAACATCTTTATCCCTCTCTGTAAACCTCAAAAATGCGGGCAAAAATGGCTGAAGTCGTTTACCACAATTCTTTTGCCGAAGGTGGTAGGGAAAAATCCATGAAAGCCTTTTGTCAGAAATCAGCTCTTCACCCTTGTTTAGTTTCAGTGAACATATTTTGTGTGTTTTTCCAATGATATCCTCTCAGAAATACCTGGAATACTGTTATGATCACACCGACTCTTCTTGCCCTATATTTACTATTTTTCTACCTTGGATGCAAGAAAAAAACATTTTAAAAAAATTAAAAAAAACAATCTATTGTTTAAAATCTTTCTTTTTCCTTCAGATGCCTTTTGAAGAAGCTACTTTTCAATGACTGACATGAGAAAGGATATGCCTGTTTTATGTATATTTTTCTCTTCTTCGATGGCTTTATAAAGCACTACTGAAATACTTTATTTAATCCAGTCTCGACCTCTCATAATATCCCACAGGCAACTCAAGAAAAAAGAGCAGAGAACGGAGCAATCCTTGCAGTGACAGAGCTCTCTGTGGAACAGGATGTGTTCCCAGAGTTCGACAAGGCAGTGCCTGAGACCGTGGCAAGCCTGCCGGGAAGAGCAGAAAGGCTGATAGGCGCGAGGCTGCTTCCCCCTTTTTCTTATCTCCTGCTCTGTGATGTGGAACTTGCTCTTTTTTAAAGGGAGCATTACTTCGTCTCGTACAAATCCTTCCTGAGGGCACATGATAAATGCATACGTTGGTCACCCTCCCCCACTTTCTCGGTATAGGGTCCTGAGATATTTTCTCTTCGGTTATGAGGCTAAGTAGCTCTTGTAGAATGAGATTAGAGAAGAGGCAGAGATGGAGTATGGAGACACCTAATAGCGGTAAAGTTCATTAGGTTTCAGCAGCATTGCTGAAGGAGGAATAGTTAACTCACATTTTTCTTTTTCAGCAAATCCTGTTAGATTGCCTTAAAGATAAAGAAATTTTGTAAGAAGAGAGATAAAGCTCTTTTCAAAAATAAGAGAACACTCTCAAAGGAGAGAACGGGTTTCCCTGCATGTCGCTGACTTAGCTCTCTTGCCTAGTGTAGCTCCTAGTCTTCAATTCATGTTTTGGCAGATATGTCTTACTACTATTTTAAAACAGAATCTCTTTACAATGAACTTGTACTTACACATATATATGAACTTCAGTAACTCATTGCTGCTCCTATTTTATAGTTATTGGAAGATATACTTCTATAATAAAGGAATCCTCTCTAAGAAAGACCTTTTGAAGAGATTAATTAGATACTATTAAGATAAACTTTTTAATTGCGGAGACTACGGGGAGATCTGTTCAGAAATTGATGCTAAAGTGGCACTCAGTGATGCCCCAGGATGTAAATTACTCAGCATTCCAGTAGAAAAGGGAAAGTCTAAAATAAGGAAAACGGTATATCACACCCGTGGTTATTTCTTTCACTCAAAGTAGGAAAAAACGTCACTTTTTTGGCAGGAACAATCTTCTGGCTTTGCCTCAGCGCTCTGTTTGAGAAGGTGGTTCCCAGTGGCGGCAAGTGCAACGTGTGAGAAGGCATTACAGAACAGCACATCCAGAAAAAAAATGTCCAAAAATTTAAAAGCCGCCTTCATGCAAAACTCAGATTCCAAACAGAGAATACACACAGAAACTGGCAGCCCTCTAAAGAGCGTACGCATGACAAGATTTGAAATATATTCCCTAGAAGTCATTCTTGTTGAACGTGTTCCAACAGGACGGTAATGTGAGATCTTCCTAAATATTAGTATGCAAAACAAGCAGGGTGTCAAATAAAGCGAAAGAAGAACAGTCCCAGAATTTGTACTGGAAGCAGAGACTTTCTTATTAGCAAGAGCAAAAAATGGTGATATGAGTTAGAGGCACATTCTACAATACCCTTGGAATTTCTGCTGCTGAAGAGTGATGTGCAAAAATACATTACCAGGACTCGAGGATTTCCATGTAGACACCTCTGCCTTCCGTTTTTTTAAAATATTTAGATTGAAAATCTACTCAATGTCATCAAGGATGAAGACAACTACCTCACTTCGACGATGTCGCAGGGCATTAGATTATCTGAGGGACATAGTAAAGAAAGGTTAACAGCCGTAATTATTTGAGAAAAGAACATATAAAAAAGTGGATAGGTAAGGTTTGTGTTTAGACGGAAATAGACAATGACTTGTCCCACAGAACCACACTTAAGACTTTACATTCAGGAGACTAAACCGGAGCTGTTTTGCCACTGCCCTGAGATTACCTCTTTTTCCAAAACCTGAAACTGACCAGCTTAGGGCACTTTATAGTAGATATGCAGAGGAGTGGACAAGGGGAATTATGAGCTGTGTGAATAGGGAGGCTTGGGAGGAGAGAGTGGTTCTGGAAAGTCTGAGAGTGTTCAAAAAGAGGTGTCTGTAGATATGTGTCTTTTGTACTGTGGATAATTCATGCTGGTGCAGTTCGGTATATGAGCAAGGAGACTATTTTAATTTCTTTTTCTTTATATATATTTATGAGTAAAGTAGAAGACGGAGAGAATGCAATAATATGTTGTCCTCTGCAATTTTAAAAAATTTCATTGGAAGGCAGAGACCCTAAGTGCATTGCTTGCATTCATACTCAAGGTGTTTATAAAACATTGTACTTCAGCTTTCTTACTACATGAGAAATCAAAGTAATATAAAAAAAATCTCTGCAAGTTAAAATACTACTCAGAAATGTTAAAGAAGGGAGGAAAGAAGGAAGGTGAAAAGAGTTAGAACAAGGCAATGAGAGCACAAGAGGGAAAGGATGGAGGAGAGTTTGGAAGACAGGTCTTGATGGAACAGGTTCCCTCAAAAACTTCGACTTTCTAAAGCAATTAACTTATTTTTAGTTCTCTGCTTGGAAGCTTAAGTTTATATATATTTGGAAATATTTAAATGGCTGCGGCGTAGTCACAGAAATGTTTAGAAATTCAAACCTTCATAAATGTGAAGATGTAAACCTTTTGTAATCTGTCCTTTGCTAGATTCTTATAAAAATGTCAAGCATTCAAGCACAGTTTGGCTAGGTGAGCCAATTTCAATTAGGGAGTAATCAATAGGGACTCATTGAACACAGCCAAAAAAATCTGCTTTCTTCTAACAGGTGCTTTTTCTTCAGAAACATTCGGGTTACCTAATATCTACGCATAAAAGATCTCAATTAGGTGTACATGTCTCTCGTCACTTGAATGGGTTACACCTAACTGTGCAATATACATTGCCTTGCTGATGCTATTGTCCTCTTCTTTGAAGTCGTTCTTTCTAATTCTAAAATGTTTCCCAAATCATCATCATGGTACGCTTCGCGAACGAAGATTTACAAGGGCTCTACCCACGCTTGCTACAAGCACGCTGGTGGCTAAAAAGGCCAATGCGA
>JAWWEE010000001.1:19109042-19142693 GCA_035221455.1 Xenops minutus | reverse complement strand
GATTCAGAGACTGTGGAGAGAAATAACACAGAATTATCTGGTAAGCTGGAAGGTCTGTGGTTTTTTTATTATTTTCTTCCTTTATTTTGTTATTAGTATTAAGTTTTTTATCAAAGTAACCAGGGCAGGGATGCATCACAGGCAAAGGAAGGCAATGGCAGGAAGGAGAAATCATGTGGCCTTTTCAGACGAGTGCTGGTTTTTACAATGAATGATGGGGAAGGATTATGGTTATTTTGTTTTCCATAGAAAGGACATAGAAAAAAGTGCTATCGTTGGGAAGAACACAGACTGCACCAGAGTTCTCATGAGGTTTCTATGGTGGTACTCAGGCACAGTATTTTAAAAAACCGAGCATTTCTAAGGGCGCAGCTAGAGAGCGGTGGTGTGGTCTCCATCTCTGACGTTTGCAGGCTCTGGGAGGATATACTGCTTTTGGAACAAAAGAAATCATATTCCGGCTCCCCAGTACCCCAGTGGTGAAAGCAGAGCATATCTGGAAGACGAAAGGCCCTTGTGGGTGTTTAAAGAAGCCATTTGTGTCTTCCGGAAAAGCAGGGACTGTGAATGTTATGAAGGCACAAGAGGTGGTAAAGGTAGATACCAGCCTGTGCTGGGTATGCATGGCTGCCAACACCCTTTCAATGTTTATGTTCCTAAGCACATTCATGATAAGTAACATCCGGTAAAATTCTGTGTGTTTCTGCTTTTTTAGAAGGTAAGTAAAACTTTACGTTTTGCACGTATTCTCTTCAAAATATACCAAGCAGAGTGATCGTGAGCAACGTGCCAAAGCTGACTTGGAGACTGCCACCCTATCCGCTGACAAAAGCACACTCCAAGCAGGTAGATGGAGTGAGACCTGAAGTTAGGTAAAGTCGGAAACACATACGAATAATCCGCTTGCGCGCTTAAAACGTTGATAAAGTTCATCTCATTGTCATAGCTTTACCAAGAGTATATGCCTATATTTCTGGTGCATAAAGGAAGTTGTTCTACAGATCTTTTCAGTTATTTGAAAGACAGGATTTTTATTGTAAGATGCCATCCTGATCTCAAGTTGAAAAAGTCAGCTGCCTTTGGAATAAAAGAAGAGTGAAAATTAGCACTGCTGTCATTATTTTAGCAGTGATACAGGCAGAAGAGTGCAGTGTAAAGAAAGTGAAGTCTTGTCCAATTACAGCACTAAACGGATCTGGAGACAGATAAAAAAATTATGCTGTTCCTGGGACACTGTGCTTTTACACCACAGAAGACAAAGGCAACACATATCATATCTCATGACGTAGAACAACAAGAGTACCATGAAAGAGTTTTCAGAAAATCTCAATTTCATTTGGTGAAAAGCTCTGGGTAAAACGCCCTATTATGCAAATTATGAGTGTGTTTTCAGACAGGAAATTCAAAGCTGAATTAATAAAGAAAAAACTGGGATTTACCTAAGTACAGGCATCATCACGAGAACAGTGAGAAACCATCTCGGCACCGCTGATGATTAACCCTTTCTCGTCGGGAAAGGATGTCCTTGAGTTGGCTGCCAGTTTGACTCTTATAAAACCTCCTCGTTCTGAAACACGGACTATTGGGGAATATGCATGCAAAATTTCCTCTACAAAACTTTCTCAGAGAAGAACCCTGACATTTGTTCTGCAGGTACGAAGGGGGAGGGAGAGATACGGGCATTTGAGCAAAGTGAGAGAAGAGAATATAATTGTTTTCTGTAAAATGCACTGGAAGGAAAAAGGAAAAGAGCAGTTAAAAATGCAGAGCGTCACCTGGAGCTTAATTATGTGTTCTCTTCTGCGCAGATGATTGCACCATCAAAGAAAATGAGGATGGAAACTGCAACTGAGGATTGATTTTTCTGCCTTCGGAAGGGAAAGGGTCAACATCTATTCTTAAAATGATTCGCATGCAGGAGGGTTTCTCCGTACATGGCAGGGATGCAACAGCTCAGAACACCTGGAATTATGAACACATCTAACACCGTCTCCATTTTTTGGCTAGAGATCCCATGAGCCGGAACCCAATTAGAGACATGCTAGGAAGGCTGAGAGACATGTTGCTTAGCGACATGTATGTACAAAATAAAAGAGGAAGACAAACCTCCAAGTCGCTTCTTCACAAGCCCTCCCACTTATGTTGGGATTCTCAGGGATGGGTCCGAGGGAGAAGAAGTGGAATTTCTGGAGAGGTCTTGGTTCCTGGTGTCTCCGCCGGGCCAAGCAGCACCCGAGCCCTGCCCGTGGTGTAAAAGCCTCTGTTCCTGAGCTTGAATACTCAGAAGAGGAAGCCAGTGCAGGACTTTTAACAGCGCGATAGCCGCAGAAAAAAGGATACAGAGTGCTCTTTCGTCTGTAGGTAGTGTGTCCAAACCTTTACAAAGTGTGCTGTAATGTCCTTTGCAAACTGATGTTTTTAGGGCAGAAATCTACCAGATTCAAATAAAAACAAAAGACTCCCAAAAAACATAAGAAAGTGCACAAAACAGAAAAATATAAGACACCCACCATAAAAATAATAAAAGAAACCGAAAAAACTCCCAAACTTTCCATATGTAATGACATGCAAGGAAGAGGTGATATAAGTGTCAAGACGGAGTATTAAGAGGAAGATGTGTGTATTTCTAAACACATTTTAACGCGGTTAAGTACACTCATTTACCTGAAGAATGAAAAGAAATTCAAAAAAACCAAAAAACCTGGGCATATAATTTCTTCTTTATTTTTAAAAAAATTTCTCTACACTCACTAAAAGATGCTTAAAATATATCTTGCTTCTTTATTCACCTTTTTCTTCACAGAAAGGTTGGCTTCCACTATGTTTGCCAGCGTTGTGCCCCTTCAGCTGGCAGAGGCAAGGGCACAAGGAGATCAGGCTGTGAGCAGCTCCACGGCTCTTGTAACACATCAAGGTAAAAAGAAGGTGCCATTGTTCCCTGGATTTTCTTGGAATTTAATCGTTTAAATTTTTAAGACGTTTGCTTTTCGCTGATTTCTTTCTTTTTAAAATGCTACGTGTAGATGATAGTATTCCACATGACGTTCTCCAAAAGCAAAGCTAAATTTCTCTAGAAGCTTCCCCTGATTGTTTTCAAAGATTGTATTTCTTCATGACCTCGATGGAAAATTTTGAACACCACTTTTGAAAAAAATCTTCTGAACTTTATTAAATTTAAGAAATTCTTTTTCTCTGTTCCACTTAGATTTCCAGAAATCAAATTTTGTTAAGTTGCTCACCTCGAGTTTTAGAAATGCTTAATTCCAGTACTCAGATGATTTGCTCTGCTCTCCTCAATCATCCTTTTCTCCGAAAGTTCTCCTTTTTTTATTAGACCTTAGTGCTTTGTAAAATCTTATTTTGCTAGTGGGCCTCCCCTCAGTAGGAGTTTGCGCTTTTATTAAAATCATACCCTCATTTGCCACGGCAGGGACTAATTCCTAGGGAATTTAATATTTCCTTTCCAAAACAAAGCAGAATTTTCCCACTGCTCACCTGGTATCAAATCAGCTTCTTTCCAGGGAGAAGCCTTCCTTCGAGGGCCCTGGAAGTGAGAAGGGAGAATGGAAATGGGGTGTAGCCTCTCAGGAAGGTGCCTGAAAGTCCTTGCCCTTCTGCCTTCTAATCTCTTAGCCCTTCTTATACCTCTCACCCAAAAAGAACTAAATCCACAACTACTTCCGGAATGCAGTGAGAAGTTTTGCTGTTAATTTTCAGCTTGTATTCCTAGAACTTTTTTGAGTATCAGAGATGTTGTATAACAGAAATGTCAAAGGGAGGAAGTGCAGAGTGATCCGGAAAAGAAAAGGGATGGACTTGCTGTGTTGAAGGAGAAAGAGACGATGTTCAGGATCATATGTGGGGTATAGGATATTCTTGTTTAGCAGCAGTCCGTAATTTGGGGCAACAATATCTTGCCAGCTCAAACACAAGATACTGTGAGGCTCATCTAATTACCCTTTTGTATTTTTCCCATCACTGGGAGGGCAATAGGATTACAGGGACTCTAACAAAAGAAAACTCTAATGGCTGGCGAGGCTCGGGTAATTAAATTCATCATTAACTGAGGAAAATACCAAAAAGAAAAGCCAAAATGTATTAGCTATTAAAAAACTTAAGTACAGAAAAAGAAATATATAAACAAATTAACTGATAGGAAGAACCTAGAAAGAGAACATGTTGCTCTGGAAAGAGAGGTAAATTGGAAATACAGACAGCCAAACGCAAATGATTTTGAAACTGCCAGACATGAATAGCTGAGCAGCAGCTACATTTCATATGTTTCAGAAGGTTTCTTTTCAAGTACATGGCCACAAAAAGTAGGAAAAAAGCAGAGGGGCAAGACCCACCCTTTCAACCTCATTACAGTGTATGCAGTCAGTGTGCTTTGGAAATAATGGTTTTGACATGGATGGCTCCATGGGACTTTTAACAAATGGCAGTGTTTCCAAATGAAAATCAGATCTCTTTTGGTTACATTCTAAATAAATTTTTACATAAATTTCTAAGTTAAATTTCTAAATCTTTTCTAAAAAAAATAGAGCCTCTTCATGGAAATCAATTTTGTTGAGGTGTACGCATTTGTTGTTCTATATTTAATTTTCTGTCTTGAATATCACATTATATTCCACATTCAAATGACAGTACTTTTATTCTTTCTTCCTGTTTTTGATGGTAGCCATGACCTAAATGTGCGAATATACCTGATTATCATACGTTCTACTGAGTGGATATGGCTTTTAAGGAACGGTACCAGGCTACGTAATATATAATATTGTATAATGCAATGCAGCATCAGAAACAGGTATCAACCAAAAATTTTCATGTCTGTTATGGATCTTCAATTACCCAGAGACAGAGTAGGTCGTCTTCCTTCCCTCTTTCCTTAAATTTATTATTTCTTCTGTGGTAGCTAGCTCAACCTGTCTAGAAATATGATGGAGACTGATCACATCAAAATACTGTTAGCAAAGACAGACTAGAATAACCGACCTAAGCCCAAGTTAAAAGGTTTTTTTTGGAGGTCTGATGGGCTTTTCTTTTTTCATTAAGGATTTTCCCTTAATAAAAAAAGACCAAAATTTTATGTTTCATAATCCCTCCCTGTAAACCAGCCAAGATAATATTCCTTTTCCAAAATCATAGAGTGCTTTTGCTAGAAGCGAGATTAAAAATTATTTAGCTTCAATGCCCGTGTCATGTTCAGGATCACCTTCTTGTAGACCAGATTGCTGAAAGTCCCATAGAAAGTGACTTCCAACTCTTGCTTCTCTTCTCTGGGCAATATTGAGATATTCTACTAATGATTGCCGAAAAATGTACAGGCATATATGAGCATAAGAGAAAACACTGATTCAGAGTCAGAGTCCTTGTAAATTTACAGCTCCCTTACGACTAAGAGTAACTCTGTTTCCCCACCCTTTCAGAACACAATTTTACCTAAGATATCAAACCTGTTATTTCTTTTATGCCTTTTAACGTTGAAGCAGAGAGAAAGGAAACGGAAAAAGGGTGCTCTTCTGCTTGGAAAGCTCTCCCGGCCTCTCTTTCAACATAGTAAATAGCAGTGTCTCTAGCCTTAGATTAAGAGCAGAACAGCTTATTAATGCAATACACTTCACATTTATTTTCATATAAGTCATCTTAATATTCTTCTTTGCCTTTTGGTAGGAAACTGTTAGGTCTTTCATTCTTCAGAAAAACCTCCTCAATCCTTTACCAGAAAAAAGGCAAAATTCTGCAAAGATGAAAGAAAGCATGTCATAAATTCCACGACCAAGGAAACCGAAGCCCAGCCTGAGCTTTTCCGTATATAGTCTCTTCACTCAAAACATCTGCTTCTGTTTTTCAAATTGCTCTTCTAAAAATATGCAATATATGGCGGGGAAGAGGCTTCCAACCACGACCTCTCCGGGGCAGGGAACTGCAAGTGAGTAGTTTTTCTTTGTTAATATTTTTTACGCTTTCTTATAATTAGCGTGAAAAATAGTTTTCTCTTTGAGGAATACCTTCTATATCACCTCTACTTTCCTCCAAATTATGAGATTTCTTGGAGAAAAAGTGAACTTTTTCTCCTAATTCTTTGAAAAAATCCTTTACTCTCTTTTTTAAAGGGTAACTTTTTCTGAATGGACACAGTACCATTAAAATACAAAACATTTACTTTCTTCAGCCTTCAAAGCTTTTTTCTTTTGTCTTTATTATCTAAAGCCCTTCCTTTACCGAGGAGTTATTGAATTAGCTGAAGTCATTAAGTCAGTTCAGCACAGTGATGAGATTTTTGTAAGGACATCACTGTTTTCAAATGCACAATAACTTGTTTCGGAACAGAAAAATTCATTTGTATAGGCAAGCTTTTTCCTTTTTATTCTGCTACAGTTTTCCTGTTGAATTGTGAGAAGGCAGTGCCAGATGGCTGTTTTAATAGCTGAACGTTACTCTGGCAAGGTAAGTTTGTGTTTAATCTTCTTTTATGGAATGACACCTTTCCCAGCAAAAGGTAGAATTGTCCTTCAATATACCGGAGGCTGGATCTTTTATCAGCTTTGCTGCAGGAACTCTGTCTTTTGCCTTCATTTGTTATGTAACCCCAGATTCAACCAAGTCTGTTAGGCCTGACTTCCCCTCTATTCTCTTCCTCAATAAATCATACTGTTAAAGTAAATAAGTCTGTATAGAATTCACCATGTGAGCTTGGGCTATAAAGTCATATGCAGCTGGGATGACATAAGATTTGCTCACTTTTTTTAAAGCCGTAGTTGTGAGGAGAGTGGCAGAAGAAGCCGCGTGTTCCAGTCTCCTGAAATATTTTGTGATCAAGGCTCCATCAACAGCTGATCATATTGAAACTACTCCTGTAAGAGCAATTTCACCAAAGTTATTTGGTCCGTGGAGATAAATCGTTCTAAACTGCACTAATTGAAAAGTAGAGCAAAAATCTTCTTGTGGAGAGGTTTTTGAAGGCCTTTGGGGGAATCGCTGTATCATGCCGGCATTGGCTTCCGGCTGACATAAAAAGGTCTCCCCTGAGAACAAACCATTCTTGCAGCCTCCATGATTTTCCCCATATAAGCAGTGAGGTGGCCCACGAGGGTCCACCTCTCCCTTCTTTTTTATCAAGATTTGTTAGGATCTGGCCTTTGTGTAGCATATATCTTGAGTAGAGAGTGCAGTAACATCACCCCAGAATCCTTAGGTATACCTAATTAAGCGTGCTTTTTCTAGTGATAAAGTTAATCTTCACTGTCTTTTGGAAAAGAAATGTATAATCTAATTAGGCATTTCTCCATATCAAGTTTTTTATAGCAAGCTGAAATTACTTCATATTCCGCCTTGGTGTCTGAATAATAAAATCAGTCTCCCTCCTCTACTTTCTCCCATAAAAAAATGTGACCAGGATCTAAGTATCTGAATAGAATACACTTTCACTGAAGCCTCCTTTCTTATCTGCATAATAGTTGAGTTATGCATTCCTATTACTGAAGATACAAATTTGCACAGTTCATTATACTCCTGGAAACGGTGTTCATATGTACAAAGCCCATGTCTGACTTTGCTGAAAGAAGTCAAGCCTTAGGTGAAAGGCAGAGAAACACTGTGGCACTGACTGAATGATTTATTGCAGTTCCTCAGCTAGTTTTAAGGATTTCTACTTCCTCTGATACTTGTAGGGTTCTGGTTCTGGAACTCCTTAACCAGTCTCCCTGCATACTTGTGTAATGTATTTTGTCTTGTGTATTTCTGTGGAAGTGTCTTTTTTGTCTCCTTTGGAGAGAAATGTTATCTGACTCTACTGCACAGATATTTGTGGCACAGTGTATTAAAACTAAGGTGAGTACTGTTCATTTTCCTAGCTTTAGGCAGTGTCAGCTATATATTAGAAATGTCCAAAAGATATGCAGGACCTTTCTTATGTCTTCTGATTATGCCAGTGCTGAGTAGCAATTCTGAATGACTGACCTTGTAAAAGCTATCTACAAAGGTTTTAGAGACGTTGCTGAGTCAAAGACAAAGAGGGAAACAAAAAGTGTATAAGAAAGTTATGTCACAGTAGAGATTTACTAGAGATTTTTTGTGATTTATTGACAGAGGTTTTAGGATTTTCTTTAATGCTTAAAACAACTTTAACAATATTAATCATGAGCTTATTTCAGGAGATCAGAATGGCCTGAACTGACGCCTGCTTGTTTCTCTTCTCCCGCTAATGCTTACAGCATTTTTTGCCCTTTGGCTTTCCCCAAGTTCAATGACATCAAACTGAGGACACAAAGACAATATGGACAATATGGAGACCCTCTCCTCTCCCAGCATGCTCTTGCCACACATCAGGAGCAGCAATGGTAATGAGCTTGAGTGTCACCCAGATTAAAAATTGGGATGTCATAGGCCCTTTTCCACCGTTTTCTAATCCTCTTAGACTTTAGGTTGAATAAGAAGTAAGTCTCCTTTCCCAACTCCTTGTCTTAAAGAGGATCCATAATCTCCTTCTTACTGCAGACAGCTCCCTGTCTCAGACAGAGAGGAATGTAAGTCTCCCACTCCTTGCATTAGCTTAGTTGTATTGCGGAATGTGGGAATTGTGGTTATGTCACCTACCTCAGTTTTGCACTGGCGTCATTTTTTCCTCTCTGTGAATATGTCCTGGCTGCAGAACAGTTCTTTAGTCTCCAAAACTCTCGTGTATTTTTGACAGTCTATGGTTCATAGATGTATGTAATTGGAGAATGAGAATTTCTGATCTGTCTCTCTCAGCACTAGGGAGAACTGAGGAATAAGGAGGCTTGCTTAGTGTAAGAAATGCTCTGGAAAAAAGGTAAGATGAATGACACGTGAAAAAGAGCAATATATATAAATATCCTGATAACTCAATTGTCGATTTCCTCTACGTAATCTGTGTCTGAAATGAAAACACATGCCATGTTAAACCAAAGGTCTAAGCAAAATAGCAGTCTTGCAGGCCTTCTTAGATAGCAGCACTGAAGGTCACTATCAATTTCAGCATGTGTAGAAAATGCAAAGAAGATGCTGCTTTTGAGTAGCATGGCTTTATTCTGAGGATTCACCTTGAATGGACTATCAGCAGGGTTACAAACATTTGTAAGTTCCTGGAGTCCAAAAACGGGACAGCAGCTCTATTTTGTTATTTAGTTACTTTCTGTTTCTTGAGTTTTTCTTGTACTTTCAACCAGAGAATTACTGACTTATCCTTTCTACCGAAGGTTTCATTGAAAGGAAAGGGTGACTCGGAAAATCTGACAAATCCTTTTGTTACCTTCAGATCCAAAATCAAAGACTTAAGTATTATACCAAGTGATAAAATACTACAGATGAGAGAGAAAATTAAATATTAAAATCTCCCCCACGTGATTGCCCATGAACTCCCACATCTGGTATTACTCTTCAAAAAAGATTTTTCTCCCCCAGCACCAGTGTCTTTTTTATATCCAATATGAATCTATTTAACAAAATGTACAGTCCTTGAGCTTTGATACTTGTTCTGAGAAGTATCAATAGAGGCGGTAGTGGATTTAATTAGGTGTGATATATTGCCATAAGTGTCTAAGAAGCATTTTTTGTCAAAGCAATTTTGGTGTATGGTGATGTCAGCGATGTAACTGAAATGTAAGAACTTGCCATTCACAGTGCCCTTCTTATTAACCAAAAATACTTTTTAAATTTTTCCATCTCTAGAAATGTTGAGCAGCGTTGTACTGCCTTCCATTCTCCAGCAGCTGGGACAGATTACAAAATTTTTTGATCACGCTAGAAATTACTCTCATTTTTTATTTCTAAGCGGAAACAACAATCTTTTAAATGCTCACCTCAATTTTTCCAAGATGTAGAAGATCCCAGGTGAAAACCCAGATCCTGCAGTTGAGCAAGGAGCAGCGTAGCATTTTTAGGCACCATGAGTGTGGTAGAAACTGTCGAGGTGCCTGCACCAGGCTCGGATATGTTGGCTGTGTTACTCTCTGACCCCAACTCTCCGTGACGCCTTCCTTTTACTCTTGGCCAGAAATGAAGCCAAAAGCTTAGAGATAAATAAAGCAGTGACCAGATAACTGTTTTACTCTTTTATTTGTAATAACACGGCCCTATAACATTTCCTTTGCTCATTTAAATTAGTGTAGCCAGGCAGCTTTCTCGTACCTGAATGAGGGTACAAGCCAGCCTGAGAGGGACCTCTTACAAGTACACTTAGTGATAGAACGATTTCAGTTCAAAAGAGATTAGGTTTAGTTGAAATATTAGGTATAAATTCTTTACTATGAAGGTGCTAGATAGGGCAAGAGAAGTTGTGTCTGTGCCGTCCCTGATAGCTGTTCAAAGCCACATGGAATTGGGCTTTAAGGGACTGAGTGGGATAGAAGATGTCCCTTTCGATGGAAGGGTGTTGGAATTGATTTGATCTTACAGGTCCTTCCATCACAAACAATTATATGGTTCTACAGTGAGAGCCCCTTTTGGGATCAGGACGAAAGGGACGTGTGTGTAATGTGGGCTTGTCTCTTTTCCTTATCCGGGAGGCCCCGGCAGGCATTGCCACCCTGGTCGCTGAAGTCTGTAATAAAGAAACAAACGCCTCGGGGTCCTCAGGGACAGCCTTCACTCACAGCATCCCACAGACCTCTCAGCATCACGGCTGGACATGTATGTCCTGCCCTTCTCCCGGGGCCGCGGCTCCGCTGCAATCCCTGCCGAGACCACCAGGGGACAGCGTTCCCCCACGCTTGGACTCGTCCGTTCTCCCGGAGGCAGAAGCTCCTTGGGAGCGAGCTGGGATCGCTCAGGAATAGCGCTGGGATAGCTCTGGGTTTGCGCTGGAATAGCAATGGGATAGCGCTGGGATCGCTTAGGGAGACCTCTGGGATAGCGCTGCACCCAACGGGGATGGCAAAACGGCCAGGAAATTGTTCTGGCTTTCGGTCCTGGGTAAGTGCCCCCGGTCCGGTAGGGATCGCAGGGAAGCCGCGCAGAGCAGCGTTCTCTGAATGTGCCTTCCGTGATTTTATCAGCGGCGGAAGTATGAACTCCTTGGACAGATTTATATCTTTATTTTTCTACCGGAATTCTGACTGTGTGTCAGGATCACGACAATTTTGAGCCATGTATGATTCCCATTCCCGTGAACAGAAAGCAGAGGAAGACACAGAACAGGAAAGTGCTCCGTGAGGTAGTGCTTCCTTAGTCACTTGCCCCCTAATTCGCCCTCATTTTCTCCCCAACATTTTACCTTCTCTCTTTTTCATTTTTATTTATTCATTGTCGTCTTTAAACTACAGGGGATTTTGAAATATTCGGATTTCTGTAATAAGGATGAGTGCTTACTAAAATGAGAAATAAGTAGTCATGAAAATCATTATAAAATCAGGAAAACCTGTTGCTTTTCTACCCCTTCTTCTCTTCCCCATTTCATCATTTTAGAACATAGAGAGCTCCTTGGGTAGAGCATGCCAGCATGTTAAGTGGAGGACTCACAGGTGTGGGAGAAAACAAAATTTTTCCTGAATCATTTTATAAGATTTTTTGTAGGAACAAGTGTGTGTCCAAACACTAAGCCTTTAATTTCGAATAAAAATTCTGTGGCGTATATCAGGGCACCACATAGGCAAGTGTGAACCAGCCACCAAAGCAATGTTCAAGGCAGCATAAAGCAAAGTATGCAAAAAATGGTCATGCTCTGGTGGAAAATCTGATAACAGCCTGTGACAGCAAGATAAAGGCTCTCAGAGCAAGAGGTGGAGGAAAAGTCTTCCAGCAGACTCACAGGAGAAGCTCGAGGCCAATGAGATGTCCACAATGCTCCAAAATACGGGAGGTACAAAAAGGCCAGCAGAGTTGTGGGCCAGATTGACTAGAAGGCTCTCAAGTACCTACCTGGCTTTGCTTGTAGCAGTTATCCACTGGTTATGTGACTTGAAAACATTAGTAGCAGAACTACTTGGGCTATGTGTAAGTGCTTTTAATATCAGTTTTTTCCAGGCATTGAAAGGTATTTTAGTTAAAGCTCTTTTCCTGATAGTGTAACCAACACGTACAAGATTCACATGAAAGAAAATGTGCAAATTTCTTTACTGATTAGTTCCGGTAATGCATTCTCTGTGTACAAGGAGATAATTTTTGCACAATTGCCCTCTTGTACCTATAAAAAATGTATTAATATATTTGATTATTTGTACTTGATAAAATTTTAAACTGTGCGTGTTAAATCTCAAGAAGTTATTCTGTTGTTATAGTGTAACCTTTCTTTTATTAAAAAAATATACTTTCCATGAATTCTTTTCTTTCAGTGTAATTTACTTTATAAAGCTTAGTAGTTCAGCAGTAATATCAACTTTTCAGCAGTAATATCAACTTATTTAGCTTTGTCTTCAGTTAAATAAGCACGAATCCAGTAGAACTATGATAATTTTGGTATGATTATTTTTTAGACTGCTTTTGTTTTTTCTTTTTTCTTTTGATTAAGAAAGCCCAGTTGTAGAGTAAGTTTAATTTTGTTTTCCAACACAACACATAGTACAGCTTACACTGCAATATTTAAGCGGGGAGCACAGGCCTTGGAGCCATTTGTCTGGGCAAGGTCAAGGGAATTCTTTGAATAAAAATGGATATTTTTTCAGTCCCTCAGGATTTCCTAGCCTACTACAAAGAGGTCTGCAGTTGGCTGTGAATGCTGTCTTTACCTTTGGGTTCCTATCTGGGTTCCTCAAGAACCACCAGGTGGGGTTCTCAGTGGATTCACTCTGACAGGTCCACTGCTTTTACATGATGTTGCCACTTAGGAAAACTCAAAAAGATGAAATAAATATCGGTGAATGCAATACTACTGTGTTTGTATCTTGATAACGATAATTTGAAGCATTTTCCAAGTGGAGATTAATGGAAACTTCATTTAGGTGTGTGAAAAGAGCTACAAGTTTTTATTGCTTGCAGGAATAATGCTTTCTTTTATAAACGTTTGATATTGCAAGCTTTATAATGTTGTGAACAAATCTTTCCTTATGAATGATGATTCAGAACAGAGCTTTTCACTTGGCATTTGATAACTCATTTCAACTGCAACAGAAAATAATTGTTCTATTCAAGCACACCCGGAGGTACTTACACTCTCCCCAATGAGCACATTAGAACAGGCAACTCATTCCTGTCTGATTTTAACACAGGCCACAGACTTTATTACTGACTCGTTTCTTTAGTCACCTCTCAGTCCTAAGGAATAAAACTCCTCTTCATTGCAATGGTGTAAAACAGTATTTTCTCTTTCTATAAATCACTTGAATATTCAATATTTGTCGGACGAATCTGTGAATCACTGGGAATAGTACTGGTTAATGTCACGTATTCTCTCTATTTTTTTTTTGAAGTGTTCGAAATGGAGCAACATGATCTCCATTATGGAATAGACTGACTAAAGAAAAATAAATCTGTTTACATTTGGTCTACAGTCGTGACACAAATAAATTCTTCAAATGTAGGCAGTTTTCAAACAAAAAAGTAAGCAGATGACAAAAACACATCATATTAGCACTTAGTATGCTGGTATTGCCTGTTAGATTGCAAGGACCATTTAGTTTTGCTTTTAGAGAGGCCTTAGTCACGGACAATGTCAAAAGACATGTATCACTTGGGTAAGAAACTGCTCCTCTGCATAAGTAACCCTTATCTCACTCAGAGAATGTAAGAGATATTTGCTTTCCAGAGTGTCCTTTTTGGGATTTTTTCCACTGCGAAACACAGAACATGATCCTTCGGGTTACCCAGTTTACTGGTGGCGCAAAACTGTAGTAAAGGTGAAAATCAGCCCTCGCAAAAACTGTCAGGCTTCAGAATTTTGTAATTTTTTTGCCCCAGAAAATGGTTTCCAAGTCCTGCAAAATAGCAGGAGAAAATTTGGTAGGTGTCTGATACAGTGTGGAAAATTTGTGTACTAAATTCTCACTGGGGCAATCTCGCTATTTTAGGAGAAGGTGAATAAACATAAGGAAATGTCTCTATAGTAATGAAAGAAAACTCATTGTGCCACTGGAGGTTGAAACTGCATGGCAGTGTGGGTAATAAATTGCGACTCTTCATGCTCATGAGTGCATCAAGGAAAGCTGATGCAGAGGACTCTAATGACCATTATAATTGACTGCTGTAAAAAAGACTGTTATTTAAGTACATTTCAAAACGTACTGTAAATTGGGCAAAGGTACAGCTGCATTTATGTGCTGAGACAGCCTTCGGTTTTATTCATTCCGACAGACCTTTTTCTCTTTCAATTTAAGTTTTATCTATGTGAATGCTCCCAATATTTCTGGCTCCTCTTTATAAGGGATGCAGCAAAGCCAGGGAGGCGCAGTCTTCTTAACTCTGAAAAGAAGAAGCAGCTGGAGAATGCAGGCTTTGGGTGAAGGCAAGGCAGGGGAGGAGAGGGTACAGCCACCACTCACCATTGGACAGCTGCTCTTCTGTAAGAACATCTATTTTGTACCTAGCATCTATCATCGTCCTTATGAAGGCAGTGTTTCTGAGTGAACCTGCGAAGGAACTTTGAGACCAAGAGAAAATACTTCACTTAAACACCGCCATAACCGGGTTTTTTTGCTTTATATGCTCTTCCAGGCTGCACTGTCCAGACTCCTGTCTACACTGCGTGTAAGTCAGTTTTATTTAATTGATGTCTAATTCTATCCCACTTCATAAGTTACTTGTTTTATAGAAACATTTCAGTGTTCACGTATACTTATCTGGTTGAAAATAAGGCAAGGTAAGCAAAAAGTTTCTTTGCTGTGCCATGTGCAGGATGAAATTTGTGGCATACTGTCGGTAATTGTGATACACACTTGACTTGGGACTTCCAGCTTGAGGTACATCAGCAGATCTCATCTTATGCTTTTTTATGGCGGGGTCCTCCATGGTCAACATTACCTTTTATCTTTTTGGCTCTTTTAGGTCTAGTTTGGTCTTTTTCTTGAGGGTAAGAGCTGCTGTGTGATGTAAAAATTTTTTCTTCTTTCTGAAGAGACCCTTGTGAATATTTTGGAGTCAGGCAATATGTCTGTATATATCATTTTATCACCTATAAGGTACATTTTGATCAAGTAACTGAAAAAAGAAAATTGTAGTAAGCGAGCTGCCAGAAATTATTAGGCAGTCAACAGTGCAAAAAATCTCCTGTGTGAGCCTCACCTCCAACACATGGGGTCAGACCTGCGCTTCCAGGAACCAAACCAATCCCCAGTTTATTTGAACTGTAGTAAATAAAGGTAGACATCTTAGCTAATTAGCCATGGAAAAAATAAAGCACACAAAGTACTGCTTTAAGTTGAAGCAGATATAACTTAGCTGCTTATAATTGTGACCTACCTCAAGAAAAAAATGACTGAGTCAGGATTAAAGAATTATTGAATGGGAATTTGTGGACAAAATGTGGTTGCTGACTGAATTTCGAGTAAATGGTGGTAATCAGTCCAGCCTTTGTAAGACATAATGGAGACTTTTCCTTCTGTGAAGCCCACGAAATATCCAATAGACAGAGCATTTTCTAAAGGGAGGCTCTATAGTCTGCATGATGCTGGAGGTAATGATATCATCCAAATATTGAGTGTGGCCAGAACATCCAGTGTGTCCAGAGTTTGTCGACTGTGTGCAGTAACTGCAAAGAGAGAGGAATGAGCTAAGAGGTTTTTCTACCAATTGCTTGTTTCCAAAGCTTACTGAGAAGTAGCACAAAAGAAGCTCATTATCTCTCAATCTATTGTTTTTTCTTTTTCATATCTATGTATAACAAGATCACCTAAGTCCCTGGTTAGATGAGTAAAGTTGATTGGCAATTATTAATAGGTTAATTTCTTTATTAATGTTGAACCTGGTATAAAAAAATTCTAAAGAGTTAAGGTTTTTTTTACAAGCCTCCAATTGTCCTTAGCTATTTACTTCTCTTTGTATGATTTTTTCACCATTGCTGATTCCAGAAGAAGTTCGGGCTAACTTTATGCTGGACATATAGGGCGAAAAAATGGGCATCTGACAAAGCAAGTTACCATTCTGAAGTATTTCTTTGGTTCTTTGCCTACTTACAGGCACTTTTGAAACTACTCTGAAGTATGACAGCTGAATGTCTTGAAGAAGATGAGAGAACTTGTGTTTGGGCATGAAGTTAAAGATCAGAAGTCTTGACGTGTGACATCTGTAGACAACATAAGTGCTACATGGTGTCAGCCTTAGGTAGAGAGCTAGCTGGGAGCAGTATCACATCCCTATGGAGTAATTGTTCAGCGTTGGTTCTGAGCAAAAAATGTTTTTGTCTTAATCATTTCCAGTTTACAAATCCAAAATCCCCTCTCCCAAACTCTATAAAACCGCAAAACAACAAAAAAAATGTGCCTTCATTACCTGTTAAAAAAAATAACTTGAAATCTTTTCTTCTAGATATTTGAAGTATTTGGTCCAAGTGTTAAACCCCTTGCCCAGTGTTCACTGATTCTTGTAATGACTTTCTCATTGGTCCATTGCCTCAAAATGTCTCATGTTCTCATACTCTCCTTCAGTTTCAGTTGGGTTAAAATCAATTTTTACAATGTTTTGTCACCTTTTTTGACAACTGCCGGATTGTGAATACATCTAGTGACTCTGCGGGGTGAGGTAGGAGCATTATTATACAAAAACAAAGTTACAAGAAAAGGATTAAATAATTAAAAGTAATGTCTATATTCTGTACTATTAAGATTTCATAGCTGAGAGGAGTTTATACCAATGGATATTGTTTTATGAATGTGTTGTTTTAACTCACTTTCTGACATGATTCTGAAGGAAGTTTCCTAATTAACTTTCTACTTATTTGGCAATAAAGTTCAAAGGAATCCAGAAGTACTTAAAATGTGGAATTAAAAATAACTCCATATCTCAAATATCTGGTATTGTTAAAATATACATCTTCCACCTATATTTAATTAAATTTCTCTTTAAAAATATCCACTGGTTTCAAGATTTAGGTCAGTTACTGCAACTACCTAGGCTCATTTAAGCAGTTCCGAATATGGCCGTTATGAAAACTGACTTACGCAATATTTATAATTTCACCTATTTTTGTTTTTCAATTAAATATAGAATTTCCTACACTTCTAAAATGATGATGATAATAAAATAAAACACCTTATTTGTTGATTTAAGTCAGCCAGAGACTTACAGTTGCCTCTAACAGGCAGGCAGGTGGTCATTGACTTTAGTGTGGTCTCCATTGAGCTGTTTTCCATCCCTCTCTGTGAAAGTGGTCTCCTATGACTCTCAGGCCCATGAAGGACTCAGAATTTTAATAGAAAAAAATAGTTGTGCTTTCTTTAAGAAAGGACTCAGTCTTTTCATTATACAGCCTGAATAATTCTGGTGAAAACAATACGACTCTCTGATAGTTTTAGCTAGCTGCAGCTGAAGTGACATGAAATTGGATTGAGGTCTGAAGGATTGGCGATTCAAGCATCTCTAGCAATGAGTGAAAGATAAAAAGCTGTAAGTGTGGAAATTATATACAAAAGAGCACTTCAAGCATTTCACTTTGATGCTCCTCATTGGAAGTGCACACATCCTTGCCCTTATTATGCAAAGAACTTGGCCGCCAGCACTTGTGTTAAATATCTAAACAGACCTAGTGCCAACGGTATTAATAAACTTCCAATTTTTGTGCAAACCCCTAGTCTTTTCAACATTTGTCCCAGGGGAAGGAAGGTATTCAGCTGGGAGAATAAACTTTCTGAGGAGGCACATGAACCCAGTTAGAGGCAGTGATGCAGTGATGCTTCAGTCTACTGTTGCAGCAATACGGAGTGCTTCTGAAACTGAGGGGTCTCCACAGACGTGCAGAAGCATGTTGACACAACGCTGAGGGGTAAAGATGATGAGCTTAAGTTACGAATAACCTGCCACTGACTTTAAATGCTGATGAACTGAAAGATGCAAAAGGCTAAGAAAACAGTCACACAGGTGTCATTCAGTCCAGGGAGGGTCATATGCTTTTGGATCAAAACAAATAGGTTACATACTGAAACTACCCATGTCATTTTCCCAAGCATGTACAGCAGACGTCAGTGAAGACTGCAAAAATCTGAAATATAAAATATCAGTCAGCAGCTTCTAGGCATGAAACTGAGACACAGTTTGGGATTAGGTTGCACATTCCTGAAATTGTCACTGCTCATGATTTGACAGTATTACAAAGGCTATAATTTGCCCAGTTTTGAAATATGCATTCAAACGTCTGTTCCATTAAACACACATCACTATATTGCCTCCTGTTCCAGTCATGCTTAATAATGAAGGGTATGCAGAGATAATATACCTGCCTGGCCTTGTAAATGTTCTTCAGGGAAAAATCAAAATTAGGTAATGTAAGTCAAATTTGGATGGATAGTCCTGTTACAGTCAATGTTGAATCCAGTGCGCTTAATTACTTTGTTGCCTGAATTGGAAACTCTTCAAATTATGAGGGGGTGAAATAAAGCTTCTTGACATTTAAGAGCCAAGGAATATAATTTTGTTACATTGTCCATCAGTTACCCAGAGACGACAGCAAATTCCCATGCAGATCAATCAGAGAGGTGCTAGAAAATGAAAGTAAGAGTTGCACACACACTATTCAAAGAAATTAAAGCGAATGTTGCCATGACTAAGGCTAAAGCAAGTGGGGCTGCCTTTGAGGTCCCTCTGAAATCCGTAGAAATGTTACATTTACACTGTAGGACAGTGGAGCCTCTATGTAGCTCTTAAAAAAAAAACCTAGGGAGGAAAAGAAATCAATTAAAGACAAGAAAAGAGTTAACTTTAAACATGCATTTGACCTATGTGCTTAAGTACTTTGAACACTAACTTATTTTCTGTGTAAAAGCTGGGACTCCTAATAGCTTTTAAAAACCTTTGTTTGAGAGAACCTCACTCTTGCATCGATGCAGAGCAGACACGGACTTATGATGAGCTTTAAACCTCAGGGTGGAAATTTCTACCTGAGAATATTTTCTGCATAAGTATATAAGAAATTGAAGCTATGGGTGCCTCTGCTAGATCGATTGTGAAGTGCTGTATATAAGCAAGAGATTAGAGGAAACGTGCACATCTCGTGAACTCATTTCTGCCTTTTGGGCTCTTAAAAAGTGTTGACTCACAAAGAACTACTGTCAAACGAGTTTCCTCCAAACAGATTCTTGGACTGTTGTGCCACTGTTCTACCATGGCATTTCTTTACCTATCATGTTAAAAGAGAGATGAGTGACTGCAAGAGTTCACTGTGCAGTTTATTGAGCTTACATATGGCTTTTCTATGTAGGAGCCTTAAAATGCAGAAACATCTATTCCTTCTTCAATTACTTTCTTTTGCGGAACTAGCGGTTACAGCCACAAAGCCTGCAAGTCAGTTGCCCCTTTCTAGGTCCCTAATCAACTTGCAGGTACAGAGAGTACCTCTCTGTCACAAACCAGGTGCATGCCACACAGCAGGTAGCTCAAATGCTACGTTATATCACATTTATACATACGTAACTAATGCAAGTGACTGGAGACTGGGCAGAAAGAGGCATGTTTTTAACTGGCAAACAGTCCTTTTGCAAGCTTTGCCCAATAGCAAGCCAGAACCGGATGGCACGAGTTGAAGATCACATCTCTAGATATTTCATCTAGGAGCCTCGCTGATCTGACCAGAAACTGGTTATGAGCCATGTCACTGAAATCCAGCTACCAATGCAACTTTGTCTGAAGTTAAAGGATCATCAGATCTGGATTCAGTAATTTTTTGCTCATCACTTAGGATTTTAAACAGTGTTGCAGACAAATACCAAGGTAGTTACACATAGAGGTTCTCATACCATGTACCTTAGGTGTTAATTTAGATACCCAATTCACTTTGAGATTCTGCAAAGAAACACTGATTCCCTTAAGGGAGATTTCAAAGCTTCAGAATGAAATATCTAGGAGAGTTTAAAATAGTTGATGCGAACCTAGCAACTGCTCTCCATGGTTTTTATTCCCCTTGTACTGTAACTGGTCATGGTATTTCTCCAAACCTCCTTATATAGACAAGTTGTGTGACCTTGCAGAAGGCTGACAGACATCTATTGTGCCCTACAGTATGGGAAGCTGCTTGGGAGGTTTGCCTGGTCCCCCTTAGGCCATCCTTTGCCAGTAGGGGAAGTCTATTAATGCACACAGTAGAATATTCATAAAATATATTTGCGCATTTTATCCCTGATGTTCCCAGCTGAAGATTTGGTCCTGGATTTATAGCAAATGCTTCTGTCAGAGGTGTTTGAATTGTTGCATACTCCTGAGGTGCCTGACACATCATTAATACACTTTCTTATTCCAGGCTCTTTTTTGTGAGGCTGCTATACACAATGTGTGTATTACATATCACTCACCCACAATATTATACTATGAGTTAATTCTGAAGCAAGGCCTGATATATTTGAAGAATTAAAAAACATTCAGCAGTGTTAATCCCTGCACTGTACTCTGTTCTTGAAAGGCCCAATTGGCTTGATCCTTTTCTGACAGATGTCAATGACAGAATTTCCTGTTAAGTGCGATGTTAAGAGACAGGATTTCTGTCATATCGACAGTCATCATAAATACATGTAAAATGTAGAGCCAAAAAAATAGCTGGAAAGGACCATAAAATGTCACCCAGAGCAGACCAGACAGCTTGATGGACATTTCTCTATCTTCTTCTTTAAGAACCTGACTGGTGAACCATCACCAAGTAGGCTACTCCCTGTCTTTACTGCCCCTAACTGAATCAACATGTTTTCTTTTGTCTTGCCAGGATCTTTTTTTCTGCAGATAAACCCTGCTGGTTTCTTTCTTATCGGGGATACAGAAAACGTAAGGTTTCCTTCTTTGCAGCAGCCTTTTCTCTATTTGAAAACCATTATTGTGTCTCTGCTTCATTTTCCCTTCCATAGATTGCACTGTACCAATTAGTTCAAACTTTTGTTGTAGGTCATATTTTCTAATTCTGTGATCATTCTCATACTGAATAATATGTGTTTTGTGAAAGGAAAAATGGAATCAGAATGATTTTATTATTACTACAATTAATTATTCAATTACAGTACATTTCTTTTGTGTTATTTCTAATCTAACTTTACCGTTGATGCTTAATAATGTGTACACAGATATATCCCTATGCACTCTTCTTCTGTGTTATGTTGGCTCACAGTCTTTGCGAGTTGCTTTTCAGGAAATAAAGAAATTTCTACGAGCCAAACAGACATGCTCTCAGAACTTAGAAATGTAGACATCTCTTTCTTGCTATGTGGTAGCTAATGATGTGACCAGATCCTTGTGTGACGTTGCATATATTCTACCATCACACAAGTCCACAGGAGTGGTGTAAACAAGTTCAGCCTTACTGTCCTTCCTCATCCTATTGGACACTGACCCAATCGCTGTGCCTTTTGCAGATTCTGTTGCACATACGTGACAACCCAGTTATCCTTCTTGTCCCTCCCTTTTTCCTGCAGACCCAGGGGTTACCACAGAGGCGGTGACTGCAGCATAATGATGGGAGGGCTGAATTCATATTACACAGCTGGCCTCAGCACCAACCTTCCCTGCCTGATGAAGCTGCCATTCATGCTCTTTGCCCTTCTCTGGACAGAGACTGGAGGAGGGAGTTTCCATGTACTGCACAGGATATGAAGGCTCACGTTGAACAAAACTGCATAAGGGTTTCTGTATGCAGAGTTTCTGATCTAGCAGAAGTTTACTTTGAGTGGAGGCTGAAGTGACAGTGTTACAGAGTTTGCAAAACAAGAACACAAGGGCAGTCCCAAAGAGCTGTTGCCAGAAAGCATCTTCAGTTCTTGACTCTTCTACTTGAGTACCATCTAACAATAAAGCTACTGTAGTCCCATATAACAGAGCATAAAAGCTGTGCAATACAAGGGAGAAAGGAAAGAAAAAAAACAGAGGAAAGAGAGATGGAACAACAGAAACTCACTCAGAAAAAAGAGCGCAAATAATATCCACTAAAAACAAGAGAAAGGCTGGCATCAAAAGGGGTTCTCAGTCTCAGAAAGCAGTCAGCGACCATGCACTGGAGGTGATATCCCCAACAAAATCCCCTCTGCAGACAGAGATACTACTGCAGGACATGATAGTGGTGTAGGGGTTAGGAGAGAAAGTGATTTTTACAGGACAGAACTTCAGTGGGATTCTTTGAGCATCAAAATTCAAGCTGTTTTCCAGTTACTGAATAAAGTTCAGTGGCCTGTTTTGCCTTTTGGGTTTCTCTTTTTTGATTTTCTTATTATTTGTGGACTCCTGCTTCAGTGAACTATATATAATAATTAAAAAAAAGACTGAGTTTTTAATTAAAGGTAAAATGAATTAGGATTTTTTTCTCTGACAAAAATGTTCCCTGTGGAAAGTCGATATTTTTATTTAAGAATATAGTGCCACTGTTGGAACACCTTTTTGAGGGAGACACCACAGAAAAAATGGGATACGATCAGAATTACAGATTGCTCTAGTCTCTTTTTGCCCCTGTAAAATGAATTATGCATTAACATCTTTAAATTCCTTGGGTCATCTAGCTCCTAATATCCCCCAAAGAGTGCTCAGCATCCTAATGCATGCAATAGTGATGTCACATCTGTGAGTCACTGTCACCAGAATCAATTATTCATAATCTGTCATACAGACGCTTTCTTTTGCTAAGTACAGTCACTATTTGTGTGCCTGATCATTTCCCCTTTGGACAGAGTTTGCCTTTGGCTTTGCACTTGCAGCAGTCTGGGGACCCAGCTCCCAGTGTCCCCAGGAGAGGAGCAGGGCAGCACAGAGAAAGGGTAGCACACAGCAAACCCAACACGCCCCACTCCAGCTCCTCCAAGGTTCCATCCAGGCGCAGCTGCTCTTTGGTGCCAATCTGTCTGCGAGTGAAAACAGAGTAAACATATAGAGGAGGTTTCATTTCCCCAGAGCCATCCATAGGGCAGGTGTTCCCCATTTCCAAGCTCAGTTCTTCACTGCTGTTCACAAAGCTGTAACTTGCTTGGTGTATTGTAATGTTAAATAAGACAAAGAGCACTATGAGCTGCAAAAGGAGTAAAACTGACTGGATGGGGCTTTGAGCATCCTAGTCTAATGGAAGGTGTTCCGGACCATCCATGTGGAGTTGGAACTAGATGGTCCCTTCCAGATGAAACCATTCTTTGACTACATGACTTTTCAGTTGTTTTGTTTCTGTTCCTTGACTTTTTAAAACTGAACTACAAGAAAGCCTTTCCCCTTCAGCTATTAGTTTCTCCTTTAGTTTTAGTTAATCCCAGTCTTTATAAAATGAGCCCTATTCTCCCTTCCAATATTACTTTCACAGTGGTTTTGTGGTAACATAAGAAGGGATTCTATATATGATTTCAAATTTAGGTCTCTGAGCATTGGAAGTGGGTTGGGAAACAATGCAGTTTCTTGAGCCTGGTACCATATCTTTGTCAGCGTCTCTTTTATGAAAAGGGGACAAACTAATTTACTTAGGAAGCCACTGCTCCTCACTTAGATTTGACTGTTTGAAAGTCACGGAAAGTGGAATGGCAGAGCAAACAGACATGCACAAACTGGCTTGTTTTCAAAAGAAACTGAGCTAGAGAATGTGCTTAAAGTATCTTCAGGTAAAGGCACTGACCTTGAGCTCTATCCCTTCTTTAATTTAATGATTTTATCATCACATTTTCCAATTAAAAAAATTCTCTTCCCCCTTCCTGTGAAAAAATTCCTGTCCCTCCCTCTCCCACCCCTCACCAATCTCCTCCTTTCTTTCAACTCTCATAATCCTTGGTGTGGTAATGGGTGAGGAAATGTTTTCAGACAAAAGTCTGGTGTTTTAATTTTTATAACCTTCCTGAGCAGCATAGTTTGTGTAGGATGGAGATTAATGAAAGCCGGTCACATTGCACCCTTGTCACCAGGTAGAGTAAGAAGCAGAAAACCCTCAGGGAAACAAGCAGTTCAAAAGGGGTGTATGTAATAACACATTTTAATTTTTCATGCATCCCTACCCACTCTTTAATGGAAGGAGAACCCAAACTGCAAGCACAGAGAATATGGAAAAGGAAGAGCAGCCTTAGTCTCTGGATGGGCTGAGAGGAGGAGAGGATGCAAGGGGAGACTCTACCAGAAGAAATAATTGGGCCCAATTCAGGCCTTGCAGTAGCAAGTGTTTGTGTTTTCTGCACGGTTTTATCATCTCTCTTAAGGAGTCAGTAACCTCAACAGTCACATTATCCCAAAACCTAAATAGAGCCCACTTTTAGCCAGCTGAGGCAGAGGGGGAAGGAGAAATGACAAAGGGGCAGAGCCCTGGGCAGCCCTCACAGGGTTAGCAAGGTACTGTGAGGCATCATGAGCTAGGAATCAGGCCCAGAAACTGCCCAGCCAGGCAATTCACCTGCCTGGCAGAAGGAAAACCCCTGCTCCCTAGGGATTCCCTCACTCCCGGTGTAGTGTTAGCTGGCAGAGATAGGCTCAAGCCCCAGAGTTGCTGAGGAACCTACTCATTTTCCTCTTGGCTGTAGGGCTCTTCAGGGAGCACCAAACCTATGTCACAATCAGATCCTTTAGCAGAAAGCCCCTCCTGAAGACTTGAGCAGCCATTCCTGAGGGGGGGAGGTAGCTACCCACTGTTATTTAGCACTGCATTTCCCAGTAAAACCTACCCCAGGAGTCCATCCCTGGCAAAGCATATCACAGCTACCTGTCTCCAAACAGGGCAGGGCAGGAGAAGTGTAGGAAGGACTGCTGTTGCTTGATGAGAATGGAGGCTGAGATACATGTGTGTTCAGGACAGCTGCAAACACAGCTGCCCCAGCCCTCCGTTTTCTCCCTCACAGATTTTCTGCATCTTACACCAAGAGATGGTGTAGGCATGGCCAGAGACATCAAAACTTATCTCCTTCTTGATATTTTAAGCACAAAGCCTGATCTCGCTCTTAATAGGTGCCCTTTCCTCTATCCTGTGATCAGTCTTGAATGGACCTATAATAAATTTTATTACTTGGATTATTTTTTATCTCTTTGAGTACCGTTATCAGCCTTTGCTAATCTCCCATCACCTCACTCAAATTATATTAGAATGAGAAATTACCAGAGGAGTCAGTAAGTAGCTCACTCCTTGACTTTTCATCTTATGAAATAAGCCTGTAAAAATTATACCAGAAGTGTTTCTTGAGTGATAACAATGTTCTGTCAAATGTTTTGAGATCTGATAATTTCTGAATATGTAGCTCAAGAGAGCTGCTAGAATGAGTGATGGGAGACAGGGAGAAAGCTGCCTGAAAGCAGGGAGGAGATCAGATGAATGTTTGAAACAACTGCAGTACACACATTACATAACAAAAATATTAAACTGCAAAAAAAAGGAAAATGATAGTTTTGCATGAGACAACTTGAAACTATTACCCATCATGATGCCTTCCTGTCTCTCTCTGCATGAGGAAGTTACAAGAAGTGAAAGCAGAAATGAAAACAGCATGGCCAGACTGCAGCCCCACATTCACTCCACTGCAGCTGGTGGATCCGGGCTCCTGAGAGAAAGGAAGGCATTTAGATAGTGACCTGACATACAGCACTGGACATGTGTTAGAATTATTGAGTAGGTCAGGCAATTTGGGGATCAGTCCCTGTTTCCTTTAATTGTGAGATGAAGTATTAGCCTTTCAGTTTCCATGGAGCCCAGACACCACCTCACTTGTCAACCCTGTCACTTTTAGGTCTGTTGTTGTCTTCCCTGCATCCCAGACCTGCGCAATCAACTCCATATTTGTTTGGTAACTGTCATCCCCAGGACTGCTCACCTTCCTGGCCAGGTGGCAGGTCTGTCCTTGAGTTCCAGCTCCCTGCCTGCAGTCTCACTCTGGCTGCAGCTCGGGCAAATCTCAACATCTCCGGCTGTGCTTTTTCACTTTTAACTGTAGACACATATCAGCTCCTCCTTTACCTGCCTACTTGCTGCTCTGCCGACCTTGTGTATTGCTAAAACTGTGGCTGGGCTTAAGTAGAAACAGCCTAACCAGAAAGCTCAAGCAACTGCTTGTTTTTACCCGCACACATAAATAATCATAACAGACTAAAAAATTATTCAATTCATTTCACAATCTAATAAACAAAAGCAACACCTATGCCACTGACCCATATAATGTTTATGCTGTTTTGCTAAAAGCATTTTTCAGCATGAGAGCTTCAGTGGCAGAGCAGACACTTGCTGGTAAGACTGCGTCTCATTTTGGAAATGTTGCCAGGTTCTGGGCTCCCCTCAGACATCTTTAAACTCCCCCTTATATCTCAAAATATGACAGAGAATTTGTCTTGCAGCAGCAGATATTTCTTTGACTACATGTTTTTTATAAAAGCTTCTGTTCTACTCATTTTTAACCCTTTGGTTGTAGCCTGGCTAGTGGATTCATCTATTTTGTTACAACATAGGGGTTCGTAGAAGGCGTTGTGCAGAGGGACCAAAAAGTGTCTGATATGACTACTGGCTACCACAGTAAGCCAATACATCTCACCTTAACTGCAGTAAATGTTATATCTGCCCTGTCTTTAAGGGCTGTTGCCCAGCTTCACTCTTCTCCGGAGTAGCAATCTCTTTCTGATTTACAGCCTAAGTTTATTCATAGACAGCGTGTGCCCATTGGATTTTACCAGCTTCATCCATTCCCTTTCAGTTTTTCTGGCTCCCTTGCGCTCAGCTACTGAATGTATCGACAGAGGGCAATAGTATCTCACTCTGGCTTTATTTTGGTTTCCTTCCCTACTCCGGCTTTGTTTTGGTTCCCTTTCCTGCTCCTCTTTCCTCTCCCCCTTGAGTGTCTGCATCCAGCATCTGCTTCTCCTACTTCTAAACTCTCCCCTTTGACCAGTGAAGGAGGGTGTCTCCAGCAGGCACCGGGGGCACAGAAATAAGTGTCTCTCCCCAAATCCTTGCCCGAATACAAATTCATAGCAAAAAATCCCAAACAAAACAAAACGAAACGAAGTGAAAAAAGCAAACGAAACCCAAACAAAAAAACAAAACCCCAAACCAAACAAAACCCCAAACAAAAACACAAAACCCCCAAAACACCCACCAAAGAACGAAACAAACAAAAAAGCAAACCAAACCAACCCCACACCTGCTTGGCACTGTGTTCAGCCAAAGGGCTTCTCTGTGCCCAGGGTAGCGATGGTGCTGAATGTTGACAGGGACTCCAAAAGTGATTACACACGAGACTATTTGAGGGTTGTTAAGAAAATAAACAGAAAACCCCTACAAAAATGCACCCATTTTTCCTCTAGAAGTCCTCTATCTGAAACTCCCAGGGGGGGCAGAGAAGAGCTTCCAGGCCCGGCTATGTCTCCCAGCGTTCGTGCTGCCCGGGCCGTGTGCTGAGGATGCTGCTGGTCCCTCCTGCCCTCCCGGTCCCGCCGCGGCTCCCGCAGTCGGCAGGTGTCAGTGTCACACCCCGATAGAAGGATCGCATCCCTAGGAGGGACTGACCGAATGGGAGCCCGTCGGGGGGCATGGTGTTGGCTCTGCCGTGGCCTCTTCTCGTGGGGGTGGTGGGGAGCTGTCAGCGTATTTTCCTTTCCCCTGGCGTGTTAGCTATTTATTTATTTATTTTTAAAACTCAAGATCTTTGTTCATTTTGCACGTCCCTTGAGAGAAAGGTGACGATCTGATCCCGTTTTGGACACCGTCCCTAGTCGAGACCACTCTCCGCACCCTGCTTTCCACGTTTGCCTGGTGAAGCAGGACCCCCACTTTATCCCTTCCTGTCCATGTAGTTCTGGTTCATGGAAAGGCTTGCATGTGGTACCAGATCCAAGGGGTGGATTTCTGAGGGGTTCCATAATGCAGCATTATACCTCCACCCTCCTGGCACATCAAGGTGCTCCCAAATTTTGAAGAATTACAGTAGTGATTCCAAAACCTGTGACCATGGATCAGTGATCCAAGGACTGGTGTGAGCTGATGGACAGGAGTTTTCAATTTAATCCATCCACCCAAGCATCCACTGGAAAATACCTAGGCTGCCCAAACAGAAAAGAATTGAAAGGAGCACTCTCTCTTTAAGGTTTAACTGATATTGGAGGTTGCTGCTTCTATTTAATTTTTGATCAAATACCTATGCTTGTCTGGAAACAGTTTGTCATGTGAATATGCTTCTCTTCCTTCTGGGTGGATTTCAGGAAGTATTTGCTTATATGTGCAACTGCCTGCCTGGAATTGTAAAATTAATGGTGAGTGTAACTATCATCACACGTACCAGTGAAAAGTCAGTACTATTCCTATAGGAAAATATTTTAAAAATTGTACAGTACTAGAAGGTACTTTTTTTTGAGCTAAACTGCAGCTTTAAACCCTGGACTTAGAATATCTTGCTCTGTTCATATTACACACTGTGAGTTGCCTGATTGAAGTTCATCAGGCTGTTTGTGCCGCAGTACACTGAGCAGGCAGGGAAGGCTTTGAGGGACTGGGGACTCACACAGTATGCAATGGGCTATAACTGTGCTCTCTCAAGGACAGGCAAGGGAATAAGTAATACCTTTCCTTCTGTGATAAGGATCTGTCTGTCTAACGATGTATCTCTGTGGTCTTCTGGCTGACAGATTTTCTCTGCTCAGACTCCAGGAGAGCTGAAGGGCAGCTACCTCTCAGCATCTGGGAACATGCATTCACAGGGTATTTACTGCAATGAATATAGGCTGCCATGCAGCCATTTTATGCCTTTAGTATGCCTTCTGGATTTGTCCTCTGAAGAGCAGGAGAAAGGCCATAGGAGGTCAGAGAAGAGCTTCCTCTCACCCATTGTCATGGCTCGTGTCTTGTCCAATAGACAATTCACAGGAAAAATGCATAAAGGAAAGGGCCAATATGACATGACTCACATCTGACAGTGAACATCTGACAATGTTCAGACACTTTCTGGCAAAGCAGTTGATCCAAACTGTCATATTTGATAATAACTGAATAACTGAGCAAGTCTAAATATTTATGAAAAAATATATACCAGTGAGTTCAACATCCTGTGACAGTGAGTTGCACAGTTTTTTTAGAGCCACAAATCATCCTTTCACTGCATTCTTTCTTTCACTGCTATTCCAGAAAGCTAATAATATCTTGATGTTTCTTCCTTGAAGCCTGCTGAGTTAGCTTGCATGAGATCAGCGGTGAGATTTTGTTTATTTTCCACTTTACAAACCAGTTGCCTCTGTGGCTGCTACTTGTCTTGCCTCACATCTGCCCTGTGACTTCACTGCATCGATGTTGCACTCAGCCTATATGCCTCCATGCAGTTGCCTGGAGTAGGTAAACATCTTTGCTTTGGTAGGTTCTGGCATGTGGCAACATTCGATGAAATTTGAGCCATGAATAATAATCCATTTCTCTGGAAGTAGCAGGAATTGTTCTTTTAATGCTGCCAGATTTTATGTATGTGATTGAATATTCCAATGTTCTTTCTTAAGTGACAAAGTCTGCCAACCCTTAAGAGGAACCCACGCACCATGTGTATGGCAGCATCCATGGCAACTCTCCAGGCAGATGTGGCTTACAGTTTTCCTTTATGGCTGCTGCTGTTCAGATGGAGTTTTCCTGTATGTTTTGTTGAGCTGATTATACTGAAGTGAAAGAAATCAACTTATACAGCAGTCTGAAATAAAGCAAGGTACAGCTACTTAAGGTGCCTTGAAAAACAGGTCGATTTGCTACCTAACATTTCTGAGGCATTTTCTTGCCATTTTTCTGCAGATTTCACAGTTCCTCACCTTGATGCAGGTGAACTCTGAAGATGTTAAGTGACTAAGGCTGCCATTTTTGGGCAATAAAAAGGGTGTTTATTTGTCCTCTTGACAAATGCACATCAGCAGCCTCATTATTAGAAAAGAAAAAAGGTGGACCTGGCAGTCATGGCATACTCATGCTATATAAAATTCACTTATTACTGTTGGCCTTAAAATACTTCAGCATGACAAGATCAGAGCCGGTGTCATCCTTTTTTATTTAAATTTAATTTACACAAAAAATGTTCTTCTTGCTCCATTTCTTCCAATTCTCTATCTTTTCCTCCTCTGTTCATTTTTCTTTGTAATTTCAAAGTTAGTCCCTTCACCAATGTCACCCCCTTCTAGAGCCCCACATTTCACCTTTGCAAAACACAGCAAAAAACATCATTTATTCTGCATATCATTTGTAGATCTTTGTTTCAATTAAAAATAGGACTTTGTGAATTGAGCGATTACGTAGATGTCATTCAAGGCTCTACCAGACACAGTTAAAAGTGATCTTTGCTGCTTATTTTTTCCTCTAGCACTGTTGTTATCTCCCCTGGTGTTTTACTCTTCTAGAACGAGAGTGCATCATAGCATGCTTTTCTTTGTACTGTTTTTTACCCTTCACTGGCCTTTCTTCAGCTGGTTTATATTGACTTTGAAGGCAAGTTTGTAACCCTTTTAATCAGACCTACTTCAGTCATTAACGGAGAGGAGCTGAAGATGACCTGCTCCAGGCCAGTTGAGAAGCTCACTTCCTCAGCTTTTAATTACAATAAATAATTTTATATATATAAATAATGTAGACCAATGGTTTTATCAAACCCCTGCATTTCTGACTCCGTGTCCTTCCTTCCCATTCAATAGCTGCTCCTGTCTGCTTAGGGAGCCAAGCCTGCTCCCACAGGTCCAAGTGCCCTCAGGGAAAGAAGTTATAGTAAAATCATCAGCAGACTTTGTCCACTCTGAGAACAAGCACTTATTCTGTGACAGCCTGAGCACACGTGGCTAGAGATGGTGAGAGTGGTCCCTATACTCCTCTGGGCTGGTGAGCTTGACAAGAGCTCACCCTTTGCCAGCCTATCAATGAGCTCTACTGTTTGGTCCTCTGAAAATCTCACTGTATGAAAATTATAGATTTCACAATAAAACCCTGTGACTTCCTGACAGAATCATCCCTGGCTCCTATTGTAAAAATAACACAAACCCCAAACATCTAACAGAACGAAATTCATGTTTTGAAACTCAGGTGATGAGGCAGCCAAATATGATTGGTTTTAGGTGTAACTGGTTAGTGTTGAAGCTATAGAGGTAATATATTAATTCAAATGTATATGACTGATTATGTATTATTACTACAATTAAGGAATATTGCCAGTAGAATACAATCTTATGACAATGTAATGTTCTCTAAACTACCCTCCTAGCAGATATAAAAAAGAAATGGAAAATCTGGATAGAAAAAAAGCCACGAATTGTGCAGTGGATGAATTTGGCCCACCTTTTTTGCTAATGTAGCACAGTTGGCTCTGGAATGTGATGTAAAACCTGCTGATGTTAACAAGGATGTTTATTTTTTCTTTTTTTTTCCCATTCAAGATTTTTGGACTTACTAGACCAGGAATTAAGAGAAAAGAAACACCTTAATGTGGGTTTTGCTGTGGCCATACTGAATAATCCTGTTTAAAAATAAATTATGTGCATTCTCAAGTGTTAGGTTTATATAACCAGGGCTCCAAAAGACGTTAATTATCAGTGTTATGTGAAACTGTCATCATGGCCCAGCATGGGCCCTCTAGGGTCAAGGCTACTTGGCAAGTATGAGAAAAGTCACTCCTGTGAGCCAGAGATGAGTCTGTAGCTGTGAAGAAAACTAAGCACAGATGCATGAGGTTGTCTTCTTGTGGTGGGTCTGTGCTCAGATGTTTGAGTGGATGACAGCTCTGGAGATACTTCAAGGAAAGCCAAAAGGAAATAAAGAATAATTGCATTGAGGTTTTCTAGTCAACTACCTAACACCTTCTCACCTGAACTAAGCCAGAAACTGCTGGAAAAACTGCACAGCACTGAGTGAGGCTGATTTACACCAGGCACAAATCTGGGTGTTATAATCTTTGTGTCCTAGAAAATGCCTTCTCTTTACTAGCTCAATTTATGCAGACAGGTGAGTGTATCAGGGTAGAGAGCAGATGTAGGAGACCAGCAATGAGCTCCTGCTGGCTTCTAACAGCGGCATTACGTTAATAGTTATTGAATGAGGTGAAAATAAGATGAGGGGAAGCATGAGAGGAAAATTCAGAGGCAAGTGGCAGAGCTCAGTAAGTTGCATCATTAAGATGATGCAAGAGGTAGGTAGAGGACAAACATCTGCAGAATCACAAACACATTTGCCAGCTCAGAAATGCAGAGTAGTTTGCAACTCTGTCTCCTCTCTTGTTCTCAGACATAAAGTCTCTTTAAAATAAAACCATTGTAATACTTTCCAAGAAGACCAACACAAAAGAAAATCTACCCTAAGGCCTTCTTTAGCTAGAGCTATACCTTTTAGCAGCTTAACAATGATCTAGTTTGGAGGACAATTACATTCTTTGCTTAAAGAAAGAAAAGAAAAGAAAGAATAAAAAAGAAAAACGGCACCAAGATCCAATTTTCAGGAAAAAGAATGGCAAGAGTGGCAAAAGAAATTGCATAGGTAATGCACATTTTCACATTTTTCCAAATCTACTTGCCTCCCTTGTCTTATTTGTTTTATCCTTGGTGTGTAATTTAGAAGTGTCTAATAGCACAACAATGCTGCATGAGAGCACTGCTAGAGAAGGCAGTGCTGCATCTATGCAGCAAAGGCAAGGCAATACCTGAAGTCAAAGAGCAGTTGTGGGTATGCACTCAGATTCCTTAGGGTCACAGGTTACATGTGAAGGGACAGTGAAATGAGCCAGACTTGCTACCAAAAAAGGCTGCATCAGGCAGACATGCATCTCTGCTGCAGGTGTGGATGGCATTACTTTTGCATAAGCTACAGGTTATGGAGCTTTTTGCACTATTGGTCCCCACACATTAGTCCTGGCCAGACCACAGGCTTCAACCAAGTCCAGGGTAGGAAATCCTCCTTTTACTGTCTGGCCAAAGGTTGGTCCACACTCTGCCAACCTATAGATCTCAAAACTACAATGAAAATTAATTTTTATTTACAATCTAAATATTATCCAAAACTTGTATCAGATTTGTAGTTTGTATCAGATAGTAGTTTTGTTTAGTACAGCTTGTGTTGTAACCAGATAGCAGGGGGCTCCTGAGAGGGTTAAGCTAAGTTCTTAAGCACTAAGTTCTTCAGCTGTGCTGAGAAAATTCATACCATTAGCTCAAATAACTTGTCCCAGGGCATTTTAGGGGAAGTTTTCTTTAGAAGATTTCTGGTCCTTTTTTTAGGCTGCAGCCTCAGAGAAAAGCCTGTCTTCCTTGCTGGTTCTGCAGATGGGTCACTTGTGGCTTCATGAGCACATGCTTGCAGCAGCTCATCAGGTTTTGTGGTGTGATCTTTGTCCACCTTTGCCATGGCTCTTTCCTAAGTTAGATCAGCACATTCATACAGGAAAGGAATAACTTACTTTTGTTGAATAATAACTTCACCTCACTGATCATCTCATTTGCAACACTTCTGTCACTATTACATGCGGCAGCTGAATTGGGATCGCTCCCCACTTTCCCGGTCCCCTCCCCGGGCCACGTGTTTGGCCCGCGTGGCCCCCAGAAGCAGAGATACACACACACCGAGGACAGGAAAGCAAAGAGAATGTTTATTCACCTGGCCAGGTCTTTTATAGGCTTCACAGCCAATAGGATTCAAGGGGAAGGGTTAACAATAGGCCAATC
>JAWWEE010000001.1:19070784-19108942 GCA_035221455.1 Xenops minutus | reverse complement strand
GTTGTATACACCATTGAAAGTGTTCCTGTCAATATTTTAATTTCAGTAGGACTGAGTAAGGAAAAAAAAAAAAAAAAACCAAAAAAAAAAAAAAAAAAAAAAAAAACAAAAAAAAAAACCACCACTACAAACAAACAAAATCCACCAAAACTAACAAAAACCAAAAAGGCCCCCAAAAAACCAGAAAATTACACAAACTCAATTCAGTATACACAGCATCTCAAATTGTTAGTACAGCTTGAATGCTTTCACTGCAGTTGCCAAAGGTTATGCACAAAGTCATCTCTACCTCTCTGTGAAATAAGATAGTAAGTATTATAATACCTGCTTCCCTCACTTTTGGTCCTATTAAGTTTATATGGCAAACTTTATTGAGGGCTGTCTATTACTATGGTTAGTGTTGGAGTCCAATCTCATCTGGGGACTTTTCATCTTGCTATGATTAAAAGCAAGCTGTAATTTCAAGCAAATAAAAATCTACGGTAAAAAATTCAAATGTAATCTGTTGGGTGATTTGGTGTGATTTTATGGGAGTTCCTTCAAAGAACTGGCAAACCTTTCACATCCATTGTTGCAGAACAGGGGGACAGGGGGTTGGTTTTCAAAGAAAGCATCCCTCTGAAGGCTCTGTGAATTGGAGTGTAGGATGAATGCATACAGAAAGACCTGGAAGAGATGAGACCAACGTGTGCAGCAAGGCAGCTCAAGCATGGAAAACATCACCATGTCCTTTAGCAACATAGGGAATGAGACAAGAAAAGCTAGAGGAAGTTGGAAGGTGTTGAGAAGTTCAGTTTGAGAAAGAAGAGGCATTACAGGAAAACAAATCCCCTCTAAGGTGAAGAGAGCATACCAGCCTATTTATTCTTAAACCAGTGATGAATACAGTGGTACTGCTGTCACTGATCCTTTTGGTGCCAAAATGTTACAGTAGCAATAGGAGCAAAACTAGTTGTCAAACTAGAAACAAAACACAGGACAAAACAATATCTTTCATTCCTATCCCCACAGTCGCCACCAAGCAAAATTATTCTGTTAATATTTTATTGTTATTAGTCATAAGTACAGCAAGGGAGCTATTACAAGTGAAACACTAGAACAGACTGAGCTGACAGTAAGCTGAAACATGCCCAGGGCAACCAACTTCTTTTTTTAGTGTTGTGACTTTCTAGCTTCTGCTTATGATGAATAATGTGTCAAAAGAATCCCTAAACTCCCTTACTGATTACTAAGATTACTGAACAAATGATCTGAAAAAAGTCCAGTTTTGGGCTAACTGTTTGAAAATCTCTATTTTGTTTTGTTAAAGCATCTATGTTAACCTGTTCTTTCAGATCCTTAATTCTGCTACTGCCTATACATTTACTTTTCCAAATGTGGCTGACTTTCCAACCAGAAGGATGCCTGTATTTGGAAAACTCAGTCCTGTGAATGTCAATAAACTTTTTTCCCCACTACCACTCATTTTATACTCTACTAAACGTTGAGTAAACCTCAGATTCTGACTCCTAATGGGGAAAGAATGGTGCTGACAGCTATCCAGCTTAGGCATTGGTGGGAAATCTGTATAAATAGCTGTGCTTACTTAATAAAAAAAGGCTGAGAGAGTTGAGGTTGTCCAGCCTGGAGAAGAGAGGACTCCGGGAAGACCTGACTGTGGCCTTTCAATACTCAGAAGGGGCTTATAAGAGAGACAGAGGCAAGCATTTTTTTAGGGCCTCTTGCAAAAAGCAGAGGTGGTAATGGTTTTAAACTGAAAGAGAATAGATTTAAATTGTACATAAGGAAGAAATTCTTTACTGTGGAGGTGCTGAAACACTGGAACAGGTTGCTTACAGATGTGGATTGCCCATCCCTGAAAGTGTTCAAGGCCAGACTGGATAAGGCTTTGAGCCACCTGGTCTTGTGAAAGGTGTCCCTGCACATGTCAGGGGGTTGGAACTAGATGACCTTTAGAAGTCACTTCCAACCCAGACTATTCTATGATTCTGTGGACAGTGCTTGTAAATTAAACTGCTCTGGGAATGCTAATATGAGGCTCATCCTGATGACTGAAGGCCAGGTATCTAAAGCCAAAAGCAAGTCAAAACTTTTTCAGGCTGTGTCTGAGTATGTTGTGAACTTTAGCTCATTGGTCTACACGAGCTGTAAAGTTTCAGCTTTTGTGTGTTGTTACTTTCATTTTTAGATCCTTGAGTTTGTTAGAAGTGGAGTTATAGGCACTAAAACATTTTTGATAACCAAGAGCTCCTACATTTTATCTGATGAAGGGCTTCAGAGACATATTTGTATTTTCTAGTTATCCTGGCTGACCTCATAAGAGACAGTCTTTCTCCTAACAGAGATTGCCTTACTAATTTCTTTTGACATGATACACAGTCTTAAACCAATTACGTAAACTCCTTATAAAGTCGTTTTTAACATCTTTATTTTACTGTTATGAGAATATCAACTGACAGGCCAAAGCTCCTGCATTCTTCTGATGTTACTGCACATATAGGAAGATTATTTTGGAACATGAAGCTTTCATACTTCACTACAGTTACTCCTCTCTTCTGAATGTTGTTTCTGGAAGGAGCAAGCAGGTTAACAGTGGTGAATAAGCAGCACAGGCTTGATGTTTCCTTGATAAAGAAAGGACATGTATTTTTCCAGTTGAAGGAGCTGCTGTTCTCAGTTTTAGCCATCACCTTTCATGAGTTTTTAGTGGAAAATAGAACTGGATATGTTCCTATGTTTTCACTGCTGTGAATGTTATTGCACAGTGGAGTTCTTGTGGGGACTGAAAAAGACCTTTCTGTGCAGAATGAAGCTTGCTTTCTGCATCAGGCAGCAGTGTGATTGCAAGAGAAATTAAATTGTTCTCCAGAAACTGAAGACACTTGAAGAAGAATAATTTTCATATTTTACTGCAAACAGTGAGCTATTTTCATAAAATTAAAAAAGGAAACCATGAATTGTTAACTTTACAAAGTAAAAAAATGAAATGCCTATTAGGCTTATTTTTACACTGTATAAGAAAATTAGCAAATAAATTTATGTTGTTGTTTTTCTGGCTGAATTGTTATGAAAGCTATTTTAAAATTTTATGAAAAATACAAATTCTATATCACTCATATCCAAGAAGAGACTGCTGATGAAAATTTCTTCCAGGTAAGGTAGCTTTTACTCATTCATTTTGATAACCCAAATATACAGAAAAATTCATAGTTTTAGAAAATACTCATATTTTATTGCCCATTTGATTCAGGAAAGAGAGAAGGAGGGAAACCTTCAGTGAACAAAATCAGATAGGCATAGCAATTTTAAACCCACTCCATGTGATTAAGCATTGAAACAGGTATAGGTAGCTGCTTTATTCTTCTAGCACTCTCACTGTGTTAGTAGACACTCACAAATGAGTCAACAAATTAGTATTTACTATTTAAAAACGTATTGCTCATCACTTCTGTTTAGCGAAGGTTTGGTTACATTTAATCCTTCTAATCTCTTGATTGTACAGAATTATTCTGAGGCACGTTACCTTCCTCCCCACTGAACTCAGACAACATGACACTATCTTGTTTTTCCTGTAATCAGAAGCTAATGGGGACTATATAAAGTGCTCCCTTCCCACAACCCCATTCTTTTCCACCTCCCTCTGAGGCAATCAAACTGTGTAATCATTAGAGAGACTAATCAAGACAACAGGATTAAGATCCAGAAGCTCACTGTAAGCCTCCACTGAATAGTTATCTCTAAATAGGCCAAGAATAGAAGCATGAGTAAGTCAGAAGTTCTCTAAGAAAATCATAGGTCATTTTTGAAAGAAGGATGTGAACTTAGTTTTTGTTGATTACATGAGACTGTCTGTGAGGCTTTGACTACAGTACAGACAGCATATTCACTTGCTTTTTTAAAGGATACATGTTCTTTTAAAAATGCTGTAATAACTTATATTTGGTAGTTGTTTGCCCTGTCTTTCTTGGCTGTTTCATAGCATTCATTTTATGTGCATGTAGCGATGTCTGGCAGTAAGCGGTCGTGTAGATGAGTGCTTACTCAGCAGAAGATGCCTCAGATCTGAAGCATAAAGTGCATTAGAAATATTCAAAAGCTTTGTGACACGTAGGAAGTAAGGTATATAGTGCACAACTTGAGAAGGCGAATCAGCTCCTAGTTCTCTGTGTGTCTGAGAGAGCATATCCATGTAGGAATGCTAGTCTTTGTAAAAAGATTCTTTAAATATGAAGAGATAAACTAAGCAAAAGAATTGAAGGAATAAAAAAGAAAAAAAAAAATCCACTGAGGCTGGGGGAAAACAGCTTTCAGCTGTTCATTGCCAAAGATATTAGAACTAAATAGCCAGCTGGATAGCCAGAAAATCTTTATAAGTTTATTTATTTATTTGTTTTAAAGATAAGACATGTTTAGAGTTGGTGACACTTCTAAACCAAAGTAAATGTGCAGCAATCTTTAAGAGAAACCAAAGATAGAGCATTGATCTTTATTCTTTTTTTAGTAGGCCATAGTTGCATGAACATACATTTATATATAAGTAGTTAATTCTAGAAAGGGAGAAAAGCATGGCAGGCTTGTGTGTGCCTGTGTGAAATATGAATGCATGTTATCTGAATGGAAGGTGGATTGATTGTGTACACAGTAGTTGGTAATGGACAGTTGTAGATGTACTGGCCAGACACCGATTAAAAATGCAGAGTTGTTTGGTTTTAATTACAGTAACTAACTTGTAATTTATTAAAAAAAAAAAAAAAAAAAAAAACAACACACACCTGTTCTAGTAATTCAATAAATGTGCTAATTCAGTGTTAGGGTCTTTATTTGTAAACATAAACTATTTTACTGTCCAAATCTGTATCATGGATAATTTTGCCAATATGCTATTTTTTCACTCATTTCAATAGATTTGTTACATAAATAATGAGAGGGAAGAGTGCTGGGGTGTTAGGAAACTGTAGTTTCTCTACTAACATGCATAGACACGAGAGAGTATTATAGGCTCTGCTGAGCATTCCTCAGAGGTGTTAACGACTTTAAACCTGTCAAGAATGTCTCCAGCTTGTACAGCAAAGACAATTCAACAGTTTAATAAAAAGGTGTAACATTTCCTACAGGTAAGCTCAAGTGATCAAAGGCTATAATAGGGCTTTTGTTACTTCATTCAAAGAATGCATTCTGGAGTTTAACCTTTGCTTTTGATGTAATGTCAACTTTGAATGCTAACAGCCTTTTCTAGGAAGGATTAAGTTGTTTGAAGTGTTTTTTGGTCTTTTTTTAGGACCTGGCCTGAAAACTAAAGAAAGTGTGGAGTAACATGCTATAAATTATGGAAAGGCTTCAAACAGTAATATCTAGAAGAATAACTAAAACTGAAGGAGAAGGTTGAATTTATGAAGGTTGAGGGTTGAACTGGATGGTTGAATTTGATCATACTAAGTTTATGTTCAACATAGATGTCTAAAGTTTACTCATATAAGAGAACCCTTTTGGATGAGAATATTCATGAAATGTCATCAACTGGTCCATTTTTGTGGATAAAGTCTTTACATTTCCATCCTGGGATAAACCTTACAGCACAGGAATTGGATAAAAAACTAAGAGTTGTTTCAGCAAAGCTGAAACTATACAGGAGTAATTTTTCCTCTCTTTGAAAGATATTTCTGTTCTTCAGGCAGAGAAATAATATTTTCTCCTAAACCCTCAGTATTTAAGTTAATATTACCAAGCCAATGACTGTGGGTGCTGATGGCCTATATAAAATCTATTTGCTTCTGGGGTGGTGAATATGTCATGGCTGACAAGGAGAGGTGACTTTTGCCATCTTATTTTAGTCCTACTTCAACTATGTGTTAGAGTCCATGGTCACACTTTCAGCATACCAACACACCCAATCGCAGAAGCCATAGTCTCACTGGATCCAGCACAGCAAGCACTGCTACTTCCTTTCTCTCCTCATGAAAATGCAGTCCAGAAAGCAGAACACCTTATTTTCTTATGCTGTGTTGTTACAGGGCAAAGCAGAGATGCTGAAAAGTAATAAGAGACATGATTTTTAAATAAATTCAGACTAAGCAAAATACATAGAAAAAATGAACAGAAGTGACAGCAGGAAAGACAGGCTGATGCTTTGCTTCTGGAGTAATGAAGCTGGATAGGCAAGGTTGATTAATTCTAGTAATTATTACCAATTAATTGATTGTCTTGGCCTGGAAATACTAATATATCTCCATCCTCTGGCATAAGGTAGTTCAGGTTATCTTTGAGCAGCTGCCTTGATAAAGAAACCAGGTTAGTGAGGGTTACAGAATACTTTTAGGCAAAGGTGAAAGTTGTGGGAAAATTTAGAAATGGTTTTCACATTTTGAAGCAACAATTTGAACTTGAGGCACCCAACAGTAGTCCCAGATTACTGGACCATGTTATACTTTTAAAATCTGAAATAGAAGGCCTTAGGGATTGGTACCTTTTAATAAAGCCTCCTTGCCTGAGTTTTGGTTCTCCATCCTTCCCCTCCACTTCAACTTTCTAACACCAGAGAACAGATGTTGAGCCTAGGAAAACAGCTGTAAAAGAGTAACTTCAGATTGCCAGAAACAACAGCACTGTGGCATGTTTTTAAAGTTTACAGTGAGGTGCCCCCTCTCAAGTCATCACCTTCAGTGAACATCTCAGTTTTGCTACAAAGCTGGCACTGGAACTTCAGTTCAAACTAATAAGTTCCTGGTTGTGCATCTGTACTGTCCATTGCCACAATCCCAAAGTGTTCATAAATAAGCAGTGGAATTTATTTGTGCCTTTGAAGATTTTGCAGACAAATGGAACACAGATACTAGACTTTATTTACCACTGCTGACTTGGGAGGCTGTAGGATGCTGGGTCAGAACAGCACAAAACTCTGCTCAAGCACTGGTTGGAAGGATGTTCTGAGATGTTCTGAGTGAAGGTCACAAGTAAAATGCAGTCCTGATCAGGTAACAGACCTCTTCAGAAATGTGACTTTTAAGTCTATTTCTTACTTGTCTGTTTTTTCCAGCCTGCAGCTTTCCTTTGGGGAAAGGCTCTCTTTCGTCATGATGGTGATCTTCAAGGAAGACCTTCAGGCTCTGGCTTTTTCAGACAACACAGACTAGAAACAAGGACTGGAAGAGAGAAGCAAGGGCAGTCCCCTGACTGGTGCCAGAATTATAAGGATGCTTGGATATATGCATTTCATCTCTTGGGGTGGACATCAAAGACAGATAAGGTAAAGGGATCCAAAAAAATTATGCTGTGCATCCAAATGGTGTAAATTTCTTACCCCATTTTCTCTGAGTGATAACATGAAAACTTTCTGCCTTGGCCTGCCTTAAATCAGAACAATACCACACATCTTTTGTGTAATATTTTTAATGAATGACATCAGAAAAAAATATTACAAGAATAAAATGTGGGGCTTTTCCAGTGAGTTGGAAATTTTGACATGATGGACATATTGTAACTGAATGTGGTCATTATGTATGCTGTTTAAAACATGTCTATGTACCTATAGAAGAGCATAAAATATTGAACAATCTGTTCAATAAATCTTTAGGCAACAAATGTTGGGGTTTTTTATAATGCATTTAATTTCATTTTTTTCTTTAAATTCTGTGAATTCATTTCAGTTTGTTGAGCATTTAAATTGAAAATGGCCATCCTCAGTTTAGACATTGAATATGCCTTGAGTCCACTGATTCAGACCAGAGCAGTGGAATTTTGTGAGGGAAGACTCAGCTATACATTTAAGGAAAAAAATCCCCAGCTTAAGGTATGGGCATATGTAGACAGATATTAACATGTGAAATAAATTTGTAGCATCTCTGTCTTCAGAAAAACAATTTTCATAATAGATGGGAAAGGAAGGAAAATTCTCTCTCCTGAAGCCAGAGGTTGCAGGATATCACTCTAAAAGACTTCTCCATACCTCTTTTGTCAATGCCAGATGAATTTCTTGGCAGTATAGGTATGCTGAATACCAAAGAATAAACACAATACCTACATAAACACATATGAAGGATCATGAGAAGGATCAATGGAAGGAATCCTACTTCTGCAATTCTCAAAAAGTGTCAAATGTTTTGATTTAGAAGGTCTTATCCAGCGTATTATTGTATCATCTTTAGGACATTCATTTTTTATGTCCCAAATATGTCATATAAAAAACATGTTGGGCAACTTATCCAAAAGTACTCGGTGGAAATTCTTGGTCTTTGAAGAAGAAAAATACAGTATGTTTCATTTTAGACACCACTTCATTTCCATTTCCGTAACTATTAGAGAAAATAGGCTTCTACAGGATTAGAAATAAATTAACATTTACATTGCTGTTAGCTATGATTCTAGTTTTTGGGTAGTGCATGCTAACATATATATTTCACGACCACATATTAAAATTTGTTTGCTTTTTTCCGGTAATACTAACAATTTCATACAAATACTTCTCAGGTGAAACTAATGATTTATGCTACACAACTTTCAGGATTTATGTTGTTTTAAATTGAGAACTTTTTAACCAGAATATGTAGTGATTCATTTTTATGAGCGCTGTGTGTGTTTCATCACCAGTATAATTTCCCCCCACACACACATTTTATTGAGTGGTTGTTTTTTTATGGGAAGAGACTGGTGATCCTGTGAAACTACTTGAGGGAATAAAACAAAGGCATATCTTGAGTGAATGTGTTCTTTTTTTTATTAATAAATTCATGCTATAATTTTACTTACAGAAGCATCTGTGAATACTGACCAATATTCTTTACATCCCTTCTCACAGAGAAGTGGATACTGTTTCTGACCAGACAATGAAAAATCCTGACAAATAATTGTAAAAGCTTCCTTGCTAAACTATTTGCTGCTTTTAATACTGCTGATGAGAGAAATGGTGATGGTTTATATTTATATGTTTATTTCATATTCATTATGAAAATGAATGTTTTACTGTAGTAGTTGACCTTAAACCATGCCACAGGGATGGGGTTTTTTTCATAAATTCCTACTCAATGGAAGAGTAAATGGTTTTATATTATGGAAATTCAGATAGCTACGCTTCCTGTAGAAAAGCAAATTAACAAACTGGAATGTCCCAACTTTTACACCAAATGATCATTTTATTGTACTTTTTGCTAGTTCTGCTCATCACACATTCTTTTTCATTCTATAATAGAAATAAAGTGTAAATAATAAAATATGCTTGGTTACCAGACAAATCTGCATACCTCCAACTGTATAATGCAAGAGGAATACTTAAAAAGCATAATATCATACAGTGCCTTATGAAATTTCTAAGGCAGAGTGAGGTTACTGACTTTATTAGCAACAAGAACTGTGGGGTTTGTTTTGTTTTACTTACAAATTGCAAAAAAAAAAAAAATGTAAAAACATTCTTTTTCTTTGAATGAGATTCTAAAGAAACATAATGGCAAAATATGTTTGTTTAGGGAGGAGAACTGGTAAGAGTTGCAATATATTTTCATAGGAAAAGAAAAAGCTTAAAATTTAGGTGCAAATATGGGATTAGAAAAAAATTAGAGTTCATTCTTAAAATTTTTGTAGCTTTTAGACAAAATAGTTCTGTACACACTTGGAAAGGTAGACACTTTTGGACAGATATATAAGGTATATACAAGGTGTGCAGAATCACATATGAAATATTTTCTCATTGCTGTAATTCCAGCTTTTCATGGACTTCTCAGCTGGATCCATTTGAATCTGAGGAGAAAACATGAAAAAACCTAGACTCATCTTTTAGATTTTTAAAGTCCATGCTGTACAGGTAACAACTGTTTTCCTATTGTAAGAATTTTTTCTATATCCTAACCCTTTTCCAAATCACCATCTTACATGGGAAATTTAGCTCAATTTTACAAAATGAAATCCACTGGAATTGTTTCTGAACATTGAATGGGAAAAAAAAAATTATCACCTTTGGATTTTGTTTTGTAGTTTATTTTGTGCTTAAAGATTCAAAATTTGGCAATATGTGAAATGTAGTGGTCTGCTTGAGACAAGAAACATACCACGTGCATCTGGCATTGTGCAGTGCTTATGTGTGATGAGTAACAGTTAGGTATCTGTTTCCAAAACTTTTCTTTTCATTAGAGCCAAACTTATGTCAGCTTGTGCTTCAGTTATGGCCTGAGGTTTTGTGTTAAAAGAAGTGTGGTAAAAGAAATAAATGATATTTCCAGATGACTTCCTTGGTCCTCTTACATGCACCTTTGAGTATGAATTAAAACTGACCAAATTATCAGAGATTTCTAGCAGCATTAAATTCTCTATCTTCTGTCTTCTGTTTTTGATGAACACATGATTGATGTTCGTCTTTCGATGCTTGTTTTTCTTGTTGCCATTCTGCTGGGTCTCATTAATGCTCAATCTGCAGCAGGAAAACATTCATTCCCATGCACTATCAAAATTACATTTAGGAATGCAAACATTTAATCACTAATTAAATGTTAACACATTAATTAAACATTAATGTGTTAGAAAATGAACTTTAAGATGAATTTTAACACTTTTGTTGTTAATCGGGTTTCTCAGCTCACCTCTCTGATGTTGCTGTAAGGGGAAGGAAAAAACTTTCCAAGACAACTTTATGTGGGTAGAGAAAAGTTCTTATAGGGTTTTAGGGATGCAGAACATAAAGGAGTATAAAAGTGTATATAAAGTATAAAAAGAGCATAAAGGTATAAAAGAGTGTAAAAGAGTACAACGCGTCTTGACAAGGAACAGATAGAAAAGACTGGTGCTAGGTTGAACTCATGGCCTCAGGAATACCATGTGAGCTCTTTTTCCAAGCACCACCGCTTCAAACATGCAGAGTAAATTAATCCGAAAGGCATCCCTTTCATTTCATTCATACCTAGCTGCGGTGGCTGAATTGGGATCGCTCCCCACTTTCCTGGTCCCCTCCCCGGGCCACGTGTTTGGCCTGCGTGGCTCCCAGAAGCAGAGACACACACACACCGAGGGCAGGAAAGCAAAAAGAGAACTTTATTCACCAGGCCAGGTCTTTTATAGACTTCACAGCCAATAGGATTCAAGGGGAAGGGTTAACAATAGGCCAATCAGGGAAGGGTTTACCTGGCCTGGCAAGGCTTGCATACTAATTAGGAAGGTATGGGGTTTCCCTCCAGGGAGCTAGGGAAGATACAAACTAGTTTACAATACAGTAAAAAAACCTCAGGTTTAAAAGGCATGCTGGTTCCACTTATGATATGGAGTCTTTTCCCACAATTACAGAGTTATATTTACACATTAAATATACACCAACACCCCTTCTGCTTCAGGCCAAGAATCAGTTCAAGAAGATATGGACATCTCTGAGCCCTAGGGACTGGGAAGGGGGTAACTGTGTGGTGTGCACAAAATACATGGCTCAAGGCATTCTCCTCGCTGGTATTTCTTGCCTTTAAACGTAGCCTCACCTGGTCAAAGAAACTGCTTTACATACCTGATAAATAGACGTGGAAGAAGAGAGGCAGCTGCTTCATCTTACACCTCTTAATGAGCCCTTTGTACTCTTCTGCTTTGGTGGTGGACCTGAAAGTATGGCAAAGAAATCCTCTGCTCTGGCTCTTACACCATCCTATTTGCTTTCAATAGAAAGTTGTGTCCATCCCTTCCTGAAAAAGGAATGCAAGGAACCTTCCCAGAGAGTGTCCCTTGTGCTAACAGAGCAAGCAAAGAAGGCACACAAGACTGTACCTGTGAGGGGAAAGCCAAGATCCAGGTACATCCAGTAGCCATTCTGTAGCTTCTAGCAGATCTATGGTCTGAACGTCCCCACAGGATGGTTTGTGCTTTCAAACCTTGTCTCCAACAGAGGTGATTTGCACCCTGAGGAAAGCCTGAAGCATACTCTGAAAGCTATGTTTTGAAGTGTGTTTGAGGAGAAGTGTGTTTTGAACGGCCTCTGAAGACACCAGAGAACACCAAGACTTTGCCAATGTGGTCATACCCAAGTTGAACTCAGATTCTACAGTCTCTTGGTACAGGATCAAACTTCCAAATCAGACACCAAACCTTGTGCATTATCATGAATGAAGTCTATCTAGACATCAGGCCATTTTTCTGTGATTAACAACCAGCTTACCTTTCTCTTTTCTTTCTCTGCAATTAGCTGAGGGCAATCAGTCTTCCTGATGGTCCTTTAGAAACTGAAAAGATAAATATATTCAAACTGTTCAAAAATTGCATGCCCTCAGGAACAAATATGAGAGGTTTTGACACTGCTGTACAGCTTGTGGTGAATTGGTATGAAAGCAGGTTGTTTTAAAGTACTTGCAGCTGCCTATTAAAAACGAGTTAAAAATCCTGGGAAGATGGGACTGGAGATGGGCCAGAAAAAGAGAAGACACATCCTAAGCAAAAGCATTTTCACTCCTCACCTGTGAGAAACAGTCTGACAGCAATAAGTTCAAAATTTGTAACAAAGAGGTAGGGTGTTTTAAAAGTGTTTTCAAGCTGTTTTTAAACAGTGACTCTTCTCATCTTCAGGATTATTGTAGTCTGCTTTTAACAGGGATCATGCAATGAAAGTGTTTTAAATAGTACAGGAAAGCATTTAAGTACACACCAGATTTTAAGTCAGGATGAGGCTGCATTGGACTCTATGGGGCACATTTGTACTACTCAGTGGTGGGGAGAATCAAGCTTTCTGCAGAAAATTGCCAGTGTACTATGGAAAAGCTAACTCTGTTTTCTAAACCAGAACCACTACCTCTGGCTGGGACAGCTGTGTGTTGTGTAGACATACATACACAGCATTTTCTATGGAGACTTACTCTATTTTATATCTTGATATTTCATGAGAAGGCCCCTACATTTTTTCTAGTGATCTGGCTGGTTGTAGAGGAGTTAAATATTATGTGTCGCTTGTGAAGGCTAACTTCTTGTGGCTATAATTGAAAATCACTTTGTCTGCAGAAGTCAGCTTCAGACCTAAGGAAGGTTCTGTTTGTTTTTTCCAAGAAACTACACTGGTTTCATAAAAAAACATTTCTCCACAAACCTTCCCTCACCCACTATAATATGGGAATTAATTAAACTGTAAAGGAGGAATGAAAATTAACATAAATACCCATGTATTTTATGTATTAGAAAGACATGGTATTTTAATGAATGAACCAATTTGCTATAATTTTACTGATCAAATGCTGTGTCCTTATCTGGTGTATTTTGCCACTAGTACTACTATTACTATGACAACTCAAGCATAAGATGTGCTACAGTAGTGCTTTGGGCGCATGACAGCACAGAGGTTACAACAAGCTTTATAAAAGGTTTTGGGGAAACCTCTTCAGGATACAACACACCGCAGGGTGGGTGGGCTTATGATGGGAGGCTGAAAATGCTGAAGTGCTGCCTCCTGAAATGGTGGCAGGCAACAAGTGGCATTAAAGTAAATGCCTGCAAACAACCTGGCTAGGTGAAACCAGTTATTTCACAAAGCCAGTGTTGGACAAATAGCCATGGGAACAGGATATTTTCCTGGACCGCGTACCGTATTCAATGGCAACAACAGCAAAAGGAGGTCGTCATAGCCAAGCACCTGAAAATGGATTGGTTTTCAATTATTTTTCAGGAATTAACATTCAAAATGAGGCAGTTTGACTACATGCCACTGAAAGCCCAAATGCAATTACTATTCAAATCAAAAAATCTGTGTCAATGAAAACAACATGTAGGGGAAAGAAATCTGTTGTGGTGGCATCTGTCAGAACTTCATGGTGTTTTAATGGCTGATCTGAATTGCTCTGCATAAAGGGACTGGGTGATTACTTTTTGTTATTAGTTGATTAGAGCAGATTTTTTAATATTATGGGTATTCAAAAAACAAAATATAATCTAAAACCTTCATTTTGTGTTATCAGTATAAACTGAAGTCTGGTAAAGCCTGGGAGAGCATTTGCAGGGATGTCAGACCATACAGATTAACTTTGGGAGGTGGGGGAAAGAAAAAGGGAAGAGCTATTTCTAGATTGTTCCAGTATTCCCTTTCTTCCCACCGTGCTGGGGAGAAGAAAATACAGTCAGGCCATATTCTGCACCAAACTCTTCATGTGAATTTCCATGCTCAGTTTAGTAATGAGACTTTTCCCAGAAATCCTCACTAACAGTCCCTTTTTGGGGTGGCTGGTATGAAATCTAGAACTGACTGGGGAGAATCAGTACACCCTGCAGCAGAGCTGAGATTGTTGCCTGAGAAATACATTTCCTTTCTCTTTTTTGACCAAATTATTTACTGCCGAGGAGCTCATTTTACTCACATTTTTCTGTGAAGCAGATAATATTCAATCACCTGCTGAGTTATGGTCTAAAAAACAGCAGGTCTTCGTTATCCAGGGTGGTGAACTCAATTCTCTCATGTAAAGGAGTTGAACAGCCATTGACTACAGCAAGCTCAGTTCAGACAATACTGGAAAATGGTCTTTGTTTTACAAGAATTGAAAAGTGATTAAATGCTTGACTATTATGCATTCACATGAGTTCATATCATGCTGCAGTCTGCCATTGTAAATACTTGTTTTGGCAATTATCTGCACTAGAATAACACAGTGGCTCACATGCAGCACATGAGGTTAACTTTTCATATTTATTTTCAAAATGCTTTAAACCAGCCTATTCATTTTGCTTTAGAAATTACAGGTAGAATGTGTTCTTTCTCAATAAACGTTTAAACTTTTGCACTCAGGTTTTCAGTGAATATTTTTTCAGTTGGGGAACAGTGATACATGAATGCAGCTCATCGCTACAGAAAGAATATGACAACTTCCATCTCTTCTAATGTACCTTCATACCAGCAGTACTAATGAATAATATATGAATTTAGGGAAAAAAATAATATCTGAAAGGTAGTATAGGTCCAGTATAATGAAAAGTGATGAATTAAATCTTGTATTTTGAGGTATTAGGCTAGCCCCTGGCAGGATAGGATGTTTAAGTTAAGATTTTGCCCTACTCTCTGTAAGTCTAGCTGAGACAATTTACCTGCTTTGCCAAACACCAGTTTTTGTTCAATGCTGACAGGCCAGATATCAGATCTAGGTTTTCTCACCAGTATTTTGGATTATTCTTCAGGACAACTATTTCATTATGAATAAGCAGAAGTTTCAGACACCAGAGTTTACTGGAGTTAAAAGTTATTCTCCTTGAATTCTCTAAATCCTGATTCCCATGGTTCTTTCCATTACTTCTCAGTGGCAACAGAAGCTGCACCCAGAGCTGCACCCATCCTACATCTGAGTTTGAGGGCTGAGAGAACCACTGTAGCACACAGAGGTACTGCTTCAAATGTTTCTCCATCATCTTCTGTGGGTGGATGCATGAAAAATAAAGCCCAGAGAACAAAAAAGTATCAGTGATTGAGCAGCGAAAAGGAAGAAAAAGCAAGTTACCCATATATAAATTGCATGCATATACTATATGTATTATATACATGTATACAAAATATGTACCTTTATAATAATTATTAGATATATTAATATATCTTTATTTTATATTAGATCGTTTATATAATATACATGCACAATGAGGTATATTGCATATATATTACAGTCATGGAATAAATTGCTATTATTATTTGGATAACTCTGCTCTGCAGAGAATCTGTCTGACCTGTGAAAACTTTGTTAAGGACACTTTAATAGCTGATCTCATTGGAAGGGCAGAGATAAAATGAGCAGCTGGTCCTAGTGATTTTATTTGCAATTTCATACATAGCATTTGCTAGAAAATGTCGGAAGAAGATGCACAGTATTTCATCTCTGTGTTTTGCCTTAGGCCCCATCTATGGAAGGGTTCACTAGTGTATATGCAATTAAGTTTTTTGAGGTTCAACTATTTGACATACCATGGAAAAAACTGTGTTAACACTGAGGCATGAGGATAGAAGAAAAATGACAGGCACAGTTCTTTTCCTGGCAGTGTAGTGCCCCAGTCAGTGGTTGATAACAGTCTCCAAACTACATAGGGAAGATTTTGTCAACACAGTGTCAAAGCAGTATCTTCTGGGACAAACCCACATTATTTATAGGGACAAAAAGTCTCTTTTCTATTAATATGAAAGAACCCAGGACAACTGAATAAGATCTTTGTAGGTTAGTCTGTTTTGAAAAAAACACTTCAGTCTGGAACCACCCAATCGTGTGTGAAATCATTAATTAAGAGAGGAAAAAGTTATTTTTACCTTATGTTAACTTTGAACAAGCAGTACAAGTGGCCCCTCAACAAGCATATGTATGTACACACTTCATGTTAAAGGAAAAAAATCATTAGTCTGTCTTGCAGTCAGGTAGAGTATTTCTTGGTGATTCAGATATGTCTGTCCCGTTTCTTGGAGTTACTTGTGTGCTTAGGCACTTCCATGCTTCTGAACATTAGAGACTGAGGCAGAGGCATCCTGGGGTAGCTGTTTAAGATGGGATTTCTCAGTGGCCATCACTGATGTCTCAGTGGCCATAGATGGGCTTTGGATGAGTTAGGCTTGCATGTAAAAGGCTGCTACTACTTGAAACTGGTTTTTATTTTAACATTGTGTGCCTGTTGCTGTATGAATAATAAATATTGTTTTTTCAATAATTTTGGCTGGCCAATGCATCCTGCTGGCTGCTAATTCTCAAGGGGAAAACACCGAACTTGCCAAGCGGTAAGAACAGTTGGCATACATGGAAAAGTCTAATTGGATTCTCATTTAAGAGGAGAGGAATTATGCAATTAGGCATGTGTAGCGTAATGTAAGACTGTTCCTACATGCAGAGACTAGAAAAAAGGGTAACTAATCCTACAGCTGTGATACGGAATGACATTAATTCCTGTAAGGGAGAAGACACACTTCTGATGACCAAACCATTCATCTGATACTTTCCATGTCATCCTGGAGCAAAACAACCACCTCTTCTTCTGACTGTGGCTGATTTTTTAAGCAAGTAGCCTTTTTAAAACAAGAACATTTGGTCCACAGCTGCACTGAGATAACACTAACCTTCACTTCATGTCTGTGTTGCTGGAGAAGGTCATAGGCTTGCTGTGAAATCAGCAGCCCCAGGCACCTTCTCCCTGTTGCTTGTGATAAAAAGCCCTGGAGAGGGTAAAAGGGAGACTGCAGCCCACTGGCACAGCTGCTGTAGGATGGAGGCAATCAAGGGATCATACAGAAAGTCATTCTGCCAGCACTCAGGTTTTTAAAATGTCTTTCTTCTTCAAATAAACAATAAAACAGTTAGAAAGCTCTGCATGAAAACTAGGAGTGAGGGAAAAGTGAAAGAGAAGAATATCAGTATGATAGGACTTGAAAGACCTTTTTTTTTTTTTTTTAGTGAAGATATATGGTTTCCTTTTGGGACCCAGGAAGGTGCAGCTATAGGAAAAGCAGAGATATTTTACTTCAGATTATGCAGGCGCATGGGATAATAGCAATTAGTTCATCTGCTGCAGAAATGTAGTCTCCTGGCTAGAACTCAGGCACATTGCCTCCCACCTTGGAGGAGATTGTTTTAATTCAAGACCCTACAGGGAAGACAGGTGGACAGAATGTAATTACTAGGACATCGAGGATAACCGTCTACCTTTGAAAAAGTGTATCATGCTCTCTTTAATACCTGTGAGCAGACAGGATCTTGTTTTTTCATCTGCAAGTTCGATGTCAAATAAATTCATAACTTTCGCCAGTGTGCTGTATACATTTGGAAAGGGCAATTTTTGGAATGAAGATTGAAATTTCAGAGACAGCTCTTGCTGTCATGTAAAGAAATAATTGCTAAACTGTGGTGGGGATCATCCTTTAATATCTCAAGACAGGAGCCCTCAAAACTTGACATATAAATCTTGGTCCCAGTTTGTTTGAAGGGATCTATACTGGATTGTCTTATCCATGCCTCCTGCATCAGTACAAGTCTGAATTTTGTTATTCCTAAATCATGCCTATTAAGTTTTAGCACAAGGGTCCAGCCTGGTTTTCACGGCTCAAGAGTAATTTTTTCTGATTTATTACTGAAACAGACCTTTTCCTGTAGCAGAAAGTGTGATAAAAGCAGAGTAAAAAAAATGAACAGGCAAAGCACGTTATCAGTCACAATTATGGTTTGTCGGATAGATCATACTGATATATTGCAATACGTGTGTCGGCAGTTCTTCAGGATGGTGATTATGAGGTGAAAATGTGCATGGTGCCCACCTTGGTGTGGCACAATTGCATGAAGTGAGAAAGAACCTAAAAGCAAACATTTTTTGTAAACTTCAAAGCCTAATGAGGACATATCTTTAGCAACTTTCCCCCATTTCTCAAACTTCCATTTCATGTTACTGGGAATGGTGGACATCATTGAAAATCATTGTCTAGCCAAGAAAATGGAATTAAACTCACAGATTACTCAGACAACCACGTACGTAGAGGCACCACACAAGTGCTTTGGACAATGCAAAAAGTGACAACTATGACATCCATGAAAGAAATAGAGAAATGGAGGTGGGCACGTATGCCCTGGCAAGTCAAACTGTTCCAAAATTCCTGAAACAGGATCGCACATATTTACAGTTTGATTAGTGGTGGATCAGTTAACAAGGACTTGGTTACATCTGTGAATGAAAACAGGGCTCTCTGAAATCCAGTGAGAGTCTTACTATCTTGAGTTCAGCATTAAAATTATTTGTGGAAATAGGAAATGCCTAAGACTGACAGATGCTTTATATCAAAGCAGATGTCAAATTGGAACTGGATTTTAAAGTCACCTGTTCATTGTTACTTTGCTTATATACACTTGCCTCTTTTAAGGAAGGCAATATATGGTTTTTTAGTAGGTGACAGATAAAGGTGTATATATGCAGAATAGCTGGAAGTACTCTGGGTAGGTGAATAAACTCAGAAATTGTGATCTTTTGGCAGAGAAGAGAAGCTGTCAGTTCAGTATACAGTGAAACAACTCCAATTTTCACTACCTTATCTTTTCAAGAAAAGGCTTTTTTTTCTATTTCAGTGATTAAAAAAAATGGCACTGCTCAAATGGCCTGGAGGACAAATGACCTATTTTGACATAAAGGTCACTTCAGTGAGACTGTCGCCTATAGGTCATGCAGCAAACCTGTGCAGCATCTGCACATGGTGTAGAATGAAAAAAAGGCTTTTTTTAAAGTTAAAAGTTTTCTCATGAGTAAACTCTGTCTAAAGTTTTAAAAGTGGACAAACAACCTTTCATGTCTGTGCTGATCCTTGCAGAGGTCCCCATTCCATGTGGCCTTTAAGCTCATCTTTAACTGTTTAGCTAGATAAGGACAGCAGCTTTTGTGTTCTTTGCAAATATCATATTATATGCATGAGCTTACTTTTTGTGATTCTTCTCCCATATAAAATAAATTACAAACCTTCAGTTGGGACTTAGTGTGGATTTCAGAGATAAATGTGTATACATTTTTACAGACTTGGTTTGTAGATGTCGCTGCATAAATATTTTTATTTTATTATAAAGCCTTGTTCTTTGTAGTCCTTTAAAAATTCTAGTCAAACTCAAGATTTTGGTTTTGTGGATATAACTTTTGATCACAGGTGATACTACATGTGCTCTGACTGCTGAAATGCATGATGGAAGTAATCCTATTTAGCAAGAGAGGTCTCTCTATTGCTCATTAAATGATAGGACATGAAATTTTCTCCTAAAGCCTCAGAACTCTTTTTCATGGCTGATCTTTTTTTCCTATATTTTTATTTTTCCTTTATTTTTTTGTTTGTTTTTGTTTATTTGTTTTTTTCCCCCCAAGAGTTTTCTGTCTCTGACTGAATTATCCCTGGTTTATGAAAAAAAAAAAAGAAAGCATAATGCATATAAAATGCTGTAGTAAACTTAAAGAAAAGCCCCTCTCAAGTTATTTTTATTCCTTCATCTGGAACTATGACATGAAGGAACTTTGCCTCCCTTCCTTGACCTAAGGTCATCACCTTTCAACCTCAAGGGAAAACCAACAAATTGTTCTTACTTTAAATTCACCATTGACAAGTTGCAGTGATGTGGAGTCAAATGTATGTACCTTGTAGTTCACACTGCTGTTGTGCAATATGCTCCATTTAGCTATTTTTGGTCAGGCAGAGTGACCCAGAGGAATATCTGAAAATCACAGTTCCTCCTCTGCCCCCCTTATTTCTGTGGCAATCCTTGTGTCCGTGGGAAAGGAGAGCACTCTTTGCTCTGCTGTCTTACATAAACCAATTTCTTCTCACTGCTGTGCAATGCAGGGCAGGGGGTTTTGAGCACAGAGTAAAGTGACCCTGCTTGTTTATCCAGTGCTGATTGCCAGGTGCCAAGGGTCCTGCTCTCATCAAATTCACAGATGGAATATGTTCCAGGACCTCACTCACCATTCACAGGCATACAGAGGGAAGCAGCCCATGTCCTCCTGCTGACATCCCTGACCCCAGCAGGCATGAAAAGAAAGGTGAGTGGTGGTGTTTGTTCCAGGGGGGGTCTCTACAAAATTTTGTAGGTCTGTAGAGCACATCGTCAGGGCAGGAGCTTGAAGATGAGCTGTGGTTTCACACCTCTAAAAGCTATGTATTTATCTTAAGTTAGTTGTAACCCTCACAATCAACAGTCAGTGCTTTGGAGGATAATACATCTCACCACTCTCTAGAAGGTGTCCAGACCAGAGTTTTTCAACAAGAAATCAACTTTCCTCCCTCCCCATTGGCTGTGGCAGAATTCCAAGTATGATCTGGTCTGCAAGGGAAGGTCAATGCACCCTGTCTACAGCTGGAGATCCCTTCAAAGCACCTTCCTGGTAGAGAATAATATTTTTCACTGTCCATTATGGTACATATATGTTTTTAAGAAGGAGCTGAAGGAATGAGGTGGCAATGGTAGGTACTGAGAACAGTAGGGGAGGCAGGAAATAAAATGTTAAGATTCCCATGCTGGAAATAGATGTGAGACACTGAGGGTGGCAGAGCAATGTGGCTTCAGGGCAGGTGTTGACCATCACAGCCAAACAGATGGGCAGCCTTTTAAGGCTCCTCCTTGATGACTGTGTGTTTGAAGACTAGAAACCAAAGCAGGGACAACATCATCACAGGAGCAAGTCCCAGGACAATCTTAACAGCATGTTAAGTGAACATCAGAGAATCTGGATTGTTTCTGCAGAAGTCAGAGCAGAAGGTGCATGTCGTAAGGTGAAAGGCTGAAAATATTTGAACAAAAATAGTGTCAGAGTTGGAAAGGGGGGACAGGTTAAGTACAAAGGCAAACAGAGAGAAACACAAAGATCCAGACTCCAGGTGGATATACAGATCAAAGCAGAGAGCTGGGTTAAAGACAAAATGGAGAGTAAAAACTTGATTCAGTCTCCTTAACATCTGCTAGTGCATGAAACCTAAGATGTGACATATAGCAAACACTTTAATTGAGAGAGGGGGGAGAACTGGCAACAAAGAAATACTCAAATCTGGAAGAGGTGCTTTGCTGTAGCTGGATGGAGTTTTCACAAGCTAAAGGCTAGCCCTTGTGCTCTTATTCTAAGCAAAGTCTTTTGATCCAGCAGAAGGCATATCTTTCTCTGAGTTCAATGGGAGCAAGTTGAGGCCATGTGTTGAGGGATAAAAATTTAACATGTGACTTGACAGTCCCAATCACGTACAGTAAGAAGTAAATATAGAACTAGTCTCATATGGAAGCATTTTGCACCCAGCTGCTGCAAGTACAAATGTGTACACAAAACACTGAGCTGTGGACAGTCCAGGTGACAGACATTTAATGACAAGTGAAGTCGCTTGTGTGCCATATCAATGCCATAACAAAGAAAGAATTGGAGACATGTTTAAAATCAAAATCTAAATCTTTAAGCCTAAACAACACCTTGTTAAGATTAATCAGGTTTTTCCCATTCATTATAAGCCAGAAGTTTTACATGTCTAACACTGCTTTCTCTGTGCAATAGGCCTACAGTCATCAATCTGCAGAAATGTGTATACTTTCCCTGGAAAAATCAATCTTGCATAAGAAGGAAACAGTGCTGCAAAGTCATAGGAGAAATTCTTATCTAAAAAAATGTCCTGTGCTCTGAATTTAGTCCGGATACCAGCAAGGAAGAGTGAATCAAATATACAGTGTACAAAGCACCAGTTCAATTGCCAAGTGCAAAACCACGAGTAATGTCCTATCTGTTATCAGTTGATTCCCTCAGGGAACTTGCAATGTGTTTTAAAACCATGATGACTGTCCCAGCCGGTATCTAGCAATGGCATTTTTCCTGATGATCTCAGATTTATTTTGATATGTTCTTCCATCATGTGCAGTGACTGTGGAATGGCAGTTGAACCTGAACAAAGGTTTATGAAAAAGCAAACATCAGTGTCAATATTCCCATCTTGTTTCTTATGATCACAGTATAATCCATAAAATAATGGTAATTCCTTTAACTCTAAAATACATTTTAACAGCAGCTTGTGTACACCTTTGGAAGATGTTCAACTTCTACCATTTTGGAATCTATCACTTGGACATCTTATCTTGCATTTTGATAGGAGAGCAAGGTCCTCTGCTGAAGGAAAGAAAGGCAATTGATCTAGTAATTCTTACCAGCAGCAAAGATAACTTCATGGTACATGATTTATGTGTCTGTATGGCATGGGTAGTGTGACTAGGCTGGGAAGTTATATTGTTGTCTGCATGTGTTTGTCTCCACTAAGAAGCGAACTCCACTTCACTGACCACAGCCATGTGTGTGGTGGCTTAATTTGTCTGTGCTTTTGTGCACAGGAGACATCCAGGCTGAAGAGAATCAGGTATCTCTCACTGGTGTGTCAGAGGGTTCTGCTTCAGTGCTGAGGGTCAGAGCACTTCCCAGACCTTTGGGGAGATGCTGCACAGTGAGGAAATCCAGTAAATGCAGATCTACTGAAAAATACCATGTAGGCCTGGAGGGGTTGGCCTGGGTTTTGCAGGCAGGGAACAGAGGTGAGAGAAACCTATGGTTGCAGGGCTGCATCAGCATCCATCAAAAGTCTCTGAGTACACCCAGTGCCTCCCCAGCCTACAACTGCTACAGCACATTTTGCTTGGGCTGTGCGGAATTGACATAGGGCATGGATTTGCATATGCAGAAGAGGCAGAAGTGCAATATATTATAAATGAGAACACAGAGAAGAAGAGCAAGAGAATTTGATGTTTACGCCTCGAGGCAGGGGCAATAGATAATTTTGATGAGTGGTTGTAACCACACAGCAAAACTAAACTGTGATCAGTAATTTCATGTTATGGTAAAATGTTTTGTAGGTAGATGAGAGCTGGTGCCTGCAATCAATCACTCCATAAACAGAGACAAGCTTAGAAGCTGATCAGGACTTTTTGCAGATAGGCAGAGATTTAACCAAAGACAAGAAAGAATCCTTGACTCATTCTGTGTGATTAAATGCAGGTTCATGTTATATCTGTTGCAAAGAATATCTGTGACTGTGAAAGATCATTAGTAGTGAGGCACACAAAACGTCAGCTGCTGCTTTTAGGGAGTTGAGCAAGATCTATTGCCTGGTGGTAATTAACTATCCATCAATAAATGATAAGTGCTCCAGGAAATCAACACGAGGAAGAAGTTGTTCAAAGGAGAAAAGCAAGTCATTAGAAGGAGAAAACGTCCTGGAACATTTACAGGAAACAGCACATCAAAAAGCACAGATCTAATACTCCTGAAGGTGGTGGAGGATTGGTAGGAAGACGTCAGAGTTGTAAGTATCTGGCTGGAGGCTGCAAAATGAAAAAGTGATGAAAAGAAAACTTTCAAAATAGGCCAGGCTCATTTCAATGCACTGATGGAACTTGACACAGAATCTGTCCGGGTTGTATCAGGTTGACTGTCAGCAGAAATTTAAAGATATTTAAGGATAACCTTTGCCAGCAAAGAGAAAAAACCCCAATAATTCAGTTTTCCACAGATAGGTGAATCACCTCGAGTAGTCCTAACCTCAGACCCTGCCAGACACTTATGGGGCTTCTCCAGGCAGCCAGAAACATTTCCTAGCAGATGGACCTCCCAGTAAAGCTGCTGGTCTTCCAACAGCACTAAACTTCCATTTATCACAGTTGTCTGTTCTGGTAAGTGCTTGAAGCATCAGTCTTAATCCAAGACCTTTTTCCTTTTTGTTAGCCTACTTGCATTTGGTTGAAATAGCCTTCAGATTCTTCTTTTCTTCTGTATGGTTCCTTCTGTGTCTTTGGTGAGCATTTTTCAGGACTAAACAATTGCAGTGAATTATATTGGACAACAAGGTAGTGAGATAGGTCAATGAACTTGGATGTTTCATCTAACACAGTGCTGTGGGGGGGACAGTACCCTTGCTGAAATGACTATTCTTTCTTGGTGCTGCTGAGTTTAGATTACAGAAACTGAGTTTTAGACCCTTCAGCAGTCACAAAGCTGTTTGTAAGTGGAGACAGATTTCCAAAACAGGACAGCAAAGACATGAGAGAAAGAGAGAGTGCCTGAACTGTCATGTGTGACTAACCTGAAAAAGGAAGGATCAGATGCAGGGTTTCTAAGTTTTGCAGTTATTTCCTTTTTGATACTGCAGTCATGAGAGGTAAGCGGAATCCAGTAGAGAGTCATAATAAGTACAGGAATCACAATCTTGATGCTTGTTAAAAATATCTTTCTAGCCCTGAAAATGAAAGAATGGCTGGAAACAAAGATGTGGCTTGTTTGATGTAGAAATTGAAATGGAGCTGCTGCTCCAGTAGCAAAATCCCTTCTCTTGGCTGTCGAGCGAGTCAGTGTTTTCAGTCTTTCCCTGTGCCATGATGATCATGTAAGGGACATTTGGGAACCTGAATTATTGATGGAAGCAAAGAGCTTAAAGGGAAATTAGATAAATCTTTAGAGAGTTAGGCTTCAGTAATTCTACTGCCTGCAGAATGACTCATTTTTCAAGCATTTAGATCTTCTGGACAATCCCCGGTTTTTGTAGGTTTTGTGGATTGTCTAGGGCTGTCTTTAGGAGTAGCAAAGGTGAAAAACAGCTCTCTATGATATTGTTATAAAGGCAAAGCAGGGCAATGCGTGGCAGAGGCTGCAAACATGTAGAAAGAGGAAGGAAGAGGGAAAGAGGAATCTCTGGGATCGTGGTTTACTAACAGTGCAACCCATCAGCAGAACCAGATTTCTGACAATAGAATTCATGTTATTTCCAAGCCAGTCAGGCATATTTTGTTGCCGGAATTCACTGCATTTGCTGGCATTGGTGTAATTTTCACATTGAGCATTAAAGGCCTAAGGAAGGCTAGTATCTTAAGGCAAAGGTTTCCTGTGGGTGATAGCCCAGGGCTTTCCCTAGGGCTGGACTTAAATCTTCCCACCCCTCTGTCTCAGAAGCTGACTTGGTGGTTGAACACCTGGGGTTGCATTTACAAAGCCTCTCTCATGGTGGCTTTGTTGGTGCACCAGCAAGTTGGCTCCAGAGATCTCTTGCGGGCCCCCAGCCCAGGGTCTATCACCAGTCCTAATCTGGAGTTTTACACCCTTCAAGCCTTGCTCCCCAGCATGTCATGTTCTTGGAGTGCACCTGGCAACGCTAATTGCCAAAACTCATTCCTGACCTTCCTCACATCCTCTGCCTATGCCAGGCAGTTTCATCCACGGGTCCTGGCACGACTGCCTAGCTGCTAAAACTCTGGGAATTTCCAAGGCAAAACCCCACCCTGTCTACTGTCAGCCAAAGTTTAAAGGCAGCAGGTCTCAGTATAGAAATGACCATCATTTCCTGCTTACATTGTGGTAACACAAGGTTTTCCGGGGGGTTTATTTGTCACCTGGTTTTAACCATGCTAGGTGAGGGCACTGTGTGATTAATTTCTATTCCCTGTACAAAGAGCTAGCATAGTTCTTCTTACACGTCAGTGAAAGATCAGCCTGAATTAAGTTTGTTTTATCTGTTAGATCACATTTTTCAATTGTTTAAATAGTTCAGACAGAATTTGCACAGTAACATTTTAGCTTTTTATAGCTGTCAAGTAGTAATACAAATAATTACCACATTCCCTGGTGGGTTTTATCTGATTAAAGTGACATGTCTGCTTATGCAAGATATTTGAATAGAGACATTCAATAAAGTCAGTAAGATTTAATTTCTTCTCTCCTCTTTTTTCCTTTTTTAAGCTACATTTCATATTTATTTAAAAGTCTTGTTTTGAGGTTTGGGATATTTTTCTTAAAAGAATTTACATAATGAAACAATTTAGCAGAATATTTTATGTACTTGTAATGAAATATTTTCTGACAGTATAACAAGGTGCTAATGTATCTTGTTCATGCTAAGGAGCATAGCACCTGTCTGAACCAGCTGCTGTGGAAATACAACAGGAGGAAGCAAAGAGCCAAGGTGGAAGCCAGAATTTTCCCCAGATTGCAACTGGGAACTGGTTGAAGGAAGAATTAATTGGAAGCTGCGTCTGGTGTCAAGAGCTTGAAGAAGTTTTTTGTAACATGGTTTTTTGGTACAAAATTTCCTAGGATTGTATATCCCTTAATACAACTTTTCACTGTTTCATCCATTACATTGCTTCATATACAGAAAAATTTTTTGTGAAAGGTTCAATGCCTGGGTCAACTTTCAGTGTTGGGTTCATTGGCATACAGATACAAAAACTGGTATTCAAATTCCAGTCACAGTTCTGACTCTAAACTCATTTAGGCAATGAAGCTTCAGGTTTTGTGGTGTTGGATTTGCACCACACTCCTGTAAGAAACAGTAATTCAAACATGTCTCTTAATTAATCTCTTGGGTATGTGTTCTTTAGGTCAGATCAGGTTTCCATAGTTGTATTTTTGACTAAAAAATCTCTCTCAGCTTATGAAGACTGGGAAGCAAAAATAAGCGTTTTAGAGTCCCAAGCAATATACAACAGTTATGAGACCCATACTTTCTGTTAGTTGTAGCCGGTGTTGATATGGTTTAGCAAGCACTGGCAAATATATCATGTCCTAGGCAAAAAGGCAGATGGTAGACTTGATGCTTGGCCCAGGGAGCCTTGAGTCTCAAACTCCCTTACGGAGGGAAGCTTTGGCAAGCTGAGAAACACTGGAAAAAGCCTGTCGGCAGGGTTGAAGGAGCCAATGCCACCCCTCTCCTTGCAATGGGGAAATGCTCACAGTGCTGGTGCTTGTGGTCCCTGGAGCTCCCTCTCCCATGGCAGGAGGCTGGGGGCCATTGCCATTTCATGTGTCCCTGCCTCTTTAAACTGATGTAAAATGCTGCCTAGCTCTCATCTTTCTTTTACTGCTATTAAAATACCCACTGGGTCCCCAGCTTCTTTTGTGCTTTAGTTCTTCTTTTTTATGGTTTAGGTTTAGACGTGATATTTTCCTTGGTTTTGTGAGACTGCTGAAGGTATTTTACTCTATTTTAAAGCTGTCAGTGGTCTGCATTTAGATTTTTGTGTAGATTACATGAGACGAGTGAGGTTGAATGGTTTATAGCTTCTTCCCTCCACTTGCCCTGTGCTGCAAGTCCTATAAGCCAACATATTGATATTTTGCCCATAAAAATGATGATATGAAATGCAGCTTCTTATATTACTTTATCATTACTAATGTTCATCAATTTCTACTAAAAATCCTTCACAAATACTAAAGTACTGTACAGGAAGACAGAAACATCCACAGCAAAAATGAAAAATGGCATTTATTTTCATTGACACTGTATTTCCTTGAATCTGATCACTGAGGCCACCTTAAGCTGTTTCTGAATATATATACATATGCAAAAGCACTACTCAAAGGGACTTTAGGTATAATTCAATCCTACTTTAGGAATACTTTTCCCTGTCAGTATAATATGAAGTGGTCTTGGCTTCCATGAGAACCTTCCTCTGCTCTTGCAGAAACTCAGGACACTGAGGACAGGGCAAACACAGATTTATTTACCATGGATTTTAACTCTCTACATCAAAATACTCCTCACTGGCCTGCCCTAATAATTGTGCACAACTGAGAAGGTATTCCAGGAGGGCTTCAGTGCAGCACTATAATAAGCACCTGCAGAATCGTTTATCATTGCTGATGGCAAAGATTAAAAAACTCACCATTTATTTCAAATAGATAAGTATGACACCTTAACAATTCTGTCTTTTCCTTACTGCAGACATTTCCATTTCAAGCCCTGACAATATTAAGGAAGAGATTCATTGAAGTTCATCACACAGCCTGAATACTTTGGAGCCAAGGAATTTATAACGATGTAAAAGTGACAGCGTCAACAGTGATTTAAATCATTTAGTCACTATGATAAACACTGTGTTGCCCTAGAATTTAAGAGATGCACTGAGAACATAAGTCATCTAGAATAAAAACAAAGTAAGTGGCAAATATTTTGGGGTTGCAAAACCCACTGTGACACAAAATAAAAGATTGAATGAGAGGAGCTAACGATTAAGTCATAATATCCATGAAATAAATCCTCATGATATCTCATGAGTCTATGAGATAAAGACAGACGTCCTGTGTACATGCAGTATCCACCTTTATACCTGAAGAAGTCATCACTGCATTTATCTACAAAAAGCTAGAGTAGAACAATATAAAGTACAGACAAGATGTTTGATGCTTGCCTGACAGCAACCTCTCTGATCATCATTTTGCTTAATGAAAGTTTGATGTAGATAAACCGTTGATCAATCTGTTATATGTAGCCAGGGATAAATTCGAAATGGAGATAGAGAAAAATAATTAATCAGACTTTCACTCTAAACTTCTGTATTTTATATCAAGTTAGAAAGAGATGCCAGAGAATGAGGGAAGGCAGAAAATGCCACTCAAGGTGGCTGAAAGAGAATAAGAGAACTGATCTGAGAGACACCAGGGAACTTAGCAATGAGGTAATAAAAATGCTAAAAAAAAAATATTATGATCTCTCTTAGGAGAAAGATCTAAATTCAGAAGTCCTCCCTAAGGGGCTTAAAGAGAGGAGTCTCTGGGAAAAGAAAGCAGTTAGTTCTCCAGCTTGGTGCACAAGGTACAAGCAGGTCCTTAAGTAGGACATCATTTCAGGAGCTGGGACAACAGGGGAAGAACAGAGAAGTGAAGTATCCTCAGCATCTTGAAAGACCTCATGGCCAAGCTATGCTATAATCAATCTGTCCACTGTTTCTTCCTATTCCCTTGGACTTAATTCCTCAAATTTTCTTCCCCCCTTTCTAGCTGATCTTGACACTATCAACACCATGGTGCTTCTCAAGGTACATCTCACGTAACCAAAACACACAGTACAAAAATTGCTCTGTGTAAAAAGTCCTCATCAACAAAATTCTGGTTTCTAAATTGTAATTTTAAAGAAGTGTTAATTTTTGTACATTTCTGTTCACTTTTCAAAGAGGAAAAAAAAGTTAATCGCACACTGAACAAGATATAGGAAGGTTTGTTACTATGGGGTTTGTTAGAAAATTTCTTGTCCTCTCAAAAGATCATTTCAAGTTCTTCAAGGCCAAAGTGTCTTGAATATTTTCTTCTTTTCAGCAAATTAGGAATTAAACTGAACTCACCTTGGAAAGTTAATTTTCAATCAATGTTGTGTGCAGCTGCCTAAAATGTGATGGAAAATGCCCTTCAGCAATTTTCATATTCCAATCAGTCAGTTGTGGTTCTGAAAAGAAACCCAAAAAGAATTAATGAGAGGCCACAAGGGTGATATAAAAAGTATTTAGAAATGTACTTATAGCATGGAGTAGGATGCTACAGGAATCAAAATTACCAGCTATTTCCCCCCAACTTTTTAAGTTGAAAAGGAACACCTCAAAATGGAAAATTGTTGCTTGACCTTGGCATGAAGCCAGCGTGGACAGAAGCAACATAAGAACAAAAAATGGCTGTAGGAAAGTTATCCTCAGTGCATTTTCCTTGTGCTTAAGTAGATACATGAGTGCTCATGTTAGCCTGCAGTGAACTTTCGTTGTCAAAACACGTTTCCACACTGTCTGGCTGTGGCAGTCTCAGCATCCCTGAGTCAGTGTCATAGGACAGGGGTTGAGAAGCTATTTAGGTGAGCATAAGTCAGGTCCAGTGGCTAAAAATAATAACTTTCTTCATGCCCTCCAAAATAAACAAAAACACAATCCATTTCTAGGTAGTAGCATATTAGTATGGTTGAATTGTTTGGAAAACATACTAGCAATGGTTCAGCTTGGGAGAACTGCCCTCAGAACACGACAGAAGAGCTTTTATTTTTTCTTTTTTTTTTGTATGACCAGAAACAGGAAATATGCCCTCAGCTTTCAGGGAGTAGTCCTGAAAATATTTAGCCTATGGTAAATATATAAAAATATAAGTGTTAACAGAGAAGAACAATTCCCATAAACAGGACTGTCTGCCACAGTGATTAATATAAATATGATGTAGGGGATTTTATAAACCAAAAAACATAGTTTTTGTCAAATTGCTTTAATTATTAAGGAATTATTTTAGTTACTAAATAACTACCCACTGCCTTGAGCAACATTTGGCAGAAGATGATATAAGAAGTTTCGTGTTTGCTTCTAAAAACAATTAACTGTTATTGTTCAATATATCTCAGATGAAATGTTATGATTTTCATCTTTAAAAATATTGGTTCAAATGTCTAATGGAAGGTTCACACAGCAAAAAATGAAAAATCAGCAAAAGGTCTGGTGGAGACAGCAGTGGAGGACAAAACTGAGCCTAACTCTTGAGCTTTGTCTGCTACCCTGTTTGTGCCCATCACTGGTATTCAAGAAGAGCAACCAAGCAGTAAGAGGAAAAAACTCTGAAGCAACATCACTTCCCAGTGCTTGTGTCCCTCAGTCATCAGCTGTAGGACATCTCAGTGTGTGGTCAGTGTCCTGCTGTAGCCTGCACATCCTCAGTTATTTATGGACCTCACAGAGGAGATGCACTCACTGGCACAGGCTGCAGTGCCTCTGTCCTGCTCCTGTTTGCACTGTGGCTGAGAAACAACTTTTTGTTGCTCCTTTTGTTGTGCCTCCCTTTCCACATCTGTTACAACTCTGAGCAGAACCCTTCTGGGCCTGTGATCCTGTGGGTAAATGGGCTACCCTTAATTCCTTCCAGCTCCTGCTTTCAAGGAGGAGAGACAAAGAAATCCCTCACCTTTCTGAGATATTTTATGCCACGAGAAAAAACTGTAAAGAAGTGTAAGAATGCTAAATAAGACAACTAATGGTTTTCTGTTACCCAGTGAGAAGTGACAGACTCCCATATCCATGCTGTGTAATGTGGCTAGCTGAGTTTCTGTGTGTTTGAAGCAAAGCTGTCTGCATCCTGCATCTGTAAATCCCTACCAAGGTGCTTTGCATTCTTTTTGGTTTTGCATTATTTCCTTAAGACACCTTCTGCTTTTTATTTCTAACAGCACATTTGTTGATTCTTAAGAGCCTGGAGATTTCACCTCTTGCTTTGGCTTCTGGCACCAGTTTGAGTCGGCAGCCATGGAAAGCCCAAGCATGAGTCTCACTGCTTTGCAGTGGTGGCTGCATGGGGCTGCTCATTGGCTGGGGTCACCAGCCAGGGCATGCATGGGATACTGAGCCCAACCCATCTTCCTTGGCACCTCTTCTTAGCCAATGTTAACTTTACTTATTTGGGTTGACTCCTGAATCCCAGATAATCAAAGCAGGTTCAAGCATTTTGCGCTATGGGACTACCCTTTCTCTTTCTCCCCTGTGATTTCTGAAGGTATTTGGGGAACCTTCAGAACAGCTGAAATCAGGCTTTGGAAGAAATTCTCAGAGCACTGAGGGTTGCAGTAGGAACTGGATGCTTATGGCTCTCAAACAGACTTCTCTGAGCCTTCTCCAAGTACTGCCTCTGTTAAAAAATCTGATTCATGCAGCTTTATTTTTCAGGGCAGATGGAGAAGGAGAGAAAAGAGATTAGTTTTAGAGCTAGCTTATCCTGAGGTGATAGCTCTTCGAAATGTCAGCACTATTGATGTATTGATATAATTAAACATGTCTACTGAAATGTCAGTGCTGCTGCCCAGTGATCTGATGGATGGCTCTGGTTGGGGGATGTTCTTAAACAGCACAGACAGATTGTTGGGATGCTGTGGTCTCCATTAGATGTCCCCTTGGTTCATGAGTGATGAAATGCTACTGAAGGCAAGGAGGGTTAGTGAGTCTTACATAAATGATTAGTCTTGATGTCTAATTGTCCTAGCTTTCCCTAATATGGAGTAGTTTCACATGACCTTTTCCCACAACTCCCAATTTTTGACACATTCTACTGCCTACACCTTTTTTTAGCCCTGATTGAACACATGGACTCCCTTCAGGAAATGATTTGACAAAGAACACTGTCTCTTTGTTTTAATTTGGATGTTATTTATTTACTGAAGGTATGGAAACCTGTTCACTGACACTCAAAAATCTCTTACTCCTCAAAGATGATGATGGGATTTTCTCCTCAAGCTGAGTTACACCTTGCATTGTTGTTCTGCCATGGGAAGGCTAACACAAACTGGCCCAAGCAGATTTCTAATAGGAAGAACTCCCTACCAAATACCAGAAAGTACACAAAGTTCAATATGCAATTTCTGAAAAGTAGGCTGTGAATCTATCCTCCAGACATGCTGTACATCTATCTTAAAAGGAAGAAAAGAGGAAAAAAAAATAGGAAGACAAAAAAGAGAACCCTTAGTTCTTACCCTGGCAAGAAATATTCCAGGAAATGAAAATCTTGTAACAGCTGATGCTTGTCAGAGACCTCATGAAAAAGAAATGGAAGACAGTCACCAAAGGAAACTTGAGATGAGTTGTGAGACCCACTGCTCATTTTCTTTTTCCTTTGCTCTTTGAGGGAATTGCTTTCACCAAGCAGTGCAAAATATTAAGGCACATGCAGAGAGCATTCTCCTGGAATGTGTGACAAAGTGCTGTGTAGCAGTGTTAGATTCCACTGTTATGTGCAAAATCTGTTTTTGGAGATAGTTTGTAATTTTGCAAGCCTATATTGCAAAAATAGGATGAGCCATTTCAGCTGTCAGTCTCATTAATTATTACACTTTCTAGTATTACTGTTATTTGTTGAGGCTAGCCCATTTTTTCCTAAGCTTTTATTTTTCAAAAATGTAACCTCTTGCCCAGACCCACAAACCTCAGGATGAAACATGTGCAGATTTTTCTTCCCTCAAAAGAAATATACTATTTAAGTTTTGATCTCTTGTAGTTTTAGGTGACATATTCCAACTTTCATATAAGAAAGCCCAGAGCTGCAAATGAAGTTCCTCCCTACTTTTGCTGTATAACTGCAATAGTTCTAAGAGGCTTCCCAGCCAAAATGAGTGACCTGTTGTGACAGACATCATCAAATATATAGCAGGGGACCGTGTCAACCACAAGGAGATTATTTTCTAGATAGAGAAGCTGCCCAAAGGGCAGCCAAGGGAAAGGATTTTTAGCTATATTTCACAAATAAGGAAATGAGACAAACATTAAAGCCTAAAACTCCACAGATGCATTAAAACTACTGGGAGCTTCATGGATTATTGCTTGAATAAAGCAACATAACCTATGTCACAGAGGAAGCCTTTGGCAAAGAACTGAGCAGAGATATTGTAGAACCTGTGCCAGAGATCAAGAGTCTCAGGTTTGTTCGAGGAAGAAAAGATAAGAGGGAGTAAAAATTTCTGTTCAAGGGATATTGTGCTGACACACACAAGTAAGCAATTAAAAGGATAAAAGAATACAGTTATTCTAGAAAGTTACTTGGCAAAAGAGTTTTTCTGCCCATAATTGGTGAAGCAGCTGTCCAAGTCAGCAGAAAATTAATTCCTTTTTTGTCTGGGAGTGTCCTGGACCTTCCAAGAACTGGTGATGCCATGGAAGAGCAGGGTGGAAGAGCATCGATCATTTTCCTTCCAATCTGTTCACTTTGGTTCACTCACTAACCTTGAGTGTGGCTTGAAATTGAAACAGGAACCACCAGAACCAAAAGTATACATTTCTAAAATTTGAACTTCATAGACTCACAGGTAGAGGTTGAAGCTGGGAGGAACCTCCAGAGCTCATCTGGTCCAACCACCCTGCTCAAACAGAGTGACCTAGATCCAGTTGCCCAGGACCATGTCCAGACAGTTTTTTGGTATCTCCAAGGACATATTTTGCCTCACAGGCAAAAAGTGTTTTCTGATGTTCAGAGGGAACCACCTGTGTTTCAGTTTGTGCTCATCACCTCTTGTTCTGTCCCTGGGCACCACCAAAAATAAACTGACTCAGTCCTCTTTGCACCTTCCCTTCAGATATTTATGTACTTGAGGACAGATAGGTTAGAAGCTTGAAAATATTCAATATGTGCATCTCTGCACACACATACAGCTGTTTGGAATAGCCTGGCTTTGTCTTTTGTTGTTGTTTTGGATTTTTTATATTATTTTATATAATTTTTCTCAATGGCAAGTATAGGCAGAGGTTTACTGGGTCAGTCTCACAAAGCACTTTACTACATTTTTAGGTAACCAAATAGATTAATCTTTAAATGCTACATTCTGTTAAAAATCTGGCTACAGTCCTGTTGTGCAAAGCACTTGTACAAATATATTGCAGTTTGAGAGCAGATTACAATATATAGTATGCAATGAAGTGCAGGTTATAGCAGAACATTTAAGACCGACATGAACCTTTGCAATACCAGTTTCTCAAACCTGGAGGAAAACAGACCATTAAAAAATTATTCCATGTGATTATTCTGTGATTAGCCTCTCCTCTTTCAGTTTAATGTTCTCCTTTTAGTTACCTTCAGTAAATTTACATTTGATGAGTATCAGCTGTTCTGTTATTACCTTTACCAGCATTTGATTATCTCTTACAATGCTGTTCCAGTCCAGATGTTTTTTCCATTCCGCAGTTAAAATGTCTTGGATGTCTGGAATCAAAATAGAGTAAGAAACAGAAAACATATAAATAAAATACTTAAACACTGAAACTTTGAACTAGAGCTTATCTCATAGAGTTTTTTTTTTTTTTTTACTAGGTGGTAAAGGGGAAATGAAATGTGAAATACCAAGGAAAACCCGTATGAAAGAAATGAAAAACAACATTTTATTGAACAAGGTATAATTACAGCTAGATACAGTTAAACTAAATATTGTTGCTATACAGTGTTTTTGAGTACAGTGGCAAACCTGAAGAAAGAACATACTTGGCTACTTGCTGTATCAGTATTACTCTGGCTAATGCCCACTGCTGCCTTCTCAGACTATTGTAACCACTGACTATGAAGCAGGGCTTAAATGGCATCTGAATCCTCCTCTGAGTACAACATTCATCTCCTGTAAGAGGCAATGAGTGAAACAGATGTGAGTGAAACTGCATGTTAGGCTCTGTTTAGGTCTTTAAAGCAAGAACACAGAATTAGGAAATTAAGATGAAGGTTTGTTTATTACAAAAATGTTGCATACCTTAACTTTTCCCGAAGGATTGCATAACCACAGATCCTAAAATACAGAGATACACAGACTCATGGGGACACACACACACACACACACACACACACACACACACACTTGAACAGACTATAGCCAAACAAATTACAGCATAGTACAAGGAAAGAAATCACTATATAGCAAAATATGAATAAACCCTGTTTCATAATAACTATGGTGCTGGCACATGGTTTATACGTAAGCTTAAATAGCTTTTTCCTCTTTTTATTTCCAGTGGCTTTTAATCCTTTTTCTGCTGAGGTTCTAGAAACATAACCTTGAACGACTGATTTGTAACAAAAATTACTCTTCCCTTAGTCAGACGAGACAAAAGGGGCAGACACAAGGTAGAAAGACTGAAAGCCATCTGTTTGGGGAAGAGTGAAGAAGATGGAGCAGAGAATAGGACAATTACAGAAATACAAACTACAGACGTGATAACTAAGTAGAAATGGTATTTATTTGTCCAAGGCATTATAAAGAATAAAGATACGTTTTTTTTGTAATGGACCAAAATCTAGATCACAGTGAGTGCTAATGCCACAGTCTGTGGAAGGAAAAGGAAAGTGAACACTGCCAACTTCCAACTTTCATCTCTCGTCTTGATTTGTTCAGTGTTCATAGACCTAAGGTGCAAAAGTATTTACAAAGATTGAAACAATTCTTGTTGCTCAAAAAATTATTGCACTGTAAATTCATGAAGGGTTGTCTTATAGCTCACAAATAGAAGTTTCAGGAGCAAGACAATACTCACATCATCTCTACTCATCTACTCTGTAACACATTTATATGCAACCTTTCTATTCACTTGGCTTTACATAAGATATTTAGGTTATTTGGGTCATAGGTTCTCAGGATGTTATGTAACATACGGCTTTTTAAAAGACCTTTCTGCTCACCTTTAATTTCCAATAACAAATGACTATCATACCTGTGGCAATTTCACTGAAGTTTATATAGAAAAATAACATGACAAAAATCCTTAACACTTAGCTTCCTGCAAACCACTCCAGCAGCTGAATAAAAGAAATCAACATCCCAGGACCAGAGAGTTTTGCCTAGGTCACCTGCATGTGCTAACATATGCTTCAGATACATAAAGAGCAAAGGTTTGCAAGGCTTCAAAATGCCAAGCTGCAGGGAGAATGCAACATGTGTGCTTCTGTGAGTCCCTGCAGCATATCGACATTTAGATAAAAGAGAATGTATTTAGGGGAATTAATTATTTCTCACAAGGTGAAAGAAAGAGTTTCAGACACTTGGTAAAGAAGAGTGGCTTTTATGTGAGAGAAGGTGAAGAAGTTTGCAACAAAGCAACTCAAGATAAGAGGACAAGGAACTAGGGAACTCCAACTCAGACTTTTTATGCTTCTAAAGTTGCATTGCTTCTTCCAAAACCCAGATTACAGTGGAGGAAGAGCTCACTGTTGTGGTTGAATTTGCACGCTGAAGAAAATACGGCTATTTTGGTTACCCTTTGACTCCTCTGAAAAGGAACAGGAGCCATTCGCTGACTCAAAAGACAACTCCTTGAGTTATTTGCTGTGACATCAGAGATCAGATATCACTGTTGGATTCCTGTGCATTCAACACCTTTTTTTTTGCATTTCAGGGAAGCTCAGCTAGCCATTTCTTTATCCATGCCTTTATTTTACTTGTAACCAGAGGTTTCCCGTTCCCTGAAGTAGAGATCTTACCCATCAGTTTATCTCTTTGTTATCGTTTGTGAACATAACAAAGAATAAATGATGGCATTGGTGTATAATTCTACATGTAACAATTTCCCGAGGGTTAAAGGCTTTTCTCTCTGGTGTTTTAGAGATAAAAAAAAAAAAAAATAAAAAAATCATCCATAAGCTCAGGTCATAATTGAAAACACACTACTTTCAATATAGGTTTAAGCACACAAAGGAATGAATGTCTTTAATTCAGGTAAACCCAGCCCTGCAGTCCCCCTTTCTCGTTCTTACCGTCTGTTAGCCACCAATTTGAAAGCAGTAGAGAAATTATTTGATTTCATAACCAAATAGCTGAGCAGAAACCATTTCCTCCAGCACAGCTTTTACATTTATATTTAAATGAACTGCCTGTGGCTGGGAAGTTCTGCCTCATTTAAAGACAGGAGTTAAAAAGACCTACTATGAGGCAGGGGGCAATGCAGAATTAAGAGATCTGGATGAATTTCAAGTCTCAGAGGTAAAAGAAAATGTACCACTAGTTCATATGTGCTGAGGCTGAGTTCAGAGAAAGGTTGAACCAGAGTAAGTCTGATCTCATACAAGGAGCCTGTCCACTGCAGAGCTGCCTGCAACTGGCCCAGGACTGAGTGAGCTCCAGGATAGGACTTGCTTTGGTGTGAGCTGGTGTGACTCTAAGTGATACCACCTTACACTCCTTGCAGCTCACACTGCAAACACAGCCTTTGGAAGACTTTGGAGAATAATGATGAATAGATGAGAGCTCATCCAGCAGGTAAAGAAGTAATGAATGAGCTTTGGATTCAAAGTGGTGGACTGGAGACCTGTTTCTTCTATTTCCTCAGCAAAGCTACAGTTATCAAAGAGCTATTAGCTTAAGCACCAATTTGATAACATTAATGTATAGTGCTTGGTCCTCCCACAGACATTTTCTTCTTTACTGTGGAGGTTTGAGTTGGCACCCTGCCAAGCCCAACTGCTGGCCACACGGATTCCCCCCCCCTCCCCAAGAAAGAAGGGAAAA
>JAWWEE010000001.1:19025912-19039860 GCA_035221455.1 Xenops minutus | reverse complement strand
TGAGACCTGACTAGCATGGGAGACCCTACCAGAGGCATGAACCACTGCCAGCACAGCTCGCAACCTCATGAGGGCACACAAGCTTCTCCCCCACGACAAGGGGGTGTCCATGGAGAAGTTTAAAATAAATAATTAGTGACTAAAGTCACCATAGAGAAAGCATGTGACTACACTGGGTGGCTGATTCCATTTTCTGGATCCAGAATCAGCCAGGCAGGCCAGACTTAAATGAATTAAATGCAAATAGTCCATTTTTATTCAGAGGCTTTTGTTATGTAGATTTATTTAATTTCAAGAGGAGATGCCTTGTTCTGACTTTGCAATAACTGACAAATGCATCAAAACTGCATTTTACCAAGTTATCTTCTTTTACAGTCCCATTCTTCGTCAGTCCTCCCATGAAAGTGTCCTGTACAATACACACTGTTTTCTAAACAACATTTGTTCAGAATTTATTACTTCTGTGTTCCCTAAACTCCCTTTGCTAACACAACTGTACATCGACATGCCAGTGATCCATGAATTAGACTGACAATGATCAGAGCACTACTATTTCCACTGGCCACCACGTATCTTTTCTAGTGATGATGTCAGTTGTGAAAATACCATTAGCCATTTAAAAGCAGACACCTAGTGTTTCATAAACAAGTGCATTTCTTTTACAATAGCATGAATAAATGTGTTCATGAGCCTGGAATACTTACAAATACTTAGAGAAAATCTCAGTGCTAGCTGGACTGAACTTCAGTGAGGTATTGTGCATTCAAATGCCACATTTTATAAGGATACATACTGGAGCTTCACAACAGCCATCAAGCATTACTTGTATTTGAATAATAGCAAGCAAAGTTCTGCTTCTGCATTTTAGATGCAATGAATAGTAGTATATCAAAAGCCTTAAAATAAAATAGGAAAACTAAATTTTATGTGAGCTTTCAGTCAATTTTTATTTTTTTTTTTTTTGTAATAACAATATCACAGACTATTTGTAGTAGCTTGAATGTGACATTGAATGTGTGCAATGAATTTCTCTTCCTTGTCATTTCATTTTTCTTTCAGTTTCTCTCTTCTGTAGCTTTAATCTTTCTTACTTCTCTTTTCTTTACCTTCCCTAATATATGCCCACTACTCTTTTCATTGTAAAGCAGCATGCATTTCTGTGACACTGTTTATCCTGAATAATGTAATAGCACTCTGAAAACTTTTAATGACTATCCCACCACAACACAGTCAGCCTGATTTGACCACCCTCGAGTTAAAAATTACAATGCCATTTAACAATACACAAAGTTCAAGGTTGTTTTTTAAGCTGAGGTCAGCAGCTTGTGTGCAGGATTCTTCCTGTGCGCTGGACGATGCCTCAAACTGAGCTTGTGCAGATGTAATTACCCAATGCAGATGCAATTACCCAGACTGGAATTTTGCCAGGACATGAGGATCAACACATTTATGAAATGTGCTATGTAGTCATTCACAAAAAACAGTTGGAAGTTCATTTTTTAAAATGTCACTCTAAAGACAAAAAACCCCCCAGAATATTGAAATCATGGAACCTCCCTGGGGATTTTCCAGCACCAATCATGCTCTGGTCTCACTTGTGACGGGATCTCCCCTTCATGGTTGGGAGTGCTGAGGAAAACCTTGTCCTAAAACTCTGGCTTCCTTCTGCAAGCAATTTCCTTGCATGAGGAGGAAACAGTCTCAGCCCTTTATATTTTTTTTTAATAAAATGTTTTACTCTACCTCCTATTCCATTGCAAACTTCCGGAAATAAAAAGCACGTTTAAACTTCTCCAGTTACATTTTTCTATGTTTTGTGTTTCTTTTCTTCTGATCTTTTTGCTTTCATCTGCTGACTGTATTATACCAATTTAGCTGCCACAGATGGTTTTTCCCCTTTTGTTTTAATGTATATGGCATTGAAAAGACTGCTTCTGGCCTTCTGCCCAGAGCTGCTACTTTTTGGTGTCTCCTTTCCCCCTTCCCATCTAAGTGACATGCAATTAATCTCACAACACTAGGAGATGCTGACAAGTCTTTGTCAGCAGACGGAGTTCCCACTTGGCGTTGTAAGTGGTATCCCAGGCCATCTTCTCAGATAAGGCAAACTGTCACATCTTCATTGATTTTCCTGAAATCAGAAGAGCTTCACTACTTTAGTTCAGCTGGGTAAATGGACTGCTGAATTCCCAAGTACGCCCAGAGACTAAGACTGGGGTTTTTTATAAATTCAGCAACAGCAGCAAAACCATGGGCTCATTCTAAATTTTCTTCTCACCATTCTTATCAAATCTCCCATGGAGATTTTTCCACACTCTGGTTGGCTCTGGTTGGCACCAGTCAGAGTCACCTTTTTTTTCAGACTTTGTGAATTAATGGCAACTAATCTGCCTTGCTACAGCAGACCCGTGGGACTCAGCAGCCCTGCATGACAAGGGTTTGGAAGAGGTGCTTCTGATAAATATTTCCAGCATCAAGAACCACCAGCAGTCATGAGCTGTGCAGCATGGATGGCATAGGACTAGAGCAAGGGATAACACAGGACCCTGAGCAGACAGCTGCCAGGTCCTATGTCTTGATTTCCCTCATCCTTGCAGCATGTTAGTGGACTCCCCTAGGAGGGGACCCTTGATAGCAGCAGCTGGTCAGCCCCTGTCCCTGGGCCTCGAGAGTCAGAAAGTACAATAGGAGAGGGCAAGGGAAGAGCTCTGTGATGATGCTCCTGCTCAACACTGCAAGGTTTTGACAGAAAAATGACAGTATTGACACTTCAAAACGTCTTCCCTGTTGCTCTAAAACCCAAAAGCTGTTGAAGATGATCAAAACTAAGGGGGAAAAGTAGAGAGAAGTCTGACAAATCTTTCCATCATAAAGTGTTGGAAAATATCTTCAATGTAATTTGACAACTAATTCCTAGGAGAGCAGATAGTACTGTGTGCACCCTGAATAACTTAAACAGCAGGCCAAAATCACAGCCATATGACATCTGTATTACTTGTTAATTCAAAGGATTTCTTTTTTCTTTAGGTTTCTTCCAGCTCTAAATGCCGTTGCTTGTTCAAATTTAAAGCTTCCTGACCCTTACATTTCTAAGAGACTAAAATCTGAGCTTCTGGTTTTGGTTTAATCTTTAATCTTAGAAGGAGCTGTGACAATGAGCGAAGAATCACATATCACCCATGGATAGAGCCCTTCTGTACAGCATAGTCAAGATGTTATATATAACACCCTTCTCTTCTAAATTTCCAGGTGTTTCTCAGACTTTACAAGTAGAAACAGCAGAATTCCAGATGGAAAGTGATTTGCCTAAGATCATGTCAGTGATTACAGAGTTATTTCCTGACTACCATTCTAATTGCTACATTAAAAAACCCAAACAACAAAACAAAACAAAAAAAAACCAACCAAAAAACCCCACAAAACCAAAACAAAAAGAAAACCCAAAACCTTAGCTAAAAGTCATAGCCAAAGCCCTATTGCTTTTCCTTCCACTATTACATTTTTCCTTACATGAGACATCTTGTCTAGTTTCTTTTCTGCATATGACCCTCATATCCTTCTAGTGTAGTATGTTTCTTGGCCAATTCCAAGAAGTTATTCTTGATTTTAACGAGCATATTTCACATATCTGGCTGACCACAAGCTAGATTAGATGTACTTTTATACAGCTTTCATTAAATGCTTTCAGATTTACTAAGTTTTTATGTCACATTGAAAGATAAAATTGATTTAAGGGATATAGTTGTGTTCTATTTCTTGGTTTGTAAGACCAGCATCAGAGTTCATTTATAATCCTGTATAGTGGTGTTCACCTGTGGTCTACTCTGCTGCCCAAGCTTGCTTTTGACATCAGTGCTTTCAACAACATCTTAATTTCTTATTCAAGAAATCCTTGGAATCAGTAATGCAAAAAGGGAAATTATAAGCCTTGTTTGTGAAAATGTTGTGAAGACTATGTTTGCTTCTAAATAAACCTCTATCAAACTCCTTCTATTTAAAAAATGATGGTTCTTTTTCTACTTGGTTCACCTGAGGTGGAAAGTCACAAGGAAGATAAATCATTCTTTGTACTAAAAACGACAGGAAAAAGAAAGGAAAAGGTGTTAAAAAAAAAAAAAAAAAGCTAAGGTATTAAGCTTTGGAAAAAGAACCTAAAACCCATTGATGGTCATAATGACATCACATGTCTGGGTGTGAAGCCATCACTCAGAACATTTATCCAGGAACAATCCATACAGCAAACTGCAGGCAACTCCTTGGAAATCACAGCTCAAAGGTTATCACACAGGTTATTCTCATTTTCTTACCCATAACATGTTGCTGGAGTTGCCACCAGCCACTGGGATGAGCCACTTCTAACTCCATGTACTTCACATGAAACAGCTCTAGTTCTTTTCTCACTATGGCACTTAGGAGGTGAATTGTCCTTATTGATACTGTGCGCCTTGTAAGAAGTGGTCAGACAAAAGCATCAGGATGCTTATTGTCTTTTGCCAAAAGGCCTGATCTGCAATCAGAAAAGCATGCTGTGAACCAAACAGATTGTTGAGATTGGGATATATTGCTTAAACTGTTCTTTGATAAAGAAATACACAGAAAATAATTTTCTTTTCCACCTAAGTAACTTAAGGAGCTTATTAGTGGGCTGTTATTTCCATTTCACTCTCTAGCCCTGTTTATCACTAATGAGATTTTCAAAAGTACCTTAATTCACCTTTTTGCTAAGTATCTTTCTCTTGCTTTAGCTTCTTCATTAATGCCAACTATTTTTGTTTGTTCTAAAGCTTTCAGCACAGACTATGGCACTAATTATTTTTTCTCCCAGTCAATTAATGACTGTAACCTAAAATTTACGCTTGTCCCCTCCTCATCAAAGCTGATAAATTTTCCTTGGTACTAAGTATTGTTGAAAGCTGAAAGGAGTCCCATTAGGTCTTCAAACTATGGCAATAATTTATGTGACAAACAAGAAATCTCACAGTAAACCAAGGATTTTCTAGCCAGGGTTCTTAAATTTCTAAGATGAACACAGATGGTAACTGTAGAGTTCCCAGGAGCCCAGGAGGGAAACCAGTGTGATACAGGATAATAAAAGTATTTTCAAGTTTCTTGAGTGCTTTGAGAATCCCTATATGTCACCAAATGACTCCCACACATTAGTTTCTACTTTTTCTAAATGAGTTATATTTGCAAAACTCAGAGAGCTATCACATCATCTAATTTAGAATGGTCTACATGTATATTCCTGTTATAAAGCAACACAAAAACTAGTTTGAAAGAGTGCTGTTGATAACTATTAACATGGCCCATTTTTGTGAAATGTTACAAAGATCTGGATGGAGAATTCATGTGTGATTAATGTCTCAGCTGTGTGCCATTGGCCTTCTGTTCAGAGTAGTCAGGAAATATTTTACATTTATTTCAGGTGGCAAGAAATCCTACTTTTAGGGAACTGTATATTTGCGAGTCAGTTCACACAGTTGTATCATGGAACACCATGAATCCAGTCATAAAATGTATTTTCCAGTGGAAACCCAAAGGTTTATTCTTAGTGTGTCTACTTTCATTTTTTTTTGTTTTAACCAGTAAGACGTGTTGCCCTTATAGCAAGAGGAAAAAGTAATTCCATTGAAGTGAAAGAGTAATGCAGTCTGAGAACCACTAAAAAGCATCCATCTACAAGAGCAGCAATAAAAATCAGACATGTACATATTAATATTTTGACATCAGAATAAGAACAGAGAACACGATAAGTCTTAAAAAAGAAGTCCTTAAAATCAGAAGTTGTCTAATTGCTTATTTTACCTACAGGTAGAACAATCTCTTTCTAGCTATCACATAGAATGAGAAGTCATTATCTTGAACTCTTTAATTAACATCAATCCTGATTAGTCAGAATCTATTAGGCTTTTTGTCTATTACCGTAGCATTCGAATCTCCACTAAAGGAGGTATTCAATCAGACGTTATCATTTGCACACCACTTCTGTGTAATTATTCCTTTACCATGTTTCGTGACTATTCTTTCCATTTTTGAAAGGTGAATCTATTGTTGGGCAACCCTTTCTTTATCCAGAGCATATCCTGGCATAATGGGTTTTTACATGTTGTAGGTGAGTATAATGACAAAATTCCAGCATTCAGAGTAGCTGTAGTTGTCTTGTATTATGTTGAACCTTGAATGTGGCAAAGTTTTTAACATTGAAATTTCAGATTAGAGAAAGTACATAAAAGGAGAGCTGTTTAAACAGTATAAGTTATTGACTGTTGAGAGGAGTGAATGGTTTGCTTCCACACCACCTCTTAACAGCCCAATACATTTGGATGCACCTGTGACTAGGGGTAGAGTGCAGGCCAAGGTCTATGTGATTTAGCTGTAGGAATAATGTACGAGAAAAGACATATGAACCATTTCTCATTTTGCTGACTTTTCTTCTTCCTGCTGGCATATCTATTCATACTCTTTTCTTTGTTGATTCTTATCTTTGTGTTTATTAATAAATGCTATCAGTTCTTATAGAAAATAGCTACTTCAAAATAAGTCTCTGAACGTATCTGCAGAAATTTAACAGAGAACAACATTTTAGCAAGAGAATTCTACAAGAAGGTCAAAAATCATTATTAATAAGAAATTTTTTTCTATTAAGTTCCACAGGGATTTGAAGTAGTATTTATTGAACCACATTACATTTCTCTGTAATTTCTTTCGAATTCATTCAGACTGAACAAAAAAGAACCCCAGACCTAGTGTTATTAAGATGCTAGATCATCAACCTATGTGGTGTATGTGGGAGCATTGCCCCTGAGCAGGATGACAGCTGAGCAATTCTGAGCAGGACTGAGGGAAATTCAGGTGCTCCATTTGAGAGATGTGGTGTCAGAGAGCCAAGCCATACCAAATAGTCACCTGGGCTGTAAATGCTGTGGGTCTTGGATGCCTTCCAGCTGGGATGGGCTTGCACAAAACACAGCCCACCCCGTGGCATTGTGGCACCTTTTTCAGGCTGAAAGTAGTTGTGTTTTGACCTGCTCATGCTTGGGGCAGAATAAAGGGACAAAACTGATCCTAACATCACACAGCGTCTTGCACTCTCCCTAATTAATGGTCAAGTAGGAGGGCTTCTTAGCTCTCCTGTTAACACAAGAGTTTTGAGTTGCCCTAAGCAGATATTATGAGGTGGTAGTAACTCTGAAAAGGTTGCTACATTTTCTTCTTCAGGGTGTTATTTCCCAGGAGAACATGTAGGTACAATACACTGACGGTGGCTTTCTGCCATTTAGGGATTCCCCTTCATCCAGTCATAAGGTAAGTGCCCATTCATGCTGGGCTTTGAGAGCTACACAGTTTATGGGTTGGTTTTATCACTAAATGAAGTGACCTAGAAAAGAGTTAACACTTTGGTTAAAAATAACTGCCCCCCGTAAAAAAATTTCAATGCTTTACTTCAAGTTAAAGATGTAGATTAACAGCACATCAAAAATATGACATTAGCAACATGCACACTAGTTTTGCAGAAAAAAAAAATAAAAGCAAGAATATTCCTAGTTATCATAGGACAGACATTTTAGCTTTACTACATTTCCAAGCAGAGAATAAGGGATTCAGTCAAAGAGGAATTACAAAACTAAAACCTCTTGCAGTGCTTTGAAAATTGAGACAGACACAAGCCTCTAGTGAGCTTAATGAAGTATCAGACTAAAAAGGGATTCAGCGTTCTAAAAACAGGGCTTTTGTTTTCTATTTAAAGTAGGAAATCAAAGGCATGTCTTTAATATTTTATTCTGAGAGGCAGCCAAAAAAGGGCTTGCTTTCAAGCACAAATAGTGACTATGGAGATAAAGTGCCACTTTTGAGAGCCTTTCGTATGACTTTCTCCTTGGTTGAAACAGTAGAAATATGGAAGTATAGTGTTACACACTTTTTCAGGAAGAAAAAGGAAGGATATAAAATTTCTTCAGTGTTTTATGATGTGATTTGGGAACACAGTACCAGACAAGTTTTCAGTTTAACTGGAGGATTAAAGAATGGGACATGGTCAGAATGAATATTTTTCTTCCTTCATTTTCTATATGTAAATATATGAGTGGTCCTGCTTCAGCAATTAAAAACTACCCATCTGGTTTTTTGAACTTCGAGTGATAGCTCTCAGTAAATCTATAACAAATGTTCCAACCAAAAGAACTACAACACAGCCTGAAGGAGGAAAAATTAGAATTGAACTTGTCTTTATTTTGTGTTCAGAGAACCCAGCATTTAGATGGTTTTAGTTTCCAGCAAGTCCCCTCTCTGAGCTCTCTGTTTACCTTCAGCCACCCTATGCTCAACTAACACCTTGTTAAAATACACACATGCTGAGCCCTTACTTGTTGACCATCCCTTTTAGCGACTTAGTATACTTATGTTATTTCCTAGAGTTTTGTTTGAACTGTAAACACAGCTATGGAAAATCCTGCTTAAGAAAATCATATGTGGATCACAACAACAAAGGGGATCCTAGTCTGTCAGCCTGCATGGCTGCCTGAAGACTAACTCTTTCCACGTATTAACACCACATTAGCTGAGACAGACTTTTTTCCACTAAGGACAACTACCAAACAAACAAACAAAACCCCAAAAATTCCTCAAGCCCCAAAACACAGAAAAGGTGATGAAAAGAAGTAATACAGACTCCGTGCACACTGAAACTAAATGCCCTGAATTTCTCCATTGAGTTCTAGTTCTCTCCAGCATAGCTGAACCTGTATGCCACTGTGTCAATGAATACTTGGTAGAACTTGCAGAGAATAGTGGCAGAGGGGACTGGACTGAACAAATCTAATGACTTCATTTGCAGTAATCAGCCCTTCTAATCTGACAGCTGCCCTCTGCAGAACATCACCTACCAAATCACTGCTTTCACGCAGACCTGCAGCTAGGAAAGACGGGCTTTTCAAATACCACGAACTGCTAAATTTCTCATCCGCTCCATGCTGGAGCTCAACCCACCCTCTCTAGACAGCCTTGTTCTTTCCTTGTGCTTAACCTTTCAGGAAGGAAACAGACAGGAGAGAAAGTCAGAGCTTGTAAATGCCGATTCCCCAGAAAACTCCTGCTATTTATTCATTGTGACTTTTGTAGATTTTTTCTCAAAGACTTCCTCGTAACCCCTTAAACTTTCCCAGTCCAAACCAGTCTGTATCACTGTTTGTGCTCTGCAGCCTGGTCTCTTCCCCATGATACAACAGTTCCTCTTTGAATGGATAAATTCGCTCGAAAAACTAGGAGGCATTTTTGTGAAGTCAGATGAATTACTCTGGTATAAAAACAGTGTGTTGCTAATTTCCTTATGTTATATGTGGTAACTGAATCAACCAGTTCTTAACTAAACCTCTTTATTTAAAGCTGAGTCTTCAGCTAGTTGGGACAGGGCTAGCCTCTTACAAATCAAGGAGGTTCTGCTGCTTTGACTCCATGCTGAGGACTTAGTAAAAATGTGCATTGATGCTATAGGCACTCTTCTATAGGTGACAAGCAAAATATGAAGCAATAGTAGGCTGCATTTTTGGTGGTTTAGACCCTGGATTTGGATGCCATGAAATGCTGTCGACCTTGTCACCTACTAGCCCTACCAGGTTTGCTGAAGGAGATAGCGCTGTAATGGATCCAGACCCAAGAAGTAGGTGTCGTTAGGATTCTACTGTCTCCATTTTAAATCTCTTTTTAATAACCACTCTCTTTACATAAAATCTATATTATTTTACTAAATTTTATTTTGTTGCATCCTGATCTAATGTTCTGTCTTTCAAAATGAGCTGGCTCGTAACTCGGAAAGAAAGGATTTTTTTGTGCTTTTCAGATTTGTTCACTGCTTCTCTCCTCACAAACCTCCTGAGTTTTGCACTGTCTGCTGTAAATCATTTCAGGTATTCTTCACTTAACTGGTTTTACTTTTTTCCTCTGTGTTTCAGTCATTTAAAAACCATGATGCTTCTGTTAAGATTTTGCAGAGGTGAAAATCCATTTATTCAGGTAAAAGTCATTCTCATGCCAGATATTTCCTTTGTTCTCCTTGTATTTATTCAATTTTACCCATTAAGCTGAAGAAAAATGGTAAGAGTTTCTTGCAGTGAGGGAACAAACAAGGCTGCTACAAAGTAAACAGGATACTTTCCTTTCAGGGACTGATCTTTAGAAAGCTCTGGCTACCCCGTAAGCACGGTCTGAGCTGAACTCAGGTGAAAGGGTAAGCTTCAAACATCACTTGTCACAACTGCTTGTCACAGCCTTGTTCAGGTGTTAAAACACTACGTTACTTTGTTGAGCAGACACATTAAAAATCAATCAATGTCGCTCCTGAGGGAGCAAGTCCCTTCTCAGCATGAACTGTGGCTCCACTATTCTGAAGAATTTTGACTTTGATGACTGATTTGTTTTTCTCAATTAGGAAAAAAAAATATCTCAGCTTCTGTGCTTACTGTCAGAGAAAGCAGTTCAAAGAATTTTAAAAAGAAGCATCCTTAGCAATTACACCTACTAAAAATAAGTAGTACTTTACAATGTTATTAATTACTATAATTACAGTGCCCTGAGTGAGCCTTGCAACAGGCAGGGAGCGTTTGAGCTAAGCACAGATATAAGACATTCAGTTTTCACAATGTATATTTTCTCCCAGATCCCTAAGCATAAATTTCATTGACATTAATATGAAATCCAAAACCCATATCCAAGTGCAAAGCATCTCATGATGCTTTGATACTCTCGGGATCTAAACTATAATTTCAATCATTAACAAGCATCATTTAGCATTAGATTTGCTAATGTCATATTATGGTTCTGGCAATTCTATACAAGATGCATTACAAGCTCAGTGAAGACTAAATTATGGTACTGAATAAACACTTTAAATAATGAAGCAGAAAAAAACAATGAACATTAATTTAAGCATTCTACTTCAAATTTCCTTTTAAATAACAAAACTAAACAAGATTTGCAAAACTCAAAACACATCGTACAAGTAAAAATCAAACATATTGTTCAGAGATACCTATTGGAGCAAACTCTATCTGCACAATGAACTTCTCATCACCTAAATTTTGCTAGGCTCGTGTTTTAACCAATGTGGTTCAAACTGCCAACTCCCATCTGTGATGTCACGTAGGCTGTTTTGCCAATAAAAAACAAGTTAGATACTAGCTAAATCAACACTGGTGATATATTTCAGAAGACTGTTCTCATGGTAAATCCCTGTGAAAATCAAGCAAACACACCAGGCAAATTTTTATATACATAAACCAGGAAGGACTTTTATCAGCATTTTTCTTTTGGTTAGTCCCATACTCTGAGAGAAAATTACCCTGTTGTGTTATTATGGGAGGTTTCTGCTGTCTCCTGTGCTTGCACAGGCTGCTTTAATCTTGGGGTCCCTAAGTGCTGCCAACCCCAGCCACTCTGTGTTTTGTACAGCTTGATATCAGCAAAACCCCCATGTGACAGCATCCGCTCCTCCAGCAATATGTATTCTATCAGAATGGTTGAGTCAACACTTACGAAATGATGTATATCAGCTTTGCAAGCCCAGTTTATACCTTGCCATGAAAACAGGTGCAACTGCAAATATTTTCCATTAAAATGTAATTAATATGCATAAACTTGTTTGCCAAGCAATTTTCAAATGAATCAAGAATTGAATTAAATACAGACACTTCTTCCCTCCCCCTGCCCCTTTCCCCATCTGGATAAATAGAATTTAGAGAAGTTTTCTGGGTAAATTTTTGACATAATCTCTTTGACATAAGCTTGTAATTGTTTCAAACTTTTTTTCATTATCACAGTAATTCTGAGATAGTAGAAGGTTTTATTTCTAAAACTGTTTATTGCCTGCAGTTAGAGTCTCCTGATAACATGGTGTACATATTGACACGAAATCTACTGTCTAGGATATGATATAGAGACTAAACAAGGACTGCTGTTCATGGAGCTCCATATGATTCCAAAGAGGCTGCCCCTATGGAGAGAGCTCAAAGTGACTCAATTGCTTACCACAGAGAAGGGGCATTATAAATCAGGGCCCTTTGTTTGCTAATGAATTGCTAACAAGAATTTGAAAGATACACTTTTCACAAATATTTGCTAAATAATTCTGATTAGTCATTGTGCCTTTGTTCACTGTTATGCCTTTGGTCATCCAAACCACATGGTACAGCTCCTGGTCCTTAGCTGGAGCACTGAATACTTTTAAAAGCAGAGTAACAGAGAGCAACTAATGAATAACCAGGGATGATTCAAGCTTTTGTGAAGTTCTGTCAAGATGAGGCCATCACTATGCTGATCTCTTCACAGAAAGGGCACGAAAGGGAGAAGGGATAGACCTGGGAAAGAAAGGGGGAAGGAAGGACACTGAAACTAAATATATGCTGGGATGGCTGAGAAAGCAGATGAGTTGAATAGGGTCAGCAACAACTACTTCTGGAAGAAGCTCCTTCCTCAGGAGTAGTTGCCATCCTCACCTTGGCTTCCCAGTGCTATGTATTAGGTAATGCATGTGGTGTGACTCTGCTCAAAGCAGTAGCTTGTCTTACCCACTCCTAGTGCCACTCTCTGAAATTATTCTTCCAGTAATGGGATTTGAATAAATAATTTATGCTGACTTCCCCCATGTTTTTGCAATTCAGACACTCTGCCAGCAGTTGTCATCAGTCATGAATAGTGGGAATCCACAGACTAATTCATACCAAATGTGGTTGTGGGTTTGTTTTTGTTTTGTTTTGTTTTGTTTTGTTTTGTTTTTTTTAAAAAAAGACTTATAAGTAGTTCTGTCCCACTATTTTTATACTATCAGAATGATTCATCTGTTTTCCATGATCTATTCTGGACACACATTTGAAAAGGGTGAAAAACTATTCCAAATAGAATTATCTCTGGACTGAGAAGAAGACTTCACCACTAACCAGCTCTTGCATGGTTTCAGCTTGTTTAACCAGCACAGACATGATGTAATTCTGGGAGACAAAAAGTTGCACTTTCCCGTACTAGTCTCTCAGGTCTTCCAGTTTTTCCTGAATATGTGCAAAAATGTCCACCACAAGAAACACAGCTTGTTAATCTTTCATTCTTTCTCCTACTACATCATGAATTAGGAAACAAATATTTTGAAAGGGAAGTTTAGAGACTGATCTTTTGCTGCCACATCACAGCACCAACAGGCTTTTTTTCTCCAGCTTAATTTATTTTGTTCACATGTCTCAACCTTTGTTATAAATTGGCAGATTCTATTGCTCCTCAGCATAAAAAGATGGTAGCTGGTCAATGAAAATGAAGATGAAAAAGCCCAAGCTAAATCATTATGATTTACCGATAAGAGAGATGTTTGCACAAAGCATCACAATTCTGTATCCAAATGGATTTTTGTATAGCATGAAATTGCATAAAAGTAGCTTTCAAAATTGTATGAAATTATTTCTTCAGTGAAATATAAAATCCATAGATTTTGATGATATGGAAATAATTGTTTGGATTTTAATTTCTCCATTTCTGTGAAAAGCAGTATATTGTCCTTCTGGCATCCTATTCAATGGAACTAATTGTAAATGAAGGATCGAAGCATGAATTCAATTGAAAAATGGTTGTCTCATATAGGAGATGCATAATCTGATTTTTTTTCTCTCTGTCATCATCAGTGATGGTCAAATTTGCCAGCACTTGTCGCGATCCATCGGATTACAAGGAGCGGTTCTCACTCATGGAGGGTGAAACGGGAGTGGAACATTTATTAAGGGAGCACGAGACTTATAAAGGGTTCGGGGTGGAAGCTGTGAGAATAAGGATGGGGCGTGACAAATAAGGGAAAAACGGGGTGGAATCAGAACAAATATGGGGAAATAGGGGGTGGCTAACCCCTATATGGTGCTAGCCAATAGGAAAATAGGAACAGGGCTACCAATGGGGAAACGGTATCTAGGGATAAAGCAAC
>JAWWEE010000001.1:18986637-19001402 GCA_035221455.1 Xenops minutus | reverse complement strand
GGCTAGAGTCATTATCACCACATACATATTCAAGAAGTCCTTTGTTAAACCTTTTATCGGTTCTAAGGCGTTGCCTCTAAGCTTTGGAAGGAATTCCAAACTGAGTATTGAAACTATAACTATAACATAGTTAAATACTGCTCCCCCACAAGTTTCTCTCAGCTTCAAGGCTCTGTTTTTGGTTGTCATAATCTCTTTGGCAAAACGTTCAGTTTTCCATGGAAGAAAGACCTTTTTATGCTTTTAGGCTGTATCCAGTGACATGATGGATTGCAGACACCAATATCTGCAGCCACCTCCAGAAAAGCCAACACACCTCTGAAGCACAGAGCTAAAATAAAAGCCATAACATTACAGCTGCCTTTGTCTTGTGCCCCCCATACAGGGGAGGCGGTTACCTCATCTGCAGAATCTAATGGAGGCACACACCCATCAAGTGAGGTCTGGTCCCACTTTTGGAGCCAGCTTTTTGGGTTCTACCTCAGGGATCTCTGCAGTGGGTCCCATTTTTTGTCCTTACTTATACCTTAGTGTACAGCATGCCAGAAATCAAACTGGTTTCCAGCCTTGGAGACTATGACACTTATTCTGATTCTTGTGAGAGATGAATGATTCTTGGTCAATGATGCACTTCACCCCTTTTTTTTCAAAGTACATGTACTTTCTCCTGAAAAAATTAGCATCAGCATTAAAATACAAAATGTTTGAAAAAAATTACATAAAAATTATTGTTACACTGTAAAACTATGCTCCTTGAATATCACCTTGTTCAGATAGTTGTGCAGGACTAGAAAGGCTAAGAATGAATGAATCATAACTTGTTCTTAGCTCTGCATTAGTAATTTGATGCCTCCATACAGCACCTCACCTGCATATTAAAGAAATAAAGGGGCTTCTAGTTTCTGCAGACTGCCTCAGGAGAGAGAAATGGTGCAGAAGTAGCACTTGAAGGAAAGAGGAATTTACCTGAACAAAAGAAAAGCTTTGCCATCTCTAAGCAGGACGTGGAGAGGATAGGACCTAATGTTTCAATTTGACGATGAGCTAAAATCAAATGTAGGAGTTCATAAATATTCTAATATATTAATTCCCTTTCAGTTTTTCTTTCACCCTAACTCTCCTTTATTTCTTTGGAAGAGAGTTTTTTTGTTGCAAAATCACTTAGAGCCTCTCATTTCCATGTGTAGCACAGGAAGACACCTTAAACAAATATTTGTTCTGATTTTGGTTCAAAACAAGGTCCTACACAGCAATGCCAGTTCCATTGGTCGTCATGAGCCAGGTACATTCCTAACAATGATTAAGTTTGTAGGACACATGGAAAAGTATCATTGTGAAACCTACTCCTACTCCATGCAATTTATTGTGCAAAACATGAGGTATGTGAGTAAGACACTAAATGGGCTCTGGGACGGATGGCACATAGAGCAGGAGCATGGAGATCATGGTGTCTGAAGTCAGAATCTGCTTGCAAAGGTGACCCTGTGGATGAGGGGCTCCATAACAGCTGACAGTCCAATGTCTGAGGTAAAAGTGAAAATGCTATCTGAAAATGCAGAACTGACAGATCCTGGAGAAAAGTGATTAAAAACTCTGAAAGGTGACAATAGTGCCCATAAATGTTTTGGTTCTTCCTTGTTACAATGCCTTTTTGGTGAGGTACTCATTTAATTTCTGAACACACTGAAGAACTTTATAGGGATTAAAACATGCAGAATGGCTTAAATGTAAAATTAAATCAGAATTTTCATTTAAAAACACTTATTGAAAGCCAAAAGTAGCATTTCTTGCTTCCATTTTAATGAGCTCATGACAATTTTTCCACCCCATTTAGGTTTTAACACTTCTTTTTTACAAGCAGTTATTCTAGCTGATGGGGAGCAAGGAAGGAAGAGTCCCACTCATCCATGTATTCCTGGTGGAACTGCCTCCCTCGTGCTTTAGATCTGTGCAGAAACCTTAAAGACAAACTTTAACCAAAGTAAGTTGAGTATCTAACTCCACCTACATCTGCAAACTAGAAGTACTCACATAAAAAGTTGTAACACCTGATGCTATTTTGTAATAAGAGTGTATAGCAGACTTGAGGCTCGTTATGTGAAGACAAGTGAGTCTGCAAAAATAGTTCATGTTTCCGTACACCAAGTCAGAAACACCATTTCTGCCACTCTCAGCTTTGCCCAATAACAAACAGAACATGAGGACTGACAGCTGTTTTTGAGCAGGATTTTCCCCTTTTCAGGATTTATTTTTTCTGCCAAATCCTAGATGAAAAATGAGCTAATATTCTCTTGGAATTAAATTATGGTTTATTAAATATAAAAAGACAGAATTGCCCCAGACATGCATAGATCTAAGCTGTACAATATTTTAATATACTACTGAAAAATTAAATGAGGAGCTTCATTGAATTCAGTGGGATTACCCTTTTGAGTAAGGATTCAACTAGCACAGTAGAAGGTTAAAAATCTAGTTCATAATTTGCAGGCTGTAGATTGGGGAAATGACACAGTTAATACATTGTAGCCTGAAGTTCTGGTGATTAGAAAGGCACACACTTAAGCAGAAATAATCAGAAGAAGATCTCTTAATTAGAAATTTCTATGACTATCAGTAAATTGCTTTGAGAGCCTTTGTCAATGACAAGTGCTATATAAATGCAAATTTCTTTCATGGTATTGATATTATTTATCCATTTAGTTGAGAAAAAAAGAACCCACAAGATTTTTATTGTATTTTTGGTTAGCAAAATACTAAATATGATGGATCAAGTACATTCTTGTTGAGAGCTTTTGAACCTAAGAGTTACAGCACAAATGAATTTGACCCTAATATCTAGAGAACACTAGGTTTGTCCATTGTAGAGGAAAGGAGACTGATGGGTGTCCTTCTTGCTTCCTACAACTTTCTCATGAGGGCAAGCAGAGAGGGAAGCGCCTATATTTTCTCTCTGGTGTCTGGTGGTAGAACATGAGGGAATGGCTTATAGTTGCGTCACGGGAAGGTCAGACGGGATATTAGGAAAAAGTTCTTCACTGAAAAAGGTGGTCAAGCACTGTAACAAGTTCCCCAGGGAAGTGATGAAGCCCTCAAGCCTATCAGTGTTCCAAAAGTGTTTAGACTGCTCATAGATATAAGGTTTGATTTTTCAGTTGCCCAGTACAGAGATGGGAATTGAGAACTTGATGATCCTTGTGGGTCCCTTCCAAGCCAGTATATTCTGTGTTTCTGTGGCCCTAAGTATCTATTATGCGTTACTGAAAACGAAAATAAATACCACTTTAGCTTAAGAAATATGATTTTTTTATATAATCCAAGATGTCTGCCTTTGTCACATTTTAATATTACCTGTCCTTTTGCACTCCTGATTTGTTTCCAGATGCAGTTCTTGTAATTTAAATTTTAAAAGTTTTTTTTAAGAATTGTGGCTTGTTTTCTCACATTAATTGATTCAATTCCATAAAATATTGTTACCAACATGTTCTCTGTATGAAAATGCTTTCCTATAAGACCTTTTCTGGATGGAAGACCCAAACATTTCGCTGGAATGAAGAGAAATAGGTAAGACAAGTATTTCAAGCAAAAAAAATCTAAAACCCAATAAACAGTAGGAAGGAAAGTTTAGGTCCTTTTTTGCCTATTTCAAAAAGTGGTTGCTTTTAATAAAAATGTTTGATGCAGAGGGAGAAGTGAGTGTTACTGAAATGATAGCAAGACATTGAAGCGTATTCATAAAATGGGTTCTCATTTGTAGTAGTGCTCAACAGAAGGATCAAAGAACCAATCACTACTAAAGTTTTTCTTCATTTATTGAACAAAGTTAGTAACTTGTGTTATGGGTCTCCCACCTTAACTATGAGTAGTTTCAGACCTATGAAGCAAGGCCAGCTGAGTAGTGCAGGAGGACAAGTGAATATTCAAGGGAGGCCTGAGCAGGTTAACAAGGAACTGGAGACAAGTTTCGCACTATGAAATGTGAACCATCAAAGCAGTGCTTGCAGTGAGTGATATACCTGTGCCATCCTTTCAGAAGGGCTCTCCAGGGTGACAGCATGTAAGGTAGAAATCTGTCCCCTAGCACATATGGCGAGGAGGAGGGTGGTGGGGTGGGATAAACACACACTAGAGATCACTAAGGGAGGTTACAGAGCTGGAGGGACTTGGTGCCGATTACCATAGCAAACACCTCTTCTGGCTGAACATGAGGAACTTTAAAAACCTGGTTTTCTGGAAACTGTTATTGCATTGATGTTTTCAGAGGAAAAGGTATCCCTCTTATCCTCAAAGATGAAAGTATTACAGTCCAGACACAGATCAAGGTGTGTTACTGCAAGACATCATGTGCCTACGACACTGGGTATTCCTATAACAAGTTGGTATTCACAAAATGCAGAATGCTCCACTTTCCACATACTTTCCTTACTTAAGGATTATTAAGGGCTCTTCAAAATTAAAGCACCTTGAGATGAGATTTGAATAAGCAAAGGGCAGTGCTTTGGTGCAGAGAATGGAGTGACTGGTTTCAATTCAGGATCACATTAAAGAAAGTATAAAGAAGAGCTGAATGGAGGAGAAGAGCAATTTTGGAACACATTCTGTGAATTTCCTAGCATAGTGTACTGAAAACCACTTTCACATCAGATACCACCCTGATGTCTGCTTTTACATTCCATGGCAGTATGTAAATGGTCTAAACTAGAGCACCAAAACTGATACCAATCTCCTCAATAAAAAGACACACCATCAGTTCTAGCAGTACTGGTTAGACTAACCAAAATCAGACAGAAATCACCATGCAGAAGGAAGCAACTCACACACATATATATTTAAAACCAATATCCACACACTAGTCTTGAAACCCAAACCTAAAAATATATATCCCTTGAACATGTATCACAAATGTAGTAAGTCACTATTTAAAGAGTAAAAAACAATGGTAATAAATGCCCAAGTAAAGGTGGTTTGAAACTTTTATGGTTATATTCATGAATTGAGGAAAAAAGGTAGCAAGGAATGCTCTCGTGGATGATTCTTATTGCTGTTTACATCAAAGTAAACTGCCATTTAAATGCAAATAATTGCATTCTCTGCCAGTGCAGACTGTTTTGAAGGAACAGAATGATAATCCTAAGGAACATTCAGAGATTTATATTAGTTCTGGACTGGCAACAAATTACCACTGTCTCTTTGAAAAGAATGACTAAAGCATTTAAGGTTGAATTTGCCGATTCAATAAACAATTTCCAGGTGATTTAATTAGATAATAAGAACTTATTATGTACTAAATTTTCTGAAGGGCCTAAAAAAAGACAAATAGTGACAAATACTAACAATACAATACACTGGCAACATTCATTTCCAATCCTAAAAGCTGATTCATGATCCTTACTGCTTAGGAAACACTGCATTGCATTACAGTATGAAATCTGATCTTTGTTTTATAGGTTAGTTGTAACAGAAGAATATTTTTCTAATTTGAAGTTCTTTGGATTAATTTCTTTCCTACACATTCCTAATTCACTAATCATTTGTAACTCCTTCAAGTTCCCCAATAATACTTTGAATTGCCATCATCTACCTGCTTTATTAAATCACCTGGCTTAACTCTGTGTCTGAAGTGGCTCCTGCCCAGGGTCCCATTCAAGACACCAGTTTTTCATCAGGGAATTTACAAATTCAGGCAGCTGCTAATGCTTTTAGCAGTGACTTTTATTCAAGAACATAAACCAAATCAAAACTGGACAGACTAAAGATAGCTGAACATGTTAGAAGAACTCTCTTTTTGCCTTAGCCTCCCTCAGGCCAGCTCTGTTGGCTCTCCATTGAATAAGCAGTCATTCTATCCTTCTTCTTTCCTAGCCACCTGAAAAATTGCAAACTTCTGCTACAGCTCCCCTCAGTTTTTTTGGGTTTTACACAGCTACCTCATTTATTTCCCATGTACAAGCTGTTCTGTACTCTACAACTATCCAGCCTTTTTTAGAGAACATGTGTGTAATCAGCAAAGTTTTCACGAAACTCACTAGTTGTTGAATATGCACAAGTAGGCACATATTAGAAGCTCAAAGAGTGTTTTAATAGAAGCTCACAGTATTCTCCATGGCAAAAGCATTATATTGCCCTGTGCTATACTTCAGTAACTTTTTGGTTGATTTTATTTCCCCACGTACATCAGCAATCAACAGTACAAGTTGGGTATAAAATCTTAGATACATAAGAATTCATTTTTTTCCTGTGCAAGACACATCTCTTTTAGCAACTGCTTTAGTAATAGTAAGGAGAAGGGTAACAATGTCTCAGATCTGCTGCTGTCCTAAAATGGTTACCTGGTCCTGTCCACAGAAGGTGTTACAGAAGAGAAGAAAGTCCTAAGGACCTCTCTTTCTATGGAATGTTTCTATTTTGTGGTCTGAAATGACCTGCAAAGTCTAAGTCCTCAGCAGAGAAAATGTAAGTTCTTTGTTGAATAAATGACCGTGTGAGGCTTCTCTGATTCTAGAGCTCCTCAGTAGATAAAACACACAGAGATGGAGTTCAATAGTACAAACAAAAAAGTAGCAGAAACACCTAAAGCTTAAAGAAATTAGAAATAATTCTCTGAAAAGGAAATAATGCAAAACTGGTAGAACTAGAAAGCTCCGAGTTGTCAATTATTTGGATTTTCTAAGTGGTTTTGTCTCTAAGACTAAGACAATTAAAAGTTTTTAAACACCCTTTGGAAAATAGATAGTACTGAGCATCTATGCTGAGCCAGGCAAGAGAATTCCTGTGCATAAATCAAGAAATAAGGATATATGGGCAGCAACATCTGCCCATTATCTGGAATAGTATAAGACTCAAAACAAAAAACAGGAAAAGCAGCAGGAGATGTTAGCTATAAAAGCAATACAATCCTGATTTTTTTCCTGACTAAGGGAAAGACATCATTTAACTTCATTGGGTCTAGGATCTGGCACTAAGTCCTATTATGCAGGCCAGATGTAAGGAATTTATTCCCCTTAGGAGAAAGCAGGAGAAGCAGATGGTTGTTTCTAGCAAACACATTGCAAGCCATAGGAAGAGTCTGTCTGCATTTCCTGTGAAAACTAAAATTTCACTACAAATAAGAACATCTCTAAAACAAATGCATTCCTTTAATGGTTTAGAAAACAATAACTTACTTATTATCTCCTCACGCCTAAAGGTACTAAAGATCTTATGCTGGATTTGTTCCTTTGCTTCTCAGTTCTTTCTGTACTTCAGATGGTGGATGGTCTCAACTTTTGTATGGTGGTAACTATGTAACCCTAATTTATTTTAATATCTCAGTGCTGTAGTGTTCATCCTGCAGGGCACATTTAGCTTTAAGTAGGTAAGTCCCATTTAATTCAATGGCCAATTGTGTGCTCAAATAACTTGCTGAATCTAAGCCATTTGCATCCACCAATAAAAAGTAACAAGAAGTTACCTTTCTCTCATTTGGGCCCTGAATGTTCACGTGTAACTCAGCAAAAGGACTGACACTGGGAGGTATGGTGCTTCTGCTGCTGCATTACCCTTTTTACTCGACTAAACGGAGGCTGGAAAGTCCATAACTAACAAAATAATGAATCTTCACTGCTTTTTTTCCCCCCCTCCTCATCACACTAATAGTTTGTGAATAGTGCTTGCATTAAGGCAGCATCTTAAAGCATTTATTGGCATCCAAACTGTACTGGAAAAAAATTTATGCTTGTCTGTTCTGTATTTGCTGTATAAAGACCACATCAATACCAATGAACAGAATGGATGTTGACAGCAGAGTGTGGCCTAGAACCACTCCTTGTGATGCAGCATTTCCTGGTGCAGTCCAGAGGTCTGCGCTTCCAAGTCCATGCTGTGACCAGACTACAAGAAGAGTCTGAAGCACTCTCAAGGAGGAAATATTTTATTCAAAGCTGTACTGCTGCTAAAATAATACCAAAGGGGATACTGGGAATTGCCAGCCATGGAAATGACAATTTATTATAAAAAAGTCCAAAGAATATATTGCTTTTTGAAACTGTGCTACTATAAAATATCCTCTTGAATCTTGCTAAAGTGAGATCTAATTTAAGGCATGTCACTGCATCCTTGCTTTACATTGTTCTCTGTAGATGTTACAGCAAGAGTTGCAAAAGATAACCAGTTGCCATCATATTTTTCTTATGACTAACAATATGGCTTAAAGAAAAAGAAAGGAAACCTTAATTCTGATATTTTTTTTCCCAGGGGTTTATAAAAAACAACCAACCCTGTAAATGTTATTTTCACTGCCTTGAGTTTTATATCCTCTATGCCTAAACCAAAAGGAAAATGTTACATTGTGCAAATAGGATTTCAGTGGCAGCATTAGGAAATTCTTCTGTTTCAAGTTGTGCCAGGGAAGGTTTAGATTAGATATTAGAAAAAATTTCTTCACTGAAGGGGTTGTCAAGCACTGGAACAGGCTGCCCAGGCAAGTGGTTGAGTCATCATCCCTGTAGGTATCTAAAAGAAGTGTAGATGTGGTGCCTGGGGACACGGTTTAGTGGCAAACTTGGCAGTGCTTGGTTAACAGTTGGACTCAATGATCTTAAGGTTCTTTTCCAACCTAAATGATTCTGTGATTCTACATATGGATCAATGGCGGAAAAGATGGTTCAAGGTCCATCTGCTGTGCCTGTGATTACTTAGGTATAGCTCTATGTGTCCTTCCTTTCCTGCAGTATTTGATGCAAGGGACTAAACAGGCTTGGTAACTCTCAGGGTGGCAGTGTTTTTCAGGATGACAGACCAGAATTAGTTAATCCTTAAGTGGATAAGGATGATTCATTACCTTGTCATGGTTAGGTTACAGCTCAAAATCTGTCTGTAAAACCAACTATGTTACACTGAAGTCCATTCATTTAATGTAATTTCAGAATCTAAGTTTTCACACAGTGCTATTAAATTCTCTTGACTGGTTGTCATGTCATCTTGAGAATGGATTTGCTTAAGCTGTGGGACCAAATGATACTACCTTCTCACTTTTTCAATTGCACATACTAACAGACTCAGCAAGAAAATTATATGTGCCAGTATGAAAGATTTGCACAGTCTGGCTCCTCCTCAGCATAACAAAACTCATGAAATCACCTCATCAAAGAGCCAAGATGATTTGCTACTACTAATGAAGTGACTGGGAGGCTTGATACTGATATTGAATAAGCATGTCCATTAAGCTCCTGAGAAGTCAACAACAGAGCACAGAGAATAACACAAGGCCAAATGTAACTGTTATCATTTGCTCCATTCCTCATAAACAGAGCTATAGCTCAAAGAGAGCTCAGAAAGACATTAATTTGCTTTGTTCTGAGATAAGGTTATTTCAAGGCTTCTTTCTACTTTCCATTTTGTTTTACCTTTCTGAAAAACAACACTCCTTTTAGATGAATTCCCCATACCAGGTCTCAGTCCTAGAATGATTGTGTTTTTTTCAGTCAAATAGACTAAAATCTGTTCACCTATTCTGATTTATAGGAGAATACAATAGTTCCAAATTGCATAAAAAGTGATTTCTCCCGCTACCCCCAAAGATTACTCAGATACAACTGAAATTGCAAAGTAATCCCTTCTATATAACCATGGTGCATTGAGAACAAATCTCCAAGATACTGAAGGGTGGCGAAGGACAAGGAAGGGATAAAGTTATATGAGTCTGCAGTTGTAACATTGAGTTTATGATCAATAGAAAATGTCCATTATATTACACTTACGTTTTTAGAACTGCAAAATATTTTAGGCACATAACAATGGTGTAACAATGATATTAGTTTTCTGTGATCAATTGGCTTAAACCTCACCAAAACTAGTGTATTTATTTAGGATAAGAAAGAAGTTAGGTACATTTTTTGACTGAATCGTGAATGCAAGGCTGCTGAGAAAAATGAAGGACTGACACTAAGGAGAGCATTTCAGAGTACTATTTCATGTGAAGACTAGTGATATGAGAAGTTCTAAAAATTGAGCAACAATTGAAAAAGTGCAAAAGAGACTGAGAGAAAAGCCTACTACTACCACCTAGACTCTAATGATACTAGCCTAAAGCAGAAAATGTAAGCCAGGTTGCTGACTAAGAGAGTTCTCTGTGGCTTGGATAAATATCTTTGGGATTTTCAGATTCCTCTTACTAAAGACATGGATTTGTGGACTTTAAAAAGAAATGGGAAAAGAGACAGTGTACCCCAAACAACAGAAACTTGACTATGAAGACAACTAGCTGATTCCCCAGTTTCTTCTCTGGAATAATTCAGCAGAAGACCAGGAACTCTGGTCTAAAATCTGGACACAACTTTTACCGTGCAGCTCTGGAAGGACAGTGCAGTCTTTGTCTAGAAAGACAACACTGAAATGGAATATCATTCTTATTGCTGTGTCCTGATCACAATGCAAATGGTTACAAATGCAGGAAAATAAAATGTAGATGTTTCACAGTAGTCATGACTCCACCAATCTAAACAAAATTGTTATGATTCATATTGTTAAATGTCCATGTTACTCACAAATGCTGATCTCTGACAACTCTGTTGTGAGAGAAGCAACTAAATTGGAACCTGTCTTTAAGATATGGACACCCCAATATTTCTGGAGTAGTTAAAGTAATTTCTACGCTTTCATTGCAAGAAAAGCAAATATATTTGTGTATAGCATTTATCCAGTGGTAGTTTCAATGGATTTCAATACATTTCACAGAAAGCAACATTTATTTTTTTCTTTTTTTTTCTTATAGCTCTAAAGAGAAAGACACAGGAATACAACCTTGATTATGACTATTGCAAATAACCAATTATTTTTTATTACTCTCACTCACTGTAGTCAAGCTAAATTAATGTTCCGAGATAAGACACTTGACTAGACATGGAGGAAGGGAGACAATGCTGTGAATGACCTTCAAAGTAAGACAGATTGTGCAGTGAGGAATAGGATAAAGTAGAACAACAAGTGAAAGGGGAAGGAGAGGGGAAAACAAAAGAAAAAAAGAAAATGCTCAGAGAATCAGAGCAATAAGCAAAAGAGAAGAACTCAACAGCTGCATTTTAAATGGATAAGAGGTCAAAGTTCACCTATTGTAGTAAGAAAATGTAATATAGGAGGAAGAGAGGATGATTAGAGCCAGGATTTTGTCCTGTAATTGCTCTGAGTATCAGGGACAGAGAAGCATAGATTACCATTGAAGAAAGTCACCCACAGAGCAGCTTCCTGAGATACTCATGCAGACAAAACTTCCTCTTATATTTCCTACAAGGTACAGGAAAGGGAATACAAACAAAAATGGTACAGATGTGTTAGAAATCCCAGAACTAAGTGTTTCCAATGCCTCATGGATATTGATGGAGGAAATTTTATTCAAGGAAGAACAAATTTGCTTGGTTTCTTTCCAAAACAAGATTTTTTTTTTTTTTTCACTCTAGTATAATCCAAGAACCTCTGCAATAACAAGTGAAGAACTGAGCTGTACCATGCAATAATGTCTTCTGTACTTCAAAAGGGCCACATACATAGGATGCCCTTCATCCTCTTTAACCAATACGTTTTGGGACTTTTATCTCTTGCTCAAAGGATAGAGAAGCACCTGCTTATGACACCCATACATTAAATTGTTGCTTCCAGGAAACATACACTCACTTTCTCTTCTCATTAGGGAAATTCTTCTTCAATATAAGATACCTTATTGCTATTTTATATGTATCTATATGTCTCATCATGCTCATCTACATATAGATAGATTTATGTAATATATATGTTTGTAAACATCATTTGAGTAGCAAAATATCTTGCTAGATGATTCACTTTATTTTTAGTATCTCCTATTTTTCTAGTAAGGCAGCTTTACTGAATTACTATGAGTAATTATTAGAGTCTACAACATTAAGGCATGGACTGCTCAGAAAATGAAAGGTTACAAGCCTTCATGACTTTATTAGAGCTCTTCACGTTTTTATTATAATGAGATTGTGTCTTAAGGCTAAAGTCACATAAGAATATGGAGTTTATTTTATTTGAAAGCAAAATTTTACCCTCCATAGTTGATGAGAAAATCTTAAACCTATGAAATGAGTGGCTTCTAAAAGCTCCAAATCTAGAGGGCCAAGTAAATCTCTCCTATATCCCCACTACTTACTGCTCCTACAATGTGGTCAGTGTATGTATGAGCACATACATGTGTGCATATTTTAACTGAACATAATTTTTGAGCTTGATTTGTTTTTATGAAGCCTTGAGATTGACAATACTCACACAACCCTGCAGTAGAAGTTAAGTGGTTCAAATTTTATGTTGAAATGCAGAAAGGACATTTCAAAGAAGAAAGTGACATTTATAATACCACAGAGTTTTGTTGCTACTAAAATTTTCTTGTCAGTTTTGCTAAAGAATATAAAAGGTGGAAACTTTTTGTCTTATAATCACTGCAAACTTTTTGTGCAATTTTTCCTTTTCTGGCTTTATGAGGGGACTGAAAATGCACCCACTGAATATAATGTTTCAAATATAGATCTGCTATTATCTTGTCGTATCTTAAAGTGATTTTGAACAAGCTCTTCTTTCAGATGTAGATCAGACAAACAAGCAAGGAGGTCGTTGAGGAGGAAAAAAAGCAAAGCAAGACATAATTTTCAGTTTGTCATCTTTGATAGTAGTGAGGACTCAGCACTGATGAAAGATTTCTGCTCTTTACATAATGCAACTTCTTGGTCTTTGAGCTATTTGAGGACTTGCTATGTGCTTGCTATGGCAGGGAGCATTTTCCTGCCACTGACCCTACCATGATAAGATTCAAACACTGATTGCAACTCTCTTATTACGATAAGGACTTGCATTGCCTTTCTTGAAAGCTGGTTTATTGCATGATTTGCTCAGAGAGGAAAATTGTACTGAGAACAGTAGCCTTATGGGACTAAATGGAAGCCAAATTTGAAACACAGTCTATGGTATTTTTAAAAATAAGGCTTAGTTACACTTTTAAATTATTATGCTTTAATGTCACCATAATTCTCATTTCTCCAAAGAAAGGGCCCAAATTATCATATAGAAAAGGTCTCTTGAAATCAATTTGTCCTGAAGGATCTTTTCATTTTATCCTTGCAAGACTACCACACTAATTTTGAAAACTCCATTAAGACTCAAAAAACCCTGCAAGTTGAGTTCAGTTTTAGCAGCCTTTGAAGACAATCCATTGCTATTAGTTATCTACTCTATTCTATTTCAGAAGCAATAGGAATTCTCAGAGAAAAAAAATCAAATACAGAAAACTGAACGTGCTACTGAATATTGTTATGAAAAATACCATGAGGTTAGGTATTCATATAGTGTCAGTCACTATGTTGATGTGACTCAAGTTTATGTAGCTCATTGATGCACGGATCTTGGTTTTTAGTTTAGTATCCCTTGACAAGATTTATGAAATTAATGTTATTGTCATCAAATTAGCTCTTTTGCCTGTTTGGTCAGCTGCAATCTTTCTTTAGCTGACAGCAAATTCACTGTTCAGATGTTTAAGAGATCTCAGAATATCATGGGCTTGACTCAGTGCACTGCTCATGAGCCAGGGTACCCCCACTGATCTCTAGCTACTGCTGCAGAAAGATATGGGTATCCAAAGGGTTGGGTTGGTTTGGTTTTGTTTCTTAATCAAACCTGCTAGTCCTATCCAGGCATCTTTTTGATACCTTGTGGTGTCTCAGCACAAAATGCCTCTGCTCAGGTAATTGAATTGAGGCTAAAGTATCAGACAGCCATTATTTTTCTTACAAGCCCAACATCCAAAGAGTGCTGTAGCCTCACCCACTTCAACAGCACACAAGTCTGTTCCCATGGACTTGTCATCTTACATTATAACAGGTTAATCTGATTTGATAATCATCAAAATCTTAAGAAATATGAGAAATTAAAGCTTTACTTTTGCCTGGAAAGTAGTGACTATTCCTGGACATCTCTTAAAAGTACAATTCACCCTTTCAACTGCACCAACACATTAAAGCAAACAGAGGGAGAAGTTGCTTTCCCTCCATTAACTGTCCTTTACAACCTCATTGCTCAGCTTTAATAGGAGCGGATCCCATGCAGACAATGAATCCAGAAGAAGTAGATGGAGGAGAACCACTTTTATGAGCTGTAACTCCATCAAACTCTTATCTGTAGTGAATTACTCTATGCCTCTTAAAAAGAAAAGTAAATATGTAAATGCTACAGCTTCTCCTTTATATATTCTCCTTTCGAAGCTGTTTTAATTCTGTGTAATATTATTGACTTAGTGAAATTCCCCCATTATATATCAGTATGACTAAGGGTGAAGATAGGACAGGGTTACTTCCTTAAACTTGCAGTTTTTTTCAACAAAAATGCCATATGATGCCTCAAATACTAGTCCAGAAGGCCAACCATGTTCTGGGCTGCATCAAAACCAGCGTGGCCAGTAGGTCGAGGGAGGTGATTCTGCCTCTCTACTCCACTCTTGTGAGGCTCCACCTGGAGTATTGCATCCACTTCTGGGGTCCTCTGAACAAGAAGGCCATAAGCCCGTTGGAGCAAGTTCAGAGGAGTCCACAAAGATCATTAGAAGGATGGAATGACTCTTCTCTGAGAAAAGGTTGAAAGAATTGATATTGTTCAGCCTGGACAAGAGAAAGTTATTTACTAGATGACACAGACCTTGGGGGGAAACGGGAAGGACCACTCTGCACGCAAACGCGGGGTAAAGCAAAATGGCCAAAAATTTATTAGAGTAAAACGGTTTTATAGGGGCTAGC
>JAWWEE010000001.1:18958023-18976523 GCA_035221455.1 Xenops minutus | reverse complement strand
TACCCAGGAACACCGGCATCCGTGCCTGGGAACACCTACATCCACCCGCGGATCGCATCCATCCGAGACCCCCGGGGACACCTGCATCCCCCCGAGACCCCCGGGGACCCCTGCATCCATCCCCGGGACCCCCGGGAGCACCTGCATCCATCCCCGGGACCCCCGGGAGCACCTGCATCCATCCCCGGGACCCCCGAGGACACCTCGGACCACCTACATTCATCCCCGGGACCCGCATCCAGCCGGGACTCCCCGCACCACGGCAGGGGGAGCTCCGGGAGCAAGGAAGAGGATCACACAGACCCCCTCCCCGGGTCACCTCTACCCCAAGACAGGGTGACAATGTTGGGGCTGTTCAGCCTGGAGAAGGGAAGGTTGTGTGGAGACCTCAGAGCACCTTCCAGGGTGTGAAGGGACCGACAAGGGGGCTGGAGAGGGACCCTTCATCAGGAACAAGGGGCAATGGGTACCAATTGAAAGAGGGGAAATTCAGATATTAGGAAGAAATTCTTCCCTGTAAAGGTGGGTGAGGCTGGCACAGGTTGCCCAGAGAAGCTGTGGCTGCTCCATTCCTGCAAGAGTTCAAGGCCAGGTTGGATAAGGCCTTGAGCAACCTGGGCTGGTGGGAAATGTCCCTGCCCATGGCAGGAGGGGTTGGGACTGGATGATCTTTAACCCCTGAATATTCTCTGCACTCCCTCAGGACACAGCTCTGTGTGGTTTGGGGTGCCCCAAGAGCCCCCAAGACTTTCCTTGGCTCCAGCCACAGCCCCCCTGTGGTCACCTGCCAACCCTGGGACACACGGGACCCTCACAGCCAGGAAAAAAAAAATAACACAAATTAAATTCAACCACGTTCCCCACGCTGCCCTTGCAGCACCTCTGGCTCCAGGATGCACTGTGGGATCCCCCGAGGGGCACAGGTCTGATACCTCCCAGGAGGGAACAGAAGGGCCAGCATGGAACAGCCCAGCTCTGCCCAGTGGCCAGGCAGTGGCACTGTCACACTGCATCCCACATTCCTGCTGCTCTCTCAGCTGTGCACACACAGCAAACACACACATGGTGCAGAATCACAGAGTATTTTGGGTTAGAAAGGGCCCACCATCCAAGTCCAACTCCTAGCCCTCTACAGAACTGAATCAATAATCCCACTGTGATCCTGAGCATTGTCTAAATGCTTCAACATATACTGCTGATAACATCCATCCTCAGTCTGTGCACATAGATACTCCTGACCAGCACATCACTACAAACAAGGCAAAACTTGAGAGAGGTGTCACCTTATTAGGGACCCTGCACTGGGTCCAAGTAGGAAGGCTCTGTGGAGGACCTGCAAACACCCCTCTGCTCTCCAGGGTTACCCACTGACCCCAGAGTACCTCCAGCAGTCAGCCATAGCCCACCATCACTGGCCCCTGTGCTTAAAAAGAGGCAAACAAAAACCCCACCCTCTCCCAAACCTGCTTAATTAGGAAATTAGCCTGTTAATTAACTACCAGAACTACAAAACCGCTATAAGTAACAGTAGTAAAAAAGGCTTAAGCCCTTCAAGAGGTCTCTGTAGAAGCTGATTGTAAGTAAAATTTTTTTAGTCTGTCTTATTATTCCCTTTTTTATTTCTTATTTCCCATGCACTAGTTTATTGAAATTATCTTTAAGGAAGCAGTTTTTTAGCCTCTTAAAGAGGATTTTCCTTCTGGACTGATAATACAGTCCCCTTTACAGTAAATCTAGGAGCTTTTTAAGCCTTGTTTTTAATGCTTTCAGTACAAAAATGATTTCACACCATAGTAAGTGCCTTCCACTTCACTGACCTGCCCTGTTCCCTCTGGGTGTGGCTGGAAGTCAACTGCCAGCTGAGCTGGTGGTGAGAGTTACTGTATGTGGGACTAAAGGTAAAAAGAGAGCTGCTCCTCAACCTCTCCCACCCTAACCAGAGCCTGGTTTTAGTGCCTCCCTCTCACAGGGACTCAACCCTAGCAGGTTAATGGCCTGCTGACTCAAGGAACGAGGATGAAATGTATTATTTTTCAGGGAAACCAGTTCCATCTTAGTACAGCTAACAGATGGAGAGGTTTTCTGAATCTCTCTATGCCCTGAACAAAGCTAACAGTAGTGATATACAGGCTGAGGCCAAATGAATACAACTCCAAGGAGGCTTCATGGTGACCTTTGAAAAAGGCTGTGGTGCGATTGTTTTGCTCTAGAATGATAGGCTGGATGCTCTCTCACCTGTCCTGGATCCCACACAGCTCCTTGTAAGGCTGAGACAGTATTTTACGGACAGAAGTCCTACTCTAAGTCTGCAATTTTCTAGTGAATTACAGTAATGCACAGTAATGTGTTTATTCTGACAGGAACATCCTGGTCTCCTAAGCCTGACAGTGGTGGGATTCTGCACCATGCTGTCCACCCAGAGGCATGGTTCCAGTACCCTGACCATAAAGGAAATCCTAGAAAATGGGTTTGTGGCAGAGGCCTCCAGCCATGCCCATTCTTCACCTGTCCAGACTTACTACATGGAATCCAGCAGTGCTTCCAAATCAGACACGTGGGAGCTGCTCATGGACATGGACAGCAGAGCAAAAGGCAGTTCTCTGTGTGTTGTCAAGCAGTCGGAGTCTCTGAGCAGCTGTGTGAAGACTGACGTGCACAGCCTGACCCAGGGCATCTCTGACCTCAGCCTTGTCTGCCTCTGCAAGGCCCACCAGGGCCAGGCAACCTTGGAGCTGTCTGGTTTGCCTTGTGAGCGCCCCAGCAGAGCCAGCTGCCTCCCTGACCTGGCATCACAGAACACCTCGACACCTTGCAAGAGAGACAAGCACTCCAAACCCCTGGAGAGCCTGCTCTCCATGAGCTCCGAGTTCATTGGAGACCTCTCAGTCCTTGGGAAGATGCCAGCACCCAGGTGGGAGATCTCATCAATAAAATCCCCCCTGGATACCAGCCTGTCCCTTGATGTGAGCACTGAGGAGTTAAGGTTACCGGGGTGCTCCAAGCCAGCCACGCCATCCCTGGAGACATCCATCGTGCTCCCTTGGCCTGATGCCTTCAAGAAGCAGCCCGTGCTGATCCACAGGGCTGCCACCCCCGAGACCCTGCTGAGCGATGCCGACCCCATCCCCACGTTCCTGCACCAGGCTCAGTGATGCCAAGTTTCCCTGCAGAGCGTGGGGTGCTGCAGGGTGCCTGCAGCCCCTGGCACAGGACACCGATCCCTGCTGCCCTGCCTGGAGCCTTTACCTGGTGAAAGGTTAAACCTGCCTGCCTGGGGACTGGGAATTGGGTCCCACTGCTGGTGGGGGATGCTGGGGCTGTTGGTGGCAGCAGCCCCATCCTCCCCGACCGCTGTCTTTTGTACTAACGCAATAAAGATACAAACGTCGCTCTGTGTTGTGTCTTGTTGTGATGGGTCTCTGAAGGTGAAGAAAACTAACTAAGGTGTCTTAAAAACTGAAGCTTTTACTGTGTTATAAAATGGTTTCCTTGTCTTTTTTACTTAGTCATCCTCCTTCTTCCCGAGACCCCTCAGAACACCCCTTATCTATGCAGCTAAGCACCAAGGAATTCTTCCTTGAAGGTGTCTGCTTAAGTTTCTCTCTTGGCCCATAGTTAACCCTTTCCCACTGGGCATTTATCCCTTGATTTCTCTTGGTAGTAATTTGGATTCCCCTAAAACCTATATATACACCCCAGCTATGTTAATAAACTCTCTCTGCTTCCCCTCCCATTGTCTCCATGTGTGTCTCTCTGGGGCATCTCGGGGGCCGAGAGCGGAGGGGCGAAAGGGGGGAGCGTCACCCCTCAGCTGTCGTAATCTCTGTCTGCAATTTAACCCAACTTCAATAGCTCCCAGGCCCTCAGTAACAGTGTGACCTGAACTGGAGCTTGGTTTTCAAGTGCTTGATGCTACCTCACTTTATAAAATTTCTCCCTAATGAAACATGAATATTTCCAGCACAAGTCCTGCATTTCTTTGTCATGTCTGAATCTGTAGCAGCAGAAATAATAATTATGATTGGGTCAGCTCTGGAAAAATATCTCTCAAGTTGTTTGGGGTTTGTCATCCACAGAATGAAACTAAGACAGGTTGCTGACATGGAGAAACAATCACTATTTCAAAAAGCCTCTTATCCTACTCTGTGTTACCAGGAGCAGTTAGATTAGCAGTAGTACCAGTTCTCTCTGGTACTACAACATGCTATTCCCTGAAAGGCACGACATGTTTTTTAGGTAAGATTTTGCAAATGCAGCCAGCATATAGTACAGTGAAAGAGACAATAGAAAAAGAATTTTGTTTGACTGCAAAATGGGCCTTGTCTCAGCTGCTTTGACTGGATCCCAGTTAACTAAAACACCCAAGGATGTGTATGATTTTGTGGCTTTTAAAACAGTGAAGGGCCTTGAGGGGAAGCCATATGAGGAGCAGTTGAGGTCACTTTGTCTGTTCAGTCTGGAGAAGAGGAGACTGAAGGGAGACCTCATCCCAGTCTATAACTTTCTCATGAGGGGAAGAGGAGGGGCAGGCACTGATCTCTTCTCTGTGGCAACCAGTGACAGGACCTGAGGGAATTCCCAAAGTTGCGTGACAGGAGGTTGAGGCTGGATATTAGGAAAAGGTTCTTCACCCAGAGGGTGTTTGGGCACTGGAACAGGCTCCCCAGGGAAGTGATCACAGCACCAAGCCTGACAGAGTTCAAGCAGTGTTTGGACGATACTCTCAGGAACATGGTGTGACTCTTGGGGTTGTCCTGTGCAGGACCAGGAGTGGAACTCGATGATATTTATGAGTGCCTTCCAACTCAGCATATTCTATGAAAATGGATTTGAGATAATTTCCATATTTTTTATTTTCGTAATTTGTATATTCTTAAAATCCTATTTATTATTTTTGCAGCATCAACAGCCAAAGTATCCAGGGTTCAGTCCTAACTGTCACAGGATCCCATGAAAGAGCCACACTGAACAACGACTTGGCAAACTTCTCTTCTATTAATTTTCTCAAAATAGATCATGAGGATTATACCTGGCTGCCTAAGGCACTCACTATCTCCTTAGGCTAATTTTCTACTGGAAGACATCTAAAATAATTTACACCCATTTTCTGCTCTATACTGGATTTAACCTGAAAACAAGATTTGTTTCCAATTTCTGATTCCTGACAATAGCTAAAATTAAAAAAAAAAAAAAAAACCAACACAAAAACTATAACAAGAATAAGAGTAAGGTTGGTTTGGGTTGTTTGGTTTTGCTGGGGTTTTTTAATCAGAAAGACAAAACTCCAAACAGTATTTGCAAAAAATGCAGCAAAACTGAATGTCTATGCATAAGATGGCAGTTTTTTAGTGCATCTTTATAGGAGTGATTTGTAATATCAACTTATTTGAGATTACTACATATTGCTTTCTTTTTTAATTGCCAAAAAAAGCAATTCTTTAGAAATGATGGTTTCTTTAACGTTTGTATATATAACTATTAAAAATTACTTTGATACTAATGTGTTAACCACCTTGTCCTTCTTCCTTCGCATTTTCAATTATGCTTTTAACATATCAGCAAACCATCTTAGAACACAGAAGTAGTTCCAGCAAGTATTGGAAACCATCTGTGACAGAGTGAATTTTCAACATTATTTGCTGTCAATGCTAAACAAAGGAACAGAAACTGGGGTCAACAGACTGGCCTGTATATCAGAGGATCATCATCCAGTTTGTGATGATGTGCAAACTACCTGCAATTTGCAAAACATCAGAAAGTATTTTAAATTATTAAGGGGAAGGGGAGGACAGGGTGGAAGAAGAAATATTCTTATCCATTAAATCAAGGAAAGAATTTAAAAGGAGGGGAAATACAAGCACTGGATGACTATTTGAATCTTAATCTAATTTTTATCTGACTGAATGTAACTGTGTCAAGCCATATACACCACAGTCTGCAGTAAGAACAGTTAATTATTCAATCTTGTATCAGTGCAAGTGCAACCTTGACTTTCTGAAGTTTTCCTGCAGGAACCACCTATTCAGGCTGCATAATCTTTATTATTGCTGAAGGCTTTAATATTTTCACATTTCTTTAATAACCATTGGAGCATAAAAACACAAGTATTCCATGAAGCTCTTTGTAGAATCACTTTTCAAAACAGAATAACTCTAATTTAATTTAGAAAGTTGTGTTTCATAATCTAAGAGGTCACAAAATTCTAAGTACACACTGATACAAAAAGCTAAGACTTTTGTTTGCTTTTAGCCTAGTTTGAACAGACTCAGACACTGTGTATGAGTATGTGTGTGTTTTTATCTGCCCCTGTCATCCAACTAAGTAACTTTTAAGCCAATTTCAAGAACACTGAAGAGAGAGTAAAGGTCTTTGAAGCAGGTCACAACATTCTGTATGTCAAATTTTCTATAAAATTACTGGAAAAAGGTAGGTGGGTAGAGATGAAAGGCCATCTCTTGCCTGCACTGAGTATGTTGCAGTGTGACCTCAATTCATACTAAGCCTTAAGGAATTTACCGAGACTAGAGAATTGCTGAGTGTCCCAACATGAGAAAGTTTCTGTCTGCACTCATATTTTTATTAACTGTGACACAAAGAATGCCAGTATGGGACTCCAAGCCACTGAGAACCAGACTTTATTGCTACCACTGCCCAAGAAACCACTTTTTCAGTTCTCTTCGGGTGTGTTAACAACCTGCATAAGTAATAAAATCTTCCCAGAGAAGAGCCCTTTCTCTGCCATATAAAATCATTAGTCATATAAGAGTGAAATACTGTTTTGTTTTCTGAATCCAAGCTCTGGAAGCTAGGAATTTAGGTAGGATGTCACAACTCATACCAGAAGGCTGAAAACCACATAGATACTGCTATTCAGGTTCATCCATTGAGCTTTTAACTAACTGTAAGTCATCCTGCTTTGTCCTTAGTACAATCTTGTGGAAAGGATCTAAGATGAAGTGCTTTTTTGTTTGTTTTTCTTTTGACTCTCTAGTTTTTTATTACAAAGACAGCTAAGGCAGGTTTAAACCCCAGCACACACTAGAGTTGCACAAACTCATCCCCATTTGCCAGTAGCACCAGCTGCCATATAGACATATAACCCTCTTTCTCCCGAGAATGCACTCCACACCAAGAGATAGGGGAAAATATGAATAATAGCATATTGTCTTTAAAAAACCTAGGTAGTTCAAAGTCTTTATGCTATTTCTTGTTCTCACAGAAACAGAAGACAAAAGTGCCCTAATTTTTTAATAAGTACAGGTTTTGTTTACTTTTTTTTTCCCCCCTGTATTTCCTAATCTTCCTGGCTAGTTGACTAAAATACAGCACAAAATACAGCTTGCAAAAAAGACATCAGACATATGGTGTTCACAGAGAGGGGAGTGGCTGCAGAGATGCTTGCAGACAATGTTGAATGTTTGAAAAGGGAAAAGAAAAGGATTTCAGGAGAGCATTTTATTAACAATTGCTTTTTTCCTTATCTCTGATTACACTTGCATGTTTTTTAGAACTTTCTCTGCCTTCTCCTATGCTACAGCTCAGATGCTGAAATGAATAGGGATATTCCACAGAGCTAAATCAGTCATTTGTTGTCTGGCATTTCCTTGGGATATTAAGGTCCCTTTCCATCTGTCAGAATATAAGAACTACTACTTATGAGAACTACTTCAACAATGTTTCTGATCTTTTTTATTTTTAACAGTAATTTTCAAGTCTCCTGGAATACACTGCTTTATTTAATATATTTATCAATTATTTGGCTTGAGGGGAATGAGTAGACCCTCAGACATTCTGCAACCACCAACAAGTTGGACAGGTTTGAGCTGCTTGAGGGTAGGAAGTCCACCCAAAGGGATCTGGACAGGCTGGATCAAAGGGCTGAGATATGAAGTTCAAAAAGTTAAAGTGTTGGGTCTTGCACTTGGATCACAACAACCCCTTGCTGTGCTACAGGCTTGGGGAAGAGTGGAAAGCAGCACAGCAGAAAAGGGCCTGGGATTGCTGGCTGACAGCTGCCTGAATGTGAGCCAGCGGTGTGCCCAAGTGGCCAAGAAGGCTGACGGCATCCTGGCTTATATCAGAAATAATGTGGCTGGCAGGACTAGAGAAGTGAGGCCACACCTCAAATCCTGTGCTCAGATTTGGGGCCCTCACTACAAGAAAGACATTGAGGTGCTGGAGCAGGTCCAGAGGAGGGCAATGATGCTGGTGAAGGGGCTGGAGCACAGGTCTTATGAGAAGCAGCTGAGGGAGATGGAAATGTTTAGCCTGGAGAAAAGGAAGCTCAATGAAGACCTTATCTCTCTCTACAACTACTTGAAAGGAGGTTGTAGTGAGGTGGAGATCAGCCTCTTCTCCCAGGTAACTAATGATAGAATGAGAGGAAAGACATGACAGAATGGTATTGGAAAAAATCTCCTCACTGAAAGGTTTGTCAAGCTTTGGAACAGGCTGCCCAGGGAAGTGGGTTTGTCACAATTCTCAGAGGTATTTAAAAGATGTGAAATCATGGTGCTTAAAGACATGGTTTAGTGGTGAACTTGGCAGAGCGGAGTTAATGATTGGACTTCATGACCTTAAGGGTCTTTTCCAACCTAAATCCTTCTGTGATTACCAGTCAAAGAGCCAGCCTCAAATGACATCACTATATAGGCCTGTAGAAGAAGAGCACCTTGAGTTTTCCTCAAAGTACAGGCATGCAAAATTGATCCTGCAGCCTACTACCATCCTTTGAACTGTACTCCATTCCCAAATTTCCCCCTGTAGTCTTAGCATAAGAGTCTATAAGGGAACTACAGTTCTACTTGGGCTGTGCCTTTTGTAACAGAAGTACCAATGCCATTATGAAACTGCAATCTCTTGCAGAAATTAGCGTCTTTTGTCACTTTCATGACAGTAAAGAAAAGAAAAAAATTATAGTCACAGAACTTAAAAAGAATATTTTTCTGCCCCATTGTCCTCACTTTGCCTTTTTCCCCTGGGGACGGCAAGTATAAGCAACCACAGATTTTAACTACCACAGAACAAGGGTCTTAGCATTAGTCTCTAAACATCTTACCTCTGTTGATTGCTGACAAACCTTTTGCTGCTTATATTTTCTCATCATTTTTATGCTGCCAGTGCTTGATAATGTTCAGTGAAATCCAGAGATACTAGTCAGCAGTGGTGAACATCACTGAGCATAATGAGTGATTAACTCAGGGCACAAATCTTCTGGTAATGGAGACCATGTGAAAACTTGGAAATTTGTTCATGGAAAGACGGTGGCTTGGCAGTATGTGATTACAATACTTGCTAGTGCTCGACAACAAAGAACCTCTGTCCACAAATAATATCAGTGAAGTAATTAAAAGAAAGAAAACAACTGATTTTATTTGGTTCAAATGGAGCAACAAAATCAGAAAGTCAAAGTAAACAATAGCTCTAGTAAAATATTTTTGAACGTTTTTATATTTCTGAACAAGATAGTTTTAACACCTTCTCACTGGGCATCACTCTTGGGAAATGTAATTAGCTCTGGACCACTGCTTAATGTTTGCATCAGGTTTAGCTCTGCTGGCTTCAAGCAGAATTCAAGAAGTACTCTTATTTGGTTTGCCTCATTTAATGTACACTCGCAACTTCCAGTCCCCTCCATATTACAATTCTTTTTCCTTACTACAAAATTTTCTTTTGTGGCCAATACCCTTTGAAAGTCTACTTCTACCTTCAGCTCCATGGGTGGAGCAAAGGTAACAAGCACTCCATTTCCTAAAGAAAGAATAACTTATTCTTCTATTCCCACCTCAAATTCCTCATGCTCCCCTTGATACATACTGGTCACGTGGACAGGGTGAGGATAAGGTAAAAATGAAGGGTAAGGTTTGAAATCTGGCAATTAACAAGGAATTTATCATGCAATATAATGTGTCATAATGCTACCTACAACTTTTAAAAAACAGCCTTTAAACTGAAAGAACAACAATAAAAAGTGGGGTTAATACTAAATACTAATACTAAATACTAAATTCTGCACACTGGGAGAGAAGGACGCAAACAACAAAGGCCATAGAATTCAGCAGTTAGACTTGTCAATTTTGAAAGATACTATTGCAAAGTCAGGAAGTAGAAAATCTAGTTGAGTGATGAAATTTTGCCCTGCATTTAAGAAATGACCAAGATACTTCACACCAGCTTGTAAATCTACTTCGAGCAAAGGGAAGGATCAATTCCAATTTCTTCATGGGATTCACCATGATTTGGGGGAAGGCCAGAAGAAAGTTCTCAGGGAAAGCGTGATTCTTGAGTACACATCCATCCTAAAATGAGTCAGGAGAGCAATAACCTTATTAAATTTTTCACATATTTTCTACATTTATTGAAGAACCTAAAGACTACATTACAACATTTCAATTCCCATTTCTTTAAAAATGCTCTAATTTAAATAAATATACAGAAAAAAAAATTAGTCCCAACTCAAGTATAAGACTGGTTATGACTGTGCTCTCCCCTACTCTTTGTTAAGCTGCTGATGCTGTACCCCTATAAAGAGAGGCAGAAAAAACAACATCTCGTTCAACACCTCTTGTTGGACATTGCTAGAGCAGGTTTAGCCTATGGCAGAAATGGAAGAGCAAGTTACCTGATGGCAGATGTGCACAAAGACAGAGCTAGAAAGGAACAACAGAGCCTCAGGCTTGTCACTAGATAAAAGGACCATTATTGGAGACCCAAACTTATGAAGGCTAATCTGCATTTTTAATTTGAAACTGAAGGTTTGATTTGGATGTTGAGGCTGAGCTCAGGACAGAAAACTCTCTACATCTGAGCCTTACTTCTGCATTGGGAAACTGATTAATGGGCTTGAAAGACAGCTAAGGCTAATGCAGCTGCAGAATAAAAATAAAGTAAGCTAGTTAGGAGTTTGTATCTTCCAAAAAGGCAGGACAAATAATAGAGCTTCACCACACAACAGAAGGCCTTTCACACTGAAATATTGCTGGCTCTTTTCTACGGCAGCATGAACACAAACTGCAGGGTGTGGAACAAGTTCCAGTCAGCTGGTGAAGAATTATTATAATAATTAGAATAATTAGCAGGAGAAGAAAACTCCAGGCTATTTCCCTTCTTCCCACACATTATTTTAAGAAAGCATCACTGCATGACACATAACTCCCCTTTCTACCTACTTTAATCTCTACTCAAGGAACATTAAGCAGGTAAGGCAGGGTAATGTTGTTCACCCAGCAGAAACTAAGTAAAGATGAAGACGGAAGATCCATTCATCCTGTCTTCCAAAACTGAACTAGAGGGTATCAAAGAAAACTAGCAGATGTCAGGCTCAAAACATGTATTACATTTGTCATGTAATGCCTAGGGAATCTCCCTGACACAGAACACTACTGATTTAAAAAAAAAAACCAAACAAAAATAAAAATATTACCTGTATTCAAAAAGTAATTTGCCAGAAAAGGAAGCAGGAAAATAATATGATTCCTCATTTTTATCACATTAATGACACTTGGTAATCAAAATTTTGTAGAAATGAAAGAAATGATTCTAAGTGACTATCTTAGCCAGAAAACATAGAAAAAAGAAATAAAAAACATTGCAGAAGCAATGTTGGGAAAACTGCAAAAATGATATTAGATAGCTGTAAAATGTGATGGTTTTGTTCACTAATATGTGAAATGCAGTATTTTATACTGACTTGTCTTTCATGTTACATAGACTTTGTAATTAAACTGCTGAGAGTTTACTCCTAGTCATATACCTAGCAAATACAGTAAATTAGGTGAAGAGGTCAGCAAGCAGACAGCTAAAGGAGTCAATCATATATTCACGGATAAAGTCTGAACGATATATAAAACAACAGACAGTGAGATTTTTTCAGCTGGCTGAACTACAGTAACTGCTCTGTAAGTACTCTACTAATCCCATCAAATTCCATTTCCTATACTTCACTTTAAAACACTTGGCGTCAGAGAGAGCCTAAAAATCAGTTGGAGAAGCAGTGTCTCTCAAAGGCTGTGCTTATATGCCACATGTGCTTTCCTTCCCTAAAGACATTTGCCACAGCCACTTAGATGGGCTAGCTAAAGAAACCTACCTAGGATCTGCTTATGTTCTGTTTTTACTTTGTTGTTGATGTTGTGTTGATGTTAAATCAAGATACAATGAAGAGATTAGCCTAATTTCCTATAGAAGCAGCCACAGTGTTATGCTCTGGCAATGTGTGTGCCTTGGCATGTTCCACCAAAATTGTTGAATAAAGAAGAGGGCTTAAAGATACTTAGTTCCTACAGGTTTCATACAAGACAGAGCAGAGAAGAAGGAAGACTGGGATTAGCGGTTTTGAAAGTTCACTTCTCACAAGCATTTTTATCTTTTTAGGCAACTCTACAGCCAAACACAGCAACTTGCAGTTTGCCAATACTCTGCAGAGGAGAGCTAATAGGTAAAACAGAGGAAAATGTTCTCAGTGTTTACAGAGACAGCAGAATACCTTTGCATATTTCAATCAAAACCCCACATTTAACCAAGAGGCATAACCTATGAGATTCCTTCATCCTACTGCTTTGAGAAATTCTTGGGTTTTTTCCACAGAAAGTGAGTGCCTTGCTCTATTTCTTCTGCTCCTTGTTCTCTTTTTTCTCCCTACAGTAATAATCTTAGCCAGCTCCCTTCTTTGCTTCCCCATTGGACACTGAACAGTTGGGCTTTCAGGTGTATTTTGTATTCTACTGAATGCTTTCTTCTTTGCTTGGAAAACATCCTAAACATCTTCCTCAAACTTTGTCACCTTTTCTTCTAAGGTGAAGCACCTCTGCATAAGATGAAGGACTTGATATATTTTAAAATCAGTAAAGGATATTTTTGTCCCTGGTATTATTAAAAATTGTATTTTTGCAGTATGTTATTTACCCATACATTTACTTCACTCACTCTCTTAATAAATATAAGATCACAACTGCAAACCCTGACTTCATTACGTTTTTCTTACCTGGGCTCTTCTTCCCTTGCTACCATCACTGTCTCTGACAAAACACTGGCTTGTACACCTGTGTAAGGCTTAAAATTAATAAATGTTCCATTTACTTTCAGGGTAAGAGCTCATTCATCTTCTACTGAAATCTTGCTATTGCTCTTGTGAAGGATTACCTCTCACAAATGATGCTGGTGATGTCCTCTCACCCAGGTTGTTCATGGTCAGCTAGTGTTTGCAAATTTGTGGAAGTCAATGTAGTGTGGCATAATGCTTGGATGTTTTTCAGAGTATATGGTTTTTTGTTGCTTGTCCCAATCCAGGTAACTCTGCATGTTGTTTTTGTAAAGTCAAAAGCTTTGCTTCCTTTTTTAGCCACTTCTCCTTTCTGGGTTTTCTGCAGTGACCTCAGTGTCAGAACATTGTTCTTTCTCTCAGTTCTGCCCATGTGATTCCCTTTCCTTGTCAAATCACCACACTTTCTTGAAGGTTAATTCTGGTTTTCCAAAAGTCTCTCTCTTGACAATTTCCCTTACACCCCATTATGAGCTCTGATTTGCAGTCCCTTGCAAATTGACAAATCATCTCTTTAGCCTCAGAAGAGACACACATTTTTCTCTGTGCTCGTTTTCTTTTTCAACTTTGCTTAAAAGTTGTACCTTATACAGTTCACTTCTAACCGGAGTGTAGAACTCACAACTCACTCCTCAAATTTCTGTAATGTGGGATATCAATTAGTCATCTCTGCCTGACTAAACAGTAAGATATTATAAATTTGTGTCATCTGTTGCCATAAAAATGAGGCTATAATCTGTCTTTTTTCCTTGCCACTGCTTCTCAAAGCCCTTCCATGCTATTTGAGCACATTCCCATCACCATCTGCATTTCCAGAGAGGTAAACTGCTACCAGTGGTTCCTTAGCTCAGTACTATCAGTGCTCAACAATCACTGACAGGCAGGCAATTTAATAAAAATTTCAGAGATCCATTTATTTCAGGGTGCGAAACTCTGGTCTCTTAATTACATAAGTCTTTAGACCATGTAACTGCTTCTTTACCACCAAAACATCTTAGAGATATGATTATTACAGATACGAGAAAAACAAAACAGTCCATGGAAGTTTTGTGAGGAGAAAGAGGATTCATAAGGGATTATTTGAAAGAGAAAACATAAAAACAAAATTAGGTGCAGAAGGGAGCAACAACCTGACAAAGGAGAGGAAAAAGTGTAAGCAAGAGGCTCACTTAGTTTTGCTTCATTGCCCTCAGTATACCATGGACCATTGAAGAAAAATGTCATAGAAAAGTCTAAGTAAGGTATTATCTCTGCAAGAATCAGTCTTACGAGAAAAGATGATTTTTCTTTTCCTTCATAGCCCAAGAAGGGGCACGAAGGGGGTCTTCACATCCCCTGGTCCCCAGCATGAATTCCAGCTGATAAAATTAATTTGACCCAATAATGTGAAATAAAGGTAATACTTTCTGTTACAACCCTTATAACTGCCAAAAATTAGGTCACTTGATTTATCTTACCTACTCTTGGTAATACCAGTACGTTAGTGAAGGAAAATTACTGATACCAGCAAGAATAGAAGGATTTTAATCCTCCTAAAAAAAAGACTCATGTAATATTACGGACAGAGGTTACATTGAACTTTAGGTCTGGATTTTGGATGTTATTTTTTGCTTTACCTTCTGTGTGTGTCTGATGGAGCATTGGCAGCACTCACAGATTTGTACAGCCAAGTGATTTGAGTCCCTAGGGTAGGAGCTATTCAGTTTAGCTGACAATGTTAAGTTTTTTTCTTTTCCTTGGTAGCCCCTCTATGATAATTAATTTTATGTTCCCTTTTATTTGTCCAACCAACACAGCAATTAATTACATATGTTTCAGTCTTAAAAGCAAGTTTACCTTCTCGTCTACAAGAATCATTCTACATCCACTAGACTCTGATAATTTCCCTACTCAGTTTGGCATCTGTATCTAACAAACAATAAACACAGGATGAAATGACCTTGAAACATGATTGAACTCAGTATTCCACCCATAAGAAATGTAGGTGCTTGTGTGTACTGAGGGACTTCAAAAGCCTTAGAGATTTGTTTAGAGACTGGCAGCATAAAGTCCTTGTTTGGGAAACACTTTTTTTCATTACTATTATCAATTCCAAGGAGCTCTTTGGTTTTTCACTTTTCAGTTGGAATCCTATTCATATTCACATTAATTTGATTTAAAATTGACATAAACTGAAGGAAAATGCTTGAACAAAATTCATATTCCTTTTATGTATGCAAGAAAAATAAGAAGGATGCAGATGAACAGAATATTTCCAGAAGTGATTTCCAGTTTTATTCTCTCCAGCTGAACTTCTCAGTTTCATGTGTTAGCTCCAGGGTTTTTTAGCAATGCAGCACCAAACCAATCCCCCTATTATTCATCCAGCATTACCTGAGTGTGCCACTGCCCTAGGTGCTGCCCTGACCTTTTGCCAGCCTGCCAGGGTGACTGGTGAGCCTTGTCCCAGGGAGCCCACTCTCACTTCCCAAGTCAGTGGCAGAGTTCTTTTGGGACAAGACTTTGTGTGGTGAGGGAGAACAGGAGGTCAGAGGGAAGGAACAGGACACATTTTTTTCACAATAAAGCAGAAGTAGAGCTGCTGCCAGCTGCTAACTTGGGTCTCTATTTGTCTGACCACGGAAATCCCTCCAATTCTGAGAGAACAGAGGTGAATGTTTTGCTTGCCTCTTGCAAGAGTTCTTCATCAGGCTTGTCCTCCCCTGGACACAGAGAGCGAGGGGGATTTTATGGGGTGATACAAGCACCCCCATGGATGAGTCTTTCAGCCAGGGAGAAGCCAGTTCACAAACTGAAACTTTCAGTATTGCACTTTGAGAAGATGAAACAAGGATTTGTACTTTGCAGTGGTACTTCACTTACCCGACTTCTCTGTGGACCAGCGCAATCACTCACCTAACAGACAAGCCCTGTAAAGGTCAAGCAACATCTCAGTGCAAGACTTGAGGGATACATTAAAGTGGTTGCTAATAGCAGAACCTACTGAAGGCTGTCGTGGGTGCAGAATTCACCGCATATGATAAGAAAACAATTCTTTTAATGTGCCTTTAATCTAGAAAGGGAGTTCCTACAACCTGAGTTTAGACATGACCTACACCTGAGGAGTTAGGCTGCAAAACTGCTCAAATTCTTCTGTACTGAACATGTGCCTATTTTCAAAACTTCTTCATTGAGACAACAGTTAATTCTTTTGGATTATAAAATTGAAGTTTTCAGCAACTGTAGTGTTTTAGTCTACAATCATATTTTCAATTTTTTAAAACTAGCATATGGAAAAGTATATGAAAAATGAACTCCTCTTAAAGTCACCATTATCATCTAAAATACATTTTGTTTAGGAAATTTAATAAGGCTTTGTTCACAACACACAGGAACCAGTTCACTGTCTCTGCAGTGCTGAGATGAGAGCTCTTCTGTGTGTAAAATACAAAGAAGGAAAAATTGCATATCAAATTGCAACTAGATAAGGAACTTTATGTGATGAGAAGAGTGAAAGAATTTGGTGGATCATTGCATTTTAACGTCTCTACTTTTATGGAAAATGGCACAGGGGCCTTTCATAACCATGAACGCTTATTTGAGCAATCACACCTCTCACAGCATGCTTGTTCCCTGACATTTATGCTGCCAGTGCTCTCAGCAGCCCCCTCATTACAAATCTCTAATGCCACTTCTTGTGTCATTTAATTTTCCTGTGAAGGTCTTCTACTCACTGCCTTACCACATTGTTTTGCTCATGGTTTCTGATGAAATCACACTTAAGATAATATCAGACACAGTATGAAATGGAGGCGGGGCTGGGGCGGGGACGGGGGTGAAATGTTTATTTCTTGGCAACTTCACTGAAATTTGCGACACCACAGAAGAGGATATTTTGATAAAATATATTCTCAGAAAAAATATTTTTCCTCAAGTGAGCTGAGGAGTCATACTTGGACAAATAAAAATCTTGAAGTTGTATCATGGAATACAAAGTACTGTAACTACCCTTTCAGAATAAAGTGATTGAAAATATTCTGTACATGAATAGCAATCCCTGCTAGTACTTGACCCTTGGAAAGGTTATTAGATGGCAATCTCTGAATGAAACCAGGAGACTTGTCAGTTTCTGGGCAAAGTTGACTGAAAGGACAACTTTCAGCAGTTGGCTGCATTTTTTCTCCCCTTTCCCCAATTTATATTGTAATTGTCAGAAGTTTTTTTGAGAATGTGAGACTAATCAAAAGTGAAACCATGAGGAGAATGAAAATGGGAGAGAACAATTTAGTAGTAGGAAATGGAAAACTCAAAGGGAAAGGAAACAAATGGACTTTAGTAAAAAAAAAAAAAAAAAAAATTATATTTTAAGAGTCTTACTGATGCCTGATGAGGAAAGGGGTTAATTAGCAGATAAGGGAAGAATTTTGCAAAACTGCTTTGGCTGAAGAATAGAAAACTTCAACAGAAGCAATAAACAGACCACAGTCCCTGTGAAAGGTGAAACAGCAAAACCTCTGGAGATGTCAGACGCTGAGAGGCTTTTACTGCAGAGCTGATACCAACAAACTGTCAGCCCGGGCAGCGCAGCTTCTCTGCATAAAGACACAGCTGCTGTGAGAGCTGTGTGAGGGATACAGAGAACAGAGCTGCTGCTGTAGCAAACTCAACACGTTTGCATTGTCTGGTAAAATCCATTAGCAAACTTTAAAAGTCAGAAGTAAAGAGGTTTCCATCCTCTCTAACTATATCCCCGGTATATCAGTAGGTCAATTTTGTTGGCATGGTGACACACCAGACAAATTTGTTCACTGATCTGGGGTGCCCCCATACCAAAATACCTCGGTGATAATCCATGGGTCATGTGGCAACTGGGGGACGGGATCAGTAGGCGAGAGGGATGCTACAGAACAATTCCTTGTGAACCATCGAGCCCCTTTAGTCACAAATAACTTTCTGCGTGAAAGCCCTACAACATTCACCTTTTACCTGCCCTGCTGGAAGGAAGAATCTTGAAGGAAAGAGAACATTTTCAAAACCAACAAAACCTGCCTTCGCCTCGTTTTCGGCCCAGAACCTATTGCTGACCCACCCAGACATTTGCTCGGTAGGGTGGCCAGGTTTCTCCCATGGTCCAGAACAGCAGCCCCCACGGCCAGAGCAGGGGGCACCGCCGCATGTGCGGGATGCGCTCCCGGCTGTGCCGCTGCGGGAGCACCAGCGAGAGGCGCTCCGGGCACGCCGCCCTCCTCGCAGCGCCGCGCCCGCGGCAAGCGGGGAATTTGGGGGAGAAGAAGGTCAGCATCGCCCACCCCGCCCCCTCCTCCAGGGCTCCTTGCAGGTCTGCTCTTCTTTCAGCAGAAATAATAAGCTCCCCGATGAAACTGGCCGGCCGGCCCCAAACCTAGGCAAAAAATGCAGGAAAGAAAGCTAGCAAAGCCATCATCTAAATCCTGCAGGTTTGGCGGGGTAGGGGGGTGGGGGC
>JAWWEE010000001.1:18864739-18949666 GCA_035221455.1 Xenops minutus | reverse complement strand
GTTGTTTGGTTCTTTTCTTGAGATATATATATATATCTGTGTATTGTGATTAAGAACTGTTATCCTTTCATATATATTTTTTTCCTTCCTCTAATTAAAGTTCTGTTTCTAAATTTAAAGGAGAGGGATTGTTTTATTGGCTAACATATCTTAGTTCTTCCCTCGAACTAAGACACAAAGAAATTAACAGAGAGCAGTCAAGGAAGAAAGAATTTAAAATCTTGTACTAAAATACGTTATTTAAAATCCAGGATGATCCAAGGTCTTCAAGCTGAAGATTGGCAGCCACTTTGGGACCTTCCCTGTGTCTGCACAGGCCCTGATGTGGTGCTGCTGTGGAGGCTCATCTGTGGAAGTACTTGGCAGTGCACAGAAAGAGAGCATAGTGCACTCTTTTTTTACAGCCATCCCTTGGCAACAGCCAGGCTGCAGCTAAAAGACAGCAGACTGGACGAAATAATTCTGTAAACTAAGTTCTCCTCTGACTTTTAGCTTGTAACAGTCTAATTTCTGTTTGCGTGTTTACCAGTGCTTGACTCGGCCCGTGGCACCTTGAGGCAGTTTATATATTTATGAATTATAACATTTTGATGCATTTTTCAGCTCAGCAACTCCATCACATAAGACTCAAATACAAATGAGAGCATAATAATTGACATTTTTATGAAGTCAGATAGTACTGCAACTTCCAAAAAGACTTGATTTCCAATATCAAGCTAATATACTCATCCAATGCAGAAAATAAATTTACTTATCTTAAAACTGTGATGGTTCAGTACTTGAATTTGCTGTTGAATCATCATATTTTATTTGCATGTGCTGCACCAAAGGTTAATAATACTTCTTCATGTGAGTAGAGGTATTGGAGATTGGCAAAACCTGCCAATAATTCAGACGTAATTGATGTGTCTGCTTGCAGATTCATAGATTTCATATAGAACTTGTCTGTTATAATGTGACTCATTCTTCTGTCCATGATCATTTGTATGGAGTGACATTTGTGATTTAATTTTACAAATTAAACTTAAAGCAGCAATGCAGTTTCATTTCTTTGGCATTATAACTGGACAGTATATTATTAAACATTAGGGTCTGTTCCCATTCTCTTTCAGCCCAGTCCACAGCAATGCAATCTATATTTATATGATGCTAAAAAATTATTGATTTTAACTGCCTCCATCTGTTATACAATGAGATACTGAAGAGACAAACAGACTCATGGATAACGCAGTGAGTGGAGCTTGGGAGATATAGATTTGGATCTCAGCTCTTTCCTATTCTGTTTCAATTACTTAAATCCTCTGTGTTTCAGAGCACTGTCCATAAAACAGTATCAACTCTGTTTCTCCTATGTACAAAGGTAAAGACAGGGACCATTTATCTTGCTGGTTATGCATACTCTCCAACACAGCAGGTCTTGATCTTATTCAGACCGTCCAAGCATGACTCAATGTCAATACAGTGAAAGGCAATAGAGTATTCTGTATTGATTCACTCACTAAAACCATTCAAATGTTTGTAACAAAAAGCCTTTTAACAGGGGCTGGAAGTATTATCCCAGATTCTGAAGCTCTCCCATATAATATTTTTGCTACGGTATTTGCATCCTGCTTCCTGTTTGATGACAGTCTTGTCTCAAGAATTTCCTCTTCACAGCCCTGTAAGGTTCCTTTTCAGAGCAAGAGACTCCTCTGTACTTTTGCTGCCCATTGTGTGACATGACACTGAAGTCTAGGATCAGCTTAGAGAGAGGAGCATTAATGAAATTTCTCCTTGAGGAGAATTTTTTGTTTGTGGGCTTTTGATAGCGTGTTGGTTTTGGTTTTTGTTCTTTTAACCTGAGATAATTTCCTTTTTTGTTCATTTTAGGGCTTGTTTAGGATTGGAACTGTGAGGGAGAAAATTCATAAACATACTTTGTGGACTAAACTTATAAGTGAAGTGGATAAAATTATCACTGAGAATGCAATTTTAATGCAAGACCATAGTGGAATTTTTTGGTATATTAATGTAACCCAGATGATGAATACAAACTTGACACCTTCCTGGACATTTCCTCACCTCTGAATTCTGAAGATTATGTTTTGCTACATTTCCCTCAAGGAATACAGTTTCTTTTGATTTCTCTCAGTCTGCATTCCATATGGTGACAGTAAATGCCTCATCCTGTCCTCAGCAGCTGCAAAGTTCATGGGTGTTGAAAAAACTTACCACCTTCAGTCCTTGCCAAAAAGAGTCCCACACCTACAAGTTTTCAAGATGGCAGAAGTGGCATGAGCTGGAGTATCTGATAACAGGTCTGGTCAGAGGCATCCTGGGTGTGAAGAATTCTGGTCAGAAGATGCTAAATAATATCTCAAGGGAAAAATAAAAATGTTTCAAGCAACACCATGGAAATGCTAACATCCTGAATGTGACAATGTATTTCCTCAAATATCTATCTCAAATATGGAGTCAAAAGTTTCATTCCTCACTGGGAGACTTTTTGTGTTGGGTACATATATCTTGAAGCACTAAAATCCCTCAGCCTGTAATTAATTAGCTCAAGTAGCTTTGATGATGTTTACAGAGAGAGAAGCAGTGGAGATTGCCTGCAAGGCTCAACAGATTCAGTAGCTAACAAGCCTCTTCTGGTAGGTAGGGATCGTAATAGCACTACACACTGCAAAACAGCTCAGCCGGTGCTGTATTTTGATTATTACTCGCCTGCTGTGGAAGGTGGAAGTCCTCTGAATGTGAGTGTTTGGGCATCTGATTAACTGTAGTAAATGTGAAGATAAGGCTGGGGGAGAACTTGCACCTTGTCAGAGAGGGCTTGAGTCAGAGCTTCCAGCGCTTGCAGGACTGCTTCCAGTTTAATGTATGAATGTTCCAGGTATTGCAGATTACAAACAGTAGCTGCTGAGATGTAAAAGAAAAGTACCAATGGAGGGGAGAGTGAAGGCAGATGGAGGGCTTGTTCCTAAACAGAAAGAATTAAGGGAGAAAAAATAAAAATGGTGACAGTGAGAATAATAATTAAAAAAAAAAATTCAAACAAAATGTATCACAGAAAAGAGATTTTTTGTTTTCCAAGGTTAATAATGTCTGACTTGGCAGTTCAGATCAGTTTTACTCAAACCATGTTTGCTGTTTGGTTTGTGCTTTATGAGTGTTCAGTTACAGGGGTTACCTGTTCTCTGTAGGGGTTATCAATAGGGGTTATCCAATTCTTCAGGCTAACTCTTCACTTAGTAATCTACTGATACAGAGCAAATGCCAAATGCTTTAAAGGAAATAGCAATAGTAGGAATCAGGTTATCTTTCATACTGTGCACTATGATTTTTTTTTAGTTGCTGCTGCATAAATGTTTTCAAATTGGCATGTGGCCCAGATTCAACAGGAACACAAAACATTTCCCTGATATTTTTATCATGTTTATTTTCCTCCCTTATTTAAATAGGGATGTTCTTTTTGCCCTAAGGTCACAGAGTAGCAGATGCTTTTCAAATTCTCCAAGACTAATCAAAAAAATTAAATAAAAAATTGCTATAAACCAAAATATTTCTAGGTTTTACATAAGAAATCATAGTCTAACTCAGATAACTCAACATGCACAGAATCACAAACCACTGAGACCTTAAAAGGAAACCTTTAAAATACATGGTAAGGAAATGTGATTCATCAAGTAAATTTGAGAAAACTTATCTGTTTCTCTGTATTCCACAAAAAAAGAGAAAATGCTAAACTAATTTATCAAGTAAATAACTTAGTAAAAAATTATTAATTTATCTCTTGTTATTGTAGCCAATATATATTCAACTCAGATTTGTTGCTAGATAAGGTTACCTTAATTATAGTGTTTAGTTATATCTCTAGATGCTCAATGACTGTATGCTTTTCCCAGTGGCTACAACTACATCAGATGCCAATAACCAGGAGAATGTTTTCCCTATAATGCTTGCTGTCCTGAGGTTTGAGCCTGTATCATTGAAAATGGTGGGAATTTTGCCAGGGATTCCAAGTGGTGCAGAAGGACATCTACCATTAAAATCTGCAAAAATGTTTCTAATAGAAATATTCAATAACTTCAAACAGCTTCCAGTGGACTTTCCTGTAAACAGTTCTCTGGACTACAGTTTCTGAGGTTTGTTGAACCAAACTGAAAGAAAAATCATTCCACACAGAAGCAGGACAGCTAGAAGAATGCACAGACTATAGCAATATTTTTTGACTATGTTGCATTATGTACATAAATTTACAGACTTTCATATAGTAGTTCATCAATCACCTCCAGTCAAAAATGTCAGGGTATCTTAAATGATATTGTAGCATCAGACTGTGTTCAGGTAATTCCTTTTCACTCTATTATAACTTTTCATCTTGAGCCAATACTAAATTCCATTTATCACAATAGGCGTCAGTAGCTATACCATTTTCGGTAGCAACTTCTAGATAAAAACACCCCAATGTCTCTCTGCAGCACCATTAGCAGTATTGACTGCTCTATTTTCTCTCAATAGAAAGCCCATCACGGATACCTTATTGTGGAAAAGGCATCCTCAGCAGGGCCAAATATTGAGTGATGTGTGAAGGAGAAGAGATTAAACACTTAGCAAGAGTTATGAACAAGGCTCTATGCCATTTGCATTTAGGGACTTTTATCATTAAGGGGACGTGCTTTTCCTTGTCAGGGATGTTTTACTGTCATTTAAGTGGGCCCCTGCCATGCAAAGGGATGGAAAGTTACTAATATTTTGGCTAAAAACAACTCCAACCATTCTTCATTCAATTCCCAACAACTGAACAACTGACAGACGCAGTGAGGTGATTAGAAGATGTATGGAGAAGACAGCTGACTTTTCATCAGCCATTTATCTTGTCCCCTTTTGAGACTGCACGCTGGGACACAGGGTGTTCAGTCGGTGCCCAAGGGACTATCTCAGATCATCACTTAGAGGTAGTGAAGGAATGCTATTATCCTTCTACTGCAACTGTAAGAAGCATTAGCAAATGCCAGGGAGCAGAGTCTAGATGTTAGAGCAAAAGATGAGGGGCAGCTGCTTTTTGCTTTATACCTGTTTGGATTATTATCTCAGCCAAGTCATATTAAAGGAGGTAGGAGTGGAATGGTGGGCAGAGGTGGAAATCAGAACATCTATTTGTTCTTAATTAAGTATCCTCTTATTCTTCCTCCCAGTCTGCTAGTAACATTAAAGGAAAATAGTAGCATTAGATACATCATTGAAGAATTACCTGAAGATTTTTGCTCTTGGAAATTGATGCATACTGCTATTAGTGTGTCTTTTTGGGTAAATTATTCAGCTCCTGCGTAGAATGTGTAACAGAAGACGCCTTTCTAGCACCTGTACTATGCTGATTTTAGTCATGAAATTGTTCTGTTGCACTGAAATAAAATCTGTATTGCTGCAATCAAGGAAAGAAAATGCATATGATATACCCTGAGTTCAGTGTCCAGGCAGTTGACAAGTAGATCTTGCTTTCTGACCTTTGGGAGCATATCTTCCTTAATAGAAAGAAAACAAAATTGGTCTCAAAACAGAGTGACAGAAATTCAGGAGGCAGGGGGAAACTAAAGAACTCTTTTTAGCTATTATGAAGTCATTATTCTTGTCTTGAACTGCCAAAAATTGAGTTTTGGGACCACATTTCTTGAAATTTTTGATAGATTCATGGCAAAATATCTCATTCATGCTATTATGGCATTTTCACACCCAGATAAAAACAAGAAGCTTTGGCAAATAGAACATTCAATTTAAGTGCTACAAATGCTTATTTTGTTTTCAAGACTATAAAGAACTGCTTCCTCATAAAAACAGATTAATCTCTATTTAATAAATTACTTAACTATTTTCCTCCCAGGTACGGCCATTCTCTAAGTCAAATGAATGCTTTTTTCTGTTCAAAAAGGTGTATCACCACAGAAAGTGGGAAGTAACAAAAAAATTACATGGAAGCAGCAGGGAACAGGCTCAAGCATACCTATGTGGGACAGTCCTAAAATTAAATGTACTGAAAGAATAATCTTTGAAATTCTTTTGCTAATAATCTTGTTTACCAAGTTGTTCTGTTCCGCAAACAGCTACATGCTACAAGCAGGTACAATTCAACAAGCATTTGACTCTTAGTAAATTTTATGCTAAGATTAACTTTCTAGAGATAAAGTAGGTAAATTTGGATATGAACATTAAATAAGTCCTATTGGTGCTTGACATTAAAAGCAGAGTTCTGCCAGAGTTTTCATACCCTTCCCTGCCACTATGTCAAATTTTTGAGTTATATCTCTCTTGACTTCAGGGAAAATTGTCTGTATTTGGTACAAAGAAAATGGCAGAAGTGTCCTCTAATATACAGAGTGCATTTTTACCCTATCCATATGATGACCCATGTTCTTTGTGAAGCTTGGAGTTTAATGACTGCAGCATGATGATAACAGTTATCTCCAGCAGATAAAGATGACATTTTTTTGTGACATGTGTTTGCTAGTTGCTTTATGGATACCATTGTTTTCAGTGAGACAAATTTTCACATCAGGCAGAACTGTACCAACTCATGGCCTGTAAGCAAAGACAACCCTACCTCACTGCTTCACAGCCACATGGTGAACTGCAGCACTGTGCAGTTAGGGATACATGTACCTGATGCTTGCAAAACTTTGTCGATACTTGGATTTGAGCACCACACTTTTAAGCACTTGTCCCATCTCTGTGAACACGAATTTGCATGTGAAATGACCTTAGAGACATCTGCAAAGCTTGTTGTCTCAGCAGTTCATTTGTAAGCCTTGGCTGAGCCTGAAAATTCCTCCTTAGTCCCAGCTTCACCTTATGCCTCTCAAAAACAAATAGCAAGTAATGAAGAGCAAGAGAGACACATACCACGCATGCTCCTTCTGTGTTTGTTCTGGGTTTCCCTCCAGGTTCTCTCCTCCCTGTCCTCTCTGATCCTCTGAAAATACGTGACTGGAAAGGTCAAATGTTATCTACTTCCTCAGTTTGTTGGAGGCTGTTTAAAAAGTTTCTTCCCAAAGCTCTGTACAAATTCAGACCCTTTCATATTTTTTTCTTATTTCTTGTGAAACTCAAATGACACTCAGGAAGGGGAGAAAATACACTGACTGAATGTAAAAGTATACTGCCAATATTTCTTGCTCCATGGAAAGGCAATCTCCCTCAACACACTGGAAAACATCCAAACTAATTACTATAATTAATAGCTGAAGTAATCACATCCCATGCAATGGCAGCATATGACCCCTCATATACAGGAATATATTTTCCTTCTGTCACCTACTAAGAGAAAAAAAATATTATCTTCCTGCACAGGAAGCTCAGAGAGGTGGACCTACTGGACTGGATTGTTCACAGCCCTTGTGGACAATCACAGCAATCCCATGCGTCTGCCAGCAGCCTTAGGGCATGCTGGGCTATGGCACCCCATGGAGACTTCTCACCACCACCAAAGCCCTACTCTACCCAGCTTGCAACTTACTGGGCAACATACTTGATCCTGGGTAGGACAAGGAATAATGGCTTCAAACTGAAGGAGTGTCAGTTTAGTTTAGATACAAGAAGAAATTTTTTTTTACAATGAAGGTGGTAAAACACTGGGACAGGTTGCCCAGAGAACTGGTAGATGCCTGTCCTTGAAAACATTCAAGGTCAGGTTGGACTGAACTCTCAGCAACCAGATCTACTTGAAGAAGTTCCTGCTCCTTGCAGGGCGTTGGACTAGATGGTCCTTAAAGGTCCTTTTCAATTCAAACTACTCCATGGTTCTATGAGAGGTGCATGGTCCCCCTCAGACCCCCTTCTTGGAGCAGCAACACACAGGGTCTGTAACTGGGACCATATCCACATGCAGTCCTTCCTCAGGATACCTTGTGGCCCCAGGGATATAAACTATGGGTTAACCACTGATGTTAGCCCAAGGAGATCAAAAGAACCCAAAGATAGCCTAGATTAAAAGAAAATTATTTTTCTCTTTAAGAACCAGAAAACTGCCTGATTCCTGACCAAACAGAGAACATTTTATGCACCAGTGCCATAGTACAAGGGCAGTCATAGAGAGCAAGCCTTAGGGAGGGCAGCTGAAGGACAGGAGAAATTCAGCAACAAAACAAAGTGTTCATTTAAGAGTTAGAAAGTCTGTGAAATTATGCTTTATCCTTCTTACACATTTCACTTAGTTGAAAAACAGTCCGGACAAAGTTCAGCCACATAAACAGAAGCACACACAGGGGTCAGTTGTGTAAACATAAGTATTGCAAGTTTGATACTGCTCCCAATTAAGCCACTGTGAGCATGTCGAGGGGTGAGAAGCCAAAAGAACAGAGGAACCAAGTAAAAATGCAGAGCAGTGGCTGATGCCCAGTCCTGTGCACAGCACTCTCATCACACAAAAGAAAATACATTTACATGGGATGTAATAAAATGAGACGTCGCTTTGACCTGCGTTTTGTGAATTTGAATCCATCAGCTTTATACTTTAAAAAAAATTAAATTGATTGTGTCATGCAGGTAGCTCGTTGACCTTTATACATGATCTGTTTATGATATGTCTGTACTTTTGTATCCTTCCTTGACTTTCCTTCTATCACTGTGAAATGGTTTTGTTCCTCTATTTATTTACTTTAATCCATTTTGGGTATATATTTTTCTCAGAAATAAGTACACTGGAAAAAAAAAAAGCTCTTATATAAAAGTGTAGCTACAAACTTCTAATGCAAAAAGGTAGACTTCTTTAACGATTTTCCTCCATACAAACTTTTAATTTTGTCTGGAGGTCCCTTTTCCATTTACCTATATGAGTAATCTATGAAGAAAAATACATGGCCTGAATTCTATTTTTGAAACAATACATATTCTGATCTAATAGTAAAGATTAACAAGAGTGGGAATAGATCTACATTGTTGATGTAATCTGTTGATCTACATCATGACAAATCAACTTGTAGATGTTGGACTACGTGCCGATACACGTGTGCATGCAGAGTGTGGCAAGAGTTCCCACTATTTTAACGAAGTTTATGTTGGATTTACTGAAAGTTTTGCATCTTTCATTTCATGGGGAAATTTTCTTTTTTTCTGCTGTCTTATGTGTTTTGCTGGAAAAAGTGTCTCCCATTTCTGCATGCAAATTCAAGCTCATCAATAATCCACAGAGGTGGCAATGGAGCAAAGAAAGCAGACACAAAGACCTTTGTCACACTCTTAAACCCAATTCATCCTACATACAAGAAAGAAAGTTTAATTGCTCACACTCTTAACTGATTTTATGACAGCAGGAATTATCTCTGTGATGCTTCTGACTGTGTATTGTGGAATGATATTGCAAAACTGGGAATATCTTTCTGGGAAGCTGCAGATTTGCCTTTGCACTATTGTGATAAAAAAGAGTTTCTGACACAAGGACTTGAAATAGCTCCTTAATTTTCTAGTCTGGAATGTTCCCAGCTCTTCTGTACTGCATCCACACAAAAATAAACTATTGGGACATTCCAGAGGTAGGGTGGTTTCCTCTAAGAAAAATGGCATTTCATTCTATGGTAACTTCAAAGCTGCAGTCTGTAAGCCCCTTGAATCTACCAAAGTCATAGAACCTGCTCCTCTAGGGTTGTTTTGTACCCCTTCACTTGTGTCAAAAGATGTTAATACTATTTCCTTCAAATTTGGCATGGACTCAGTTGAGAGTGCAATCTCTGAACAGAAATTGTGCTCGCAGTCTCTATTTCACAAGGAAAACTTCAAATTAATAAAAAGATTAAATGGGAGACATCTCTAATTACTTGTTTTGGTTCCTAAGATACCTCTATAGAGCTGGTTTAGACCAAGACTTTTGGAAATACAATGAAACAATTTCCACAGGAAAAATTGATGTACAGAAATACAGTTGCCAATCCATTCTTTAGCTTGTAGAAGAAAAAGTTTCAGATAAAGAGACTTTTTCATATCCCTAAGGAGACAAGAAGTCACAGATGCAGGCATGATTAGGTTTGTACTTTACTTGTAAAAATTTCTACGTGGTAACCTTCTGAGCAACAGGCTTATGCAGTCATATGCTGGAGCATATTAATATGCAGAAAGCATCCAAGGAAATATAAGCCTGTTTCCTCTATTGACATATATACAAGTGTAAAAGGATGCCATGCACAATCTTCATGAGGTACATGTCCTGTTTTCTCAGAGCTTAGCCAAGAACACAGATCAAGCCTAGCATCAGAATGATAAATGGTGGCAAAAGCTGAATATAATTTTATTCCTTACAAATGAAAACCAGTGATTTACAGTGTTATGCTTTGGACATAGAGCTAAGATATCTCCTATCAATCATCTAGAATCAAACTATTACTTTGGAATGGCTGGAGACAGATAGACCTGTTAGAAATGTTGGCAAGGTTTCCTACATGAGAAGCTAGAAATTCAGGAGCACTGAAACCCCCCAGCCCCTACAATGAAATGACTGGTAAAGAAATTACCTGACAAATATTTTGCAGCTAGAGCTCAATATTTTTACCCTTAAGGAGCCTCACTGATCAGATCCTCAGTTATTCACAAAAGTCCATTTTTTTTAATATAAAAAATATGACTGTTGTCTTTATGTTTTGGTCATTTACTTTCCAATATGATGGTAATACATTGTAAACAGTATAGGAAGAACATGGGCAGAGATGACTTAAGAGACTAGCTCCAAGTTTGTAAGTTCCTTAATATGTTTCAAAAAATAGGCCAAGCGAACCTAAATCACAACATTTGCAAAACTTGAATTTTCATATCATTAGAAAAATTTGCTGACCTCTTCACTTCCTAATTTCAATCCCTTAATTGGATATTGTTTATTAGCACTATATGGTGCAAATGGAGGGTTAGAGATGTATGAAAAGCTGAGCTTTTTCCAACCAAATACAAGGCCAATGTTACATACTTGAAGTGTATCAAAGAGTTACAGCAAGAAAAGCTGTACAACACAAAAGGCTGATGACGTGCTGAGCTGAGCTTAGGAATGAAATTGCCCTGAGGTAGCGGTCTTGCTTAATGACAAGTGCAAGGTACTTCAAGACAACCTACCCCTCACTAAAAGAGAGACAAACAAGCTTTTTTTGACAACAGTCCTACAAGCTCTGATTACTTTAAAGTTGTTCCACTTCAAGACACCTTTCAGGAGACAAAAAACTAGGGCTTAGCAGGCATTTAAGTACAGTCCTTCCAGTGACCCACAGCTCCATTAGCTTCCATGCTAGCCTAGCATGAGGCTTAAATTTGAGAGTACACAGTAAGATGCACTAGCCACACCTCCCCTTCTGCTTCATAAAATGCAGTAGGCTAGCTGTAAATAGACACACTTTATCTAAATGCGTGCACTGCTTTGAAGTGTGTAACTAAATTTCATTTTGGGGGTGAGGGTAAGAGGAGCATTAAATATGTTAGCTTACGAACTGTAAATTAAAACAAAATATAAAGCCCCCCATTTGCGCCCCAGTGCACGTTCCCCAGAACTGTGAGATTTAGTATACCAAGATTTAACATCTCAGAAAAACGAGAAAGATAGAGTAGAACATATGGCATGAAGAAGGTGTTAATGGCAGAATTTGAAAATGGTTTGCAAGATGCTCCATAAATATTCCAACTCTAAACACAAGCTGTTTTGCCGCAGACTCTTGATGGAAGTATATGCACACAATAAAATTATACATTTCTTAGCTCACAAATGGTCTGTTCTAGTGTCACTGAATGGCGTGATGCAGAAGTAACCTCTTTGCAGGAGAGCTCAAAATCCGGCAGGTGCTGGCTTGGCCAGGCAATGTCATTGTTTCCACTGTACTCGTCAGCACTAGACAATATTCACTGACAACAATGGCTCTTATTGCTTCTACCGGTTCCTAGAATGAGTTCTCAGGAAGAGCAAAATAAACGCATGTCAAAACCTCTATTGCTCTTGTATCCAGACATATATTGCTGCCCATATGATTCTGGACACATTTCAGATGAAGCCTGAATGCATATTTCCAAATGAAGTCAACAGGAGACACTGATAAAACCCACCCTGATAGGTTTAAACTTAGAGTAGCAAATGATTTGTATGTAGTTGCATTTCAGTTGACATCAGTTAACTGGAGTTTCTTACTAGGCATTTTAATAATATAATCACAAACATTTAACAACAACAATAATAATAAAAGACAGGAATCTGTTTAAAAGCTAAGACTATCCAAGCTCTTAATCCTGAATGCTACTGAGATCAGTTGACATATGAAAAACTGCAGAATACTAACAAGAAAGGAAGCAAAGTCCTTTGGGGCACACTGTTAATTCTCATGTAGGCTGCCACAAATCTATCCACTATTCACACAAATGAGACAAAATGAGACATAAATTTCCATCTATCAATCCAAAACAAATTTACTTTTTTTGAGTGAAGTGAAAATAGAAGGATGTGACTGAACACTTCACAAACTGAAATCTCATAATACAAGCAGATATTTTAGTTAGTTAAGCCAGATTTGTGATTCAAGAGAACATTTCCCCACAGACTTCCCTCATTTGGATCTGGTTTTGGGTGGTACTCAACATACAGCTCATAAAATTCAGCACAGTAGGTAACATGCCATTTTATTGTGAATGTTTTATTTCACCTTCAAGGCATCGCTTAAATTCTAGTGTTTGATGGACTAATTTGCTTTCATATGCACACGCCTCTAGCTGGTTGCCCTGCAGTAAAGCCACAACCTTCCTATTTTATGACTCTTACTTCAAATCCTTTTGTGTACTACAGACATGCTGACAGAAAAAGAAGTTGCACAAAGGTGTCTTGACAAGGACTCAGACAGCCAAGGCTTTGATGCGCCTCTGAACTGCTTCTTCTCAATGTCTTGTTAAGCATGGATTCTTTTTTCGGGGGGAAAATGATACAACGTGCTGGCATCATTTTTTTTAGGGTGATAGTGTAGCCTAGATCTAAAATATGTAAGATAAACTCTTACTTATTTTAAAATGAAAAGATGCCAATGTCTTTACATATGACAGTTCTGCTTAGAAACAAATGGCCATGTTTATAATTATTTACTTTCAATATTGCAAATGTTGTTGGAAGGCCTAAAGAAAAGAAACCATTTGTGGAAACTGGAAGTAAAATGAACCAATGTAGAAGAAAAAGGGGCAAAATGAAGGAAGAGGAGAAATCAAGGGCAATAGTAGAGAAAGACGCAATCAAAAATTACTTTCAAGAAACCAGATGCTGGTGCATAAATGCTCATTCTGCAGTGTGCTCTCTCTGACAGCAAAGATAACTCCTTACAGGAACTTCAGGTGCGACAGAACAAACTTAGAACACACCAGGTCCTCTCTGCATAATCAGAATGGTCCATGTTGGGACAGAGATGCAACAGTAAGTTGCATCAGTGTCATGGACTGAAGTAGGGGCACACTGTCCTAGACTCCAAACCCTCTCTGTACTAGCAATATAACATAAAATCCTTCCACAAGCCACCTGAGAGCTATCTTGAGACTGAGTGGGTACTTTACCTCTGCCATTCCCATTGAAAGACTGTTTAAGGACTTGCTTCTCTGACAGGCAGATAACCCTCTTCACTTTTAACCTCAAAGTAATTACATGTGATTTATACATGTCTTCTCCCCCTCTTATGTAGTACTGTATTTACTGAGGGTAATCAATCTCCTCTCATCCTTCATTAGATTAGCCAGGTCAATACTTATAGATTTCCATTCCCCATATTATTCAGGTAGCTCTCACTTGGTCAAGGTTTATTTAATCTTACCCAGCTATTGCAGAACACTGCACTGCACACAATATTCTAGATGAGGCCTCAGTTGAGTCTCGCATGACTGAATCACTTTTTCCTCTCTGTTGACAGTATCTCACCTGAAATTGCTCCCATTTTCACCCTTTTTTCCGTTCCCTCATGCTTGTGATACATAGTCATCCCGTGATCAAACAGGCCTGTTTCCCTCTCATCATGTCGGGTTTTCCCCAGCTGAGGGCAATCCTGTTGACAGCAGAAGGTTTTGCTCTGAATCTAAATGTGTCTAACCCTACATCCTACCCTGGTCTGAGTATTAATCTTCATCCTATTTCTTTTCTTATCCTTAAGGTTCATCAATTCTCCAGAGTATAGCACTCCGGTTCCATACTGCATTGATGCCCCTTCCTTGGGCTGTGTCATCACTGCAGTCTATTTGTTCCTTACTTTGTGCCAGGATTATTTGTGACAATACTAAACAGGCTTGTTTTTTAAAACCTATCCTTAAAAGACACTCATAATAGTGTCCTTCTAACATAAAGTCTTCCCTTACTAAACTGTGTCATCTTCCCACTAAAACAGATACTTTCCCACTGTACAATTCTTACAAAAATCCACATCTTCCCCAGCTGAATACTTAATTTCATGTTTTGTACCCTGTCAAATGCTCTACTGTGGCTTAAGCAATACTTGCTGAATTTCCATCGCCTAAAATGTTTATTGAAAAAAAAAAAAAAAAAGGAACATAAACTTATATTATGCTGTGTTTGTCCTTTGGTATAGGTAGGTTGCATTTGATTATGTTTTTCTTTATTTGTATATACTCTTACTCTTTCCTTCAAAATGGGTACAAAGCTAAAATGCACAAATACACTTAGACAGGTATGCAACTTTTTTGGATTGCTTTTTCCTTCCTACTCAATGCCTAAATACTGGCAATACCTTTGCTGTTCTCTCTTCATAAAAGCCTACTATGACTTCATTTCACTGTAGAAAACCCTTGTATTGGACATCCATTTTTCATATGCCTGTCTCTTCAGGTATCTAAGATGAAAAGTCCTTGTGATCTGGAGTGAACTGAGATCACAAAGTTTATTTTTCATATCTTAGTTGTGGAAAATTCTATTCCCTTCCTTCCACCAGCCATCTTTCCATTTTTTCTTCTTCCCTCAAGTTTAACATAAAAGAAAATGAAGAAAACTACTTAAAATGGGAAGTGAGATTATCTTTAATTCTATCCCCATCCTCACTGCACAGTGCTTTCATTTTTTTCTTTTTCTTTTTTATTTGCATGGTTGAAAAATCTTCCACGATTTGCTTAAATTTCCTGTCTCGGCTTGACTTTTGTCAGCTATCATTTTACCCCTGCACTTTCTGACCTCTCAAATGCAGCTTTAACACTAGTTCTGACATATGCTCTCACTATGTTCTTACATATGGGTAATTTCTCTCTTCATCTAAATTCATTCCTTAATAAACACTAACACTGATTGAATTCTAAAACTGCAGACAAGTCATGAATACTTTCATAAATAAACCCAACACATTCAGATCATTACTATTTATGAAATCATGGTATTTGATACTGAGAAACATATGCTGATCAATAAATAAGAATGTCAGCGATTCTTAAAACATCAAGAAATACTAATATTTTGAATGAAAAATTATATAAATTCCCTTTTCTCCTGAAAATTAAAACTCTTTTTTCTGCAGTACGGTTACTATACCTTGAAGTGAAAAAAACACATAATAACCTGCAACTGCATCCAATAGAGATTTTCAGTCATGCATTGCATGATTAGTTTAGAAAACAAAGTTTCCAAACTAGAAGTCAGGAAATGGTGCATATCTGAACTATGTACAACATGGTATAATAATGTAATTAAGCTTTTTAAATGAAAAAATGGGTGAAGAAAGTATAAATAAAATAAGAAAATTACATTGGTGAACATGCTGAGCAGATTAGGCAAAAGATTAACATGGTAACCTACAACATTTTCTGTTTTCTTCAGGAAGTGGTAGAGTGTCTGGTCTAAGAACAACTACTTTTTCTCATCATCACCATCTATGCTTCAAGAATAATCAGAGGAATGAGGCCTGACCTATATTATTCTTTTTTCCTCTGTATGGTGACTGAAACTTTATGCAACAAGTTTCCAACAAGTCAGTGGCAGTCACTCCTGGCTTAGGTAGAGGCTCCTATTGTACAGTTGCTAACAGATTAGAACCTAGGCTATGAATCGCACATTGAGCAACATGCTTCAACAGTTAGAGGGGAGCTGGAAAATAGATGCTGGCAAGAGGTCGTGCTTATCATGAACCATGGTAAGAGTGAGTGGTGCAACAACAGCTTAGGGAGTTAATTTGAAACAGAAGCTGCTCCCTTCAATGAGGAAATGATTTAGCAGTAAACAGTTGCCTTAGTAACTAATGTATTGCCCTTTCCCTCCTTTCATTTTGAATATAACCATCTCTGAACTCAGATTTTCATCACCTTTTCTGTTTGCTTAACTGGTGTTCTTCAGCTATCAGACAGCCAAATAGCTTCCAACAAAATGTAATTCTATTTTCTTTTTATGAACTGCCCTAAAATGCAAAATGGACTCCAGGATGTACTCCTCAGCTTACCAGGCTTTGAGTAGGAGAGAAAGGCATTATATCTAAGTAGGTAAGCATATTTTTGATAGAAGCAGAAATATCAGGTGTCACGTATTCATCAGGTCTACATACGAACAATAACCTTTCTGAACATAACTTCTTTAACTATGCACCATCCAGGATGAATAAACTGTGTAGCACTTCTCTTGATGTTTACCTGTCCCTATGTAGAAGGTCAAACATACTGCAAATGAGCAACTAAACAAAGGAAAAATGAATTCTTTGTACATGTTTAGTCTCTATCTTCGTTCTAACTTCTGCAGCTGGGCTTGATTCACAGTTGGGGAAAATAAAGGAATTATTTTCCTGGATCTTAAATCTTGAAAAAGAGAGGCCCAGCCTCTTCTGGAGGTGGCACTACAGAGCAAAAAGCTATAAATCTACCACTACATAAATAAGCCATCTGCTTACTCATAAAGTCCAGGAAAAAATAATCAGAATATTCATACTTTTCCAATACTCACCATCCTCTGTAGGAGAGACAGATTTTAGGTGTACTTTATATGTCTTCTCGAGTCTTGGAAAAACATAAAACCAGGATATTATTGTTCTGAGCAGCCACAAATCCCAACACAATTCTTTTATCTGAAATTTCATGAAGCAAGCTAAGAACTGATAAGCATTGAACTTGTCTCCCACATGGAGGGCCCCCAGCTACTGATGACCACCCAGCTTACAGACAGCCTACTGAAAATTCAGAACAGGCAAAACATTTTCTGGTATCCAGCCTGTGCCCCTTACTCCTGTACTCCATGGTAATGAGACTCTCTTTTCTGTATCAGATTTAAGCCTGACTTTGCCTGGAGTTATGCACTGATGAATCCCATGAGATCTGTCTATTCTAGTCCAATTAAAAACTTGTAAATTTATACAGAAAGCAGGCCCACTTTTTCTGTTATCTGTAGGCTTTTCTGCAGCCTTGGCACATAGCCTGTACCATCCAAAAAAACAAAGAGATACAGTGTGAATTCTCAACACAAACCCTTCTATCTACGTGATTATAACTGCTATTACTATATTCAGCCAAGCATGTCCAGTGACTAGTAGCAAAAGGAGATAAAGCTGACAAAACCCCCTTATAATTTGAGAAAAGAAATTCCCCCCCATGCCTAGGTACAGGTCAGAGTCGATGCTTTGACTTGGATGGGGAAGAAGGGCCAGAGTTACAAGTCTGAGTCAAAAGTAGGACACTGAAGTTACAGAACTACAATCCTTTCCATGTGGAAAACTCGGTGCTTTTAAATTGATGATCTATGGACAGAAAATTGATTCATGAGGTTTTTCTGATGTTTCAGGAAGACTATATTTATCAATCTTTAACACCATTCATAACCCTAGAGGCATACAATTGAATTTATCATGTTCTGGCATGAGACACCTGTATACAAGCTGCAATTTTCAAGAGGAGAAATTACCATTAAGAAATTACTCCATCTAAACCCACCAATATCTGCAGTATAGACAGTGGTGATAGAAGAAGCAGATCAAGCAACAGAGTCAGATACTGTAGAAGGAGCATGAGAAACTAAAACTTTAAAACTTTGCCTGCATCTGATTTTCTTACTTTTTTTTTTTCTCTACTTAGCTGCAATATGTTTGATGTACTTTAACATCAGATCCCTAAAGGAAAAAAAGACAAACAGGAAATAAATTACACACTCTGACATGCAGTTAAAATGGCACTGAACACTACAGACTCATTCCAGGGAGGTTAAGACTCAATTATTTAAGCACAGAGCTTATATAAAAACTCCAGTACTGAAAAATGCCTTTTTACCTCTTAAGTGAATTAAGATTAATTATAATGCCCAGCTGACAGACTATTTGAAAAAAAGAGATCAGCTTAAAATAGTCTGCAATTGATTTTAGTCTGATGGTGAAAGCAGGGCTGCCATTTTTAAATGGACATTGTAAATTTGGCCAGACAGCGTAAAGATGGGGCCAGACACTGAGAGGGTCAGTCAAGGTAAGTTTCTCTGCTAGACAGCTACTCAGCTGTTTTGGACAAGTTCATGCATGGAATTCCAGTCTTCAATTATCCAAAATTCATTAGAGAAAAAATTGTGATCATGAGAAACAAAACCAGAAGAGTTGCAGCCTGACATAAAGTCATTGTTGGAAAAATGACTGTTCATACACTAGCGAATGGGCCCAATAACTTCCAAATAATGTGACTTGCAAAGAAGAATATCTAACAGTTCCACACACCATGAAAATTAATTTTTCCTACATGGCTGGTGGCTAAAGTTTCATATTACGAATCAGTGGCGTTTTACCCATCTGTTTGTAGTTAATGAGAACATGATATCTTGGATTTCATTTGAGCTTACTGAAATTAAGGGAGTATAGCTTGAACTAAACCTGCAGGATCAGGATTTATTAACATGAAGAGGTTGTGAATTTTGTTTCATGAAGGATTTTGTTATTTTGCTGCCTCACTGCTTTCAGGAAAGGAACGAAGACAGACTGCTTCAAAATTCTCAAAGGAATATGTTCAAAGACTAAAATATTCAGCACCAATTTATTTCCACATTATTATACTGTAGTATGATCCAGAAATAAAATACAAATTCCAGAGTCACTTCTGGGAAAAACTAAACAGTGTCTTTCTTATGAGAACACTACGTCATGGTGATGTGTACCCAACTTGCAAAATAGATTCATTTTTGTTAGAAGTTGCATTTTTGATGATTTCTTGTCCCAACGGGTTTTCTGAGCCAGCCTCTGTTATTACATATTTACACAAAGGTAAGAAATGAAGACTGAGTAGCTTTTGAGTGTCAGAATGCCACTGATTTTTGACAGACATTAAAGCAGTGGAATAAATACATGGAACTGTTATTAATAGTTGATTAACAAATAACTAGAATTAACAGTTGAGCTAAAATGAATGCATATTCACATGGATCTGTTTTAAAAATTCATAGGATGTGCGTGCAAGAGATAGTATAACACCAAGATAAAAGTGATTTATATAAACATATTAGACTATGAATGAAGTAAGAGACACTTCAGAGAAATCCTCCCCATCACGAGGAGGAGGTTAAGAAGAAACTAGTTTTATTCCCTGTCACTCATTATGATTAAAGTTATTTTCTCTAAAGCAGGCAATGCTGGCTGCCCTCACACAGACTCCTGGAATGAGAACAGCTGCTGTGAATATGACAGCATAAGACTTTCAGACCCTCAGGAAGGCATGTACTAGGAAGCAGCAGCAGTAACAGGGTGAATAATATAAATGAAAAAGATCTGGTAGGGTGGAGTTCTGCCAATAAGCAGGAGCAAGAGATTACTGAGGGTAGGGTGGGACAGGAACCCAGACTATCAATAGAAATGGGAATGAGATATTAGAAGGCAGATGAATTGGCTGGAATTTCTCCTGATCTGACATGCCTCACTCTCCTTACACCTTCTGTAGGTTCTGGGGCAGTAAACATGCCAGCTGGAAAGGCAGAAAGGATTGGAGTCAAACACAGAGTTACTGACTTACAGGAGCTTCTACAGCCATTTTCTTGTATAGCTGCTGTTCATCTACCTTCCTCTATCTGAGAAAGCTTGTAGATGAGAGTCAATCACTGAGACAGCAAGCTGTGCTTCTCTACTTTGGGTGGAAAAGCTCAGCACCATCCCCTGCAATATTTTCAAGGCCAACAGTCGTACACTTCCTCTTAAAAGGATAAGTCTTTCCCATGTGCTGCTACTGATTCTTTTACTTCTTCAAATATAGGTCCAGTTCCCAGGGACCTTATGTAAGGTTCACATACAAAATAATGCAAAGTGTAATCTATTATAACCACCACAAATCTTATTCATGCAATTTCTACTTTGAACAGTCTAAGGAGATGATGAAGAAAAGCAAGGCTATACAAGACTCATAATTAAACCAATTCCCCATCTCTTTCTTTCATCTTATATCTTCCCAGTCTAAAATTGAAGCTCAAATGTTCTGTCTAAACACAACAAAAGAGAGGAAAAAAATAGACACGTTCCATTAGGCTAGAATTCCTAATTATCAGGAGTGATACACAATCTAAAGTAAGACCTATAGTTCTGGTATGCACTGCAAGATGAATGCAGATAACTAAACAATGAAATGGGAAGAGGGATATAAAAGATTAAGGAAAAAAACCAAAACAGTACTGCCAGTATAACTTTATATTCTGTTACAAGTCAGGATCATGTAAGAAGCAATTATTTTCTCTACACTTAAAATCCTCATGTTGGAGATTACTTCAGTACAGGCTACAGAGCATTTAAAAAAGAAAGGCTTGAAAGCCTACAGGGTATAAAAGCTTTTTTATGATTTGAAGAGACATGACAAACATGCTCATCAGGATTATTTTCACAAACCCCTAATTTTTTTAAGCATAAATGATGTGCTGAGTAAAAGCCTCTAATATCTTCCCCATTTCTATGAAAATCTGGCTGATGTTCATGTCCTCTGTATATGCATTCATTCAGAAGTCAAAGGATATCGTAGCCATCTTCAGAGCTACAAGTCTCTGTAGTTTTAATGGATGGTAGAGTTAGATCTGAGACATTCTCATACATGATAAGCAAGACAACCAAAATGCTGAACATAAAAACCAATTGTGCCTCTATTGAGTAAGGTTATTGACTATTTTTATAATTTTGTAAATTAGGCTTATTAAACATATAAATCTGGGCAAAAATTAATTTTATTACCAGCAACTATAGACATCATATCACATATACCGACATTTAAACAGGTCTTTTGATTCTCAGGAAGGGTCTTTCTACAGCTTGAATTAAGCTTCAGACTATCTCACCCAACGCAGGCAGCCATGAGAGAACAAATTAAAAGACACTATGCAAGATATAGGAGAGCCACCCTGTAGAACAGCAATCATGAATTCTATTTCCTGGTATCAAAAAGAAGGCAAAAGCTAGTGGTCAGACAAGATAAGCCAGGCTGGGCCAGTCAGGAGAAATGGAGCGCCATTCAGTACATTTGGACTTCCTTGTGCCATCAACAGGCTCCTCAGACGTGACTTCCCACCGTTTTTTTTAGAAAGTCCTAAAGCCCTTCACAGAATCGTAGAACAAGATAGGCTGGAAAGGACTTCTGAGATCATCAAGTCCAACCCTTGACACACTACCACCACAGTTACTAGACCATGGCACTAAGTGCCACATCCAGTCTCATTTAAAAACCTTCAGGGACAAAGAATCTACTACTTTCCTGGGCAGCCCATTCCAATGGGTCTGGCAAGCATTAAGGAGGCTTATAAATGTGCTAAGAGGTATAATATGTTGCCTAACACGCTTCTCTCAGTACCAACTCTACCTATGCCTTTTCTGACAGGTGTTATTCAAACAGGAGAACCCATACCAGACATTGAATAAAGACTTCCAATGTGGGGACAACTAACCTCCCCATGACCACATTGGTAAGCATTGACTTCCTGTCACGTGTCCTGTTCTGGCAGTTTATCCTGTTGGTGCACAAATTTAATTTGCAGCTGATTTGTCTGGATGAGGACTGTTGAGAAACTGATTGTTATGATGTTATTTTCATAGCATTCAGCATACCCAAGACAGGTATTTTAGGAAATGTACATGTGGTAAGAATGCAGCCTTTTCTATGTGATAGAAAGAATCCTCTGGATTTTGAACTGACACTCATACAACAGGGAGAGCATTATCAGTCCTCATAGTGAGGCAGCCATTCCTGGCACGGTCAGGTAAAAACCTACATGTGGCTTAACAACACGTGTGTGACTTTCCTGCCAGGAGGCAGAAACCTGATGAATGCACAGGAAAAACATGGAAGGAGGCAGGTTTATAGGTCTGGAAAATCCTCCGTCTGCCTTTTCAAGTGGTTGCAGTTTCTCATTCATAGTGAACATAATTCTGAGCTGTGTTTCAACAGCATTGCTAAAACAAATTGCTTTAGGGAGTAGATATCCACTTTCCCAACCTCTGCTCGATGCCCTGCAGAGAATGAATAGTGTAGTGTTACTGTCAGTTTAAAAGAAACAATGCCATACAGGAAATAATGTACACTTTTAATCTCCCAAACGTCCTCTTTTTCAGCAGTTATTTAAAGTTTTAATACAAACTGCAGAAAATGCCCAGTATGTGCGAGTTGCTTTTCTGTGATCTCACCAGGTCCTTCTCATTATAATAATGGAAAAAGTGGTTAACTATGCTCACTGAATATCAGTTTCTCAGCACCCACTGAGGAATATATATTAATGTGCTGCAGCAAAATGGCACAGCACAGAATTCTATTTATCCAGGCGTGTTTGGCTGGAAGAAGGAGCTAGGTTTGATAATGAAATCCTGAGCCTGGTCCTTTAGAGGGTGTATGCTTCTACATGCAAGCCTCACTATATGACTAAAATTGTTTGAACTGGAAAATTCACTCCATTTGCCCTTTATACTGCAAACAGTGATGACTAACTATAACACCAAATGAAAAATACAGTGCTGATGCAGTCACACCTGGAAAACTGTGCCCTATGCTGAGCGCTGTCATTACCAATGAGCAGAGGCAGGTAACGAGACCAAAGAGAAAAGATCATTAAAGAGGTGGCACAATTGTCTTAGAAGGACTAGGAGAGCTAAGTGACACTCAGCTAGGCTAGCATGAAGAGGGACAAGCTTAATGAAAGTCCTCACTTGAACCCTGCACTGTATTTAGAGGGCCTGTGCTGGGAGGGTGCCTCAGAGCAGCAATGTTCCAGGGGCCATTGGCCTCCAGAGGCAGAGAGTGTGTGCATATTATTTCACAGAGAGACCAGGATGCCAACAGGATTTACCAGCAGCAGTGTAAACTGATTTCTTCAATAGTACTGTGAGAGTGAAAATATCTAAGGAAAATGTTGAGGGTCTGAAACACAAGCACATCTTCAAATTATCTAGATCAAGTGGCCGGTGAGATCTGCAAGAGCTCACCAAAACATGAGACGTCATTTGCCAGTGTGACCAAAACATCTACAGAAAAAATCCAATTCACTTTCATGGGTCCAATGCCCAAAACCAAATGGAACTGTAGTTACTTATTTATTTTCATGCTTCTGAAGAGACTGCTGTCTGCTGTTTTGTAAAGAAGGGAGGAAGGCAGAAATCATACACTACAAGTGCTGTAACCAAGCGTCCAGCTACAAAAGCTACTTAGGAAAAAAGGGAACAATTAAAAGTATATAAGAGAAGTTCAGTGCCAACTACCTGATGGTAACAAGCAGAAAAGACCATCTCTACATAAGGGAAGTGGGGAGGTTAACAAATGACAGTCATTAGGACTGAGAACAACTACAATACACCTGAACTCCAAACAAGAACCAGCCCTACCCAAGGTACCTCCAGGTAAAGTTTCACACATTGCTGAACCTGTTCAGGGAATGAAGAGGTGCCAAATTTATACTCAGCCATCCAGGACAAGTCTTTGAACATCACCCTGTTTCAGAGATGTTGTTAAACTACAAGATCCTCATCTTCATCACTATTTTAATTTCTGTTTGCTTGACACTGGACAAATTCATTCCTGGACTGCATTCAGTCAGTTAATACTGTGTGGGTATCTGCAGAGCAGATAATCTCTATTTTTGAAGGGTGTAGATATTATGCATAACTCATTCCACATAATTATACAGAGTGCTTTCATTTCTGGAAATGACTGCTCTTCTTGTTCCATGTGGAAGTAATAAGATACGTTACAACAAGCTCCACAGACTGCAGGAACAACATGGTATAAAATGAATTGATAAACTTACAAGAAATCCCTCTCAAATGATTTCTCATTTAAGTTACTGGGAAACAAGACATGCAGGCAAGAGAATTTTCCTTCAGCACAATGCTCACAGATCTTATTCCTTTAGGAATGAAGGATTTCATCCTGTCAAGATTTCCAATCTCCTTTCTCTTATATTTCTTAACCTGTCCCCTCCAATTGCCTGTCAGCACCAGCCTTGACCACTCACTAACCTATATCTCCCAGCCTTATCTCATATACCTTTTTCCCTGTTCTCATTATAAAGGGAACGCCCTCTACTATGTGATCCTTAAGAATAGTCCCTTTTCTTTCTCCAGTAAAAAAGTCTCCAGGAAGAATTATCTTAGAAATCAGTCAGCTGGTAAGCTGGTTTTTTACTTTGATGTTTTCAAAAAATAAATGGCAGAATTAATTGCAGCTGACTGTATCTGTAACTTATGTCCTCCTCATGCAGGCTGCCTGCTGTTAGAAGGTTCAGAAGAAAGGTGTTGAAGCATCTGCATCTTGCAGGCTCACAAACATTGTGGAAGGCTGTGCATGTGAGCACCCGGCTGGGCACAGGCACAGCAAAAGACATTTGGCTGGGGGCATGCACATGCCATGCTGACCTGCCTCTGGGCCTTCTCATGTCACTGCAGCAGCTTACAGCTCTAAGCCTGTGGCTGCTCACATCCTTTGTTCTCAGGCTGGACAGTCTCTGCTAACAGCCTTGCCTTTCTCTTCCAAAGAAAGTACTGGGATACCTCAATTCCCCAACAGAAGTAATGCTGCTGTTCAGAGCCGACAGTGTTGATAATCTGAAAATGTGATGGCTCCATTCCCCCTCTTGCTGCTAAAATAGTTTTGATACTGCATACATTTGGGACTCTTACTGACAGTGTACTCCTGTTACAGTAACCCTACCAGACACTTTGCAATGTCAAACAAGACAGCAGTCTAGAAGCATTAGTAAGCAAATTCCACAAAACATAGAAATCCTTTTTTCACCAAGTGACAGGAGCTTTCATATGGGTGACCCCTAGCTTTGTACCAGGCAACCCAAAGATTAGTTCACAGAGCCACCAAAATTATTTTTATCATTAATTTCTAATCTGGTTTAGGAATACAGTTGCTGTAAATCCCCAATCCTAACTCAGTGGTAAGAGCATATTATCATCCATTATTTCTGTTCTCTTGCACCCTTGACCTGCCAAAATATAATCTTTTCCTCAAATGCCACCATCATCCTTAGAGTGCTCATGAATCCTCATTCTTTATGCATGCAACCCAGACATATTTACAAACAAATCAAATAAAAAGGTGCTTGTTTTTAAAGCTGTGTTTGTAGTCCAAACTGCAGTTTTTCAAGGAAGCACACCATACTGCTCAGCCTCTCCCAGAACATATGAATCAAGCCTCATAACACCTCAGCACAAAACACAATACAGCATCACTGTTACAGCTTCATGTAATGCCTTATTCAGCCAAGCAAACCCACAAGAGATTTTGAAAAAGACCTTTTTGAGGACAACTCAGTAGAAAACCTGAAACGAACAAATCTGAAATTAAATTAAAATAATTTAAAAAACTTTAATGACATAAATACGCAAAATTGCAGGCAAAACTATGTTCAGTCTGTTTCTGCTTTCCTCAGTAATGTCATCATTTCAATGGTGACACATTATGTCACACTATGACAATTCACACTAATCTCCCCTTCGTCCAGAGCTCTGAGAGTAGACACCATTGAATGTCATGTGGGAAACAATCCACAAGATGATATAAATATCCAGTTCCGTGTACATTTTCACTTCAGCAAGATTTGGCTTCTCTTCTCTCCATTGGTTTCTCTGGCTCTGACCAACTTAAAAATAAAACAAGAGCACACCAGAGAACCCTCACACAGAATACTTCTGGGGAGGAAGGAAAATGTCAAAAGAAATACCAACATATTTGCCTAGAACACCATTTAGAGAGTGACATATTGATATATTTGGATATCAGCTAATATGACATTCCATATAACTGCATCTTTGCTATTCCCAGGAAATAAACAGATTTTCTGCAATATTTGTACTGGTATCATATAAACTATTTTTTCTGGACCTCATGGATCTTATAGGAGAAACTACGTGAAGATAAAAGTCTCCAAAAACTGACTTGTACTTGAAACCATGAGCTGAAACTGCAAGTTACCTAACAACTGCTTGGTTAAACAAGACTTCCCTTTCCAAGTATCTTATAAGTGTTGCTTTCTTTTTTTCTCAATCTGCACAAGTACCACAAATCCTTGAAAAGCAGCAGAAACAAACTGAAAGTCTGTCAGGTTCAGTTTTTTTTCTTTTCTTCAGAAGGGCCTCTCACCAGTCAGCTGTATCCTCATCCACAGATCCTTTGCTTCCATTTCTCTCCAGAGACCCATGTGGACTCATGACAAAGCACAGATCCCTTCTTACATGGCAATCTCCACTCATTCAGTGAGGGAAGGGTTGGTCACTCCAGAGGTTATGGCCCTGGCTGCTCCTGTGGCAGTAAGCACCTCAAGAAACCCTGTGTAAGTCAGCGGTCTGCACGGGTCTGAGGTCCCTGCCTCTAAGATGGGATAAAATGCCTGCCTCACAGCTGGGACATGAATTTGAGTTGGGGTCATCCTTCTCAATTTAATAATCAAAAAGTGTAAGAGCAGTTTAGTTGTGCTCTATAAATAGCCTGATCTTTACACTAGGTACTCAGCAAGAAAAAGAATTTCCATATTAAATAGTTCACATATATCCAGTACTAGAGGGAAGGAATTAACTCGTGTTTTGTGTTTACACTATGCTTAACATGACTGCCAAAAACCTAAGTGCAAATAAATTAAATAGACTAATGAAAAATAATATACTCTGGAGAAGTATACAAAATTGAAGCGACAGATAGTTTCAGAACACAGGACACCACTGAGGATCTTTCCCTTTTGGCCCTCCTTCCCAGAGACGATCATTATTTAAATTTTTATATAAAAAGAGAGAGAGGAAATCAAATCTAAATATAGCAGAACTCTTTGCAAGTCACATATATTTAGCTATTTCCTTCCAAAAAGAAGCATCTCAGGTTTCTCTTTAAATGGGTCAGAAATATATTGGCTGTACCTGAAAGCTTTAAAAACTGTTGTAAATCCTTAAAGAGAACTCAGACAAACTTACTTTGTACTCTTGAATAGTCATGTCTAAATTATTACTTACTATTAAATATTTGAAGTGGAAGATTTTCAAGGACTATTGCAATTTTGAAGGGGTATTAGGTGGAATTCACTTGAAACTTTGTTGGGGAAAAATAATCTGTTTTCTAATTATGAACAAAGTATTAATAATTTTTTCTTCCTGTCAATAATTTAATGTTTAGCTGTTTTCTCCAACTACACACACACAAATACCCACACAGTTGGAATGGAACAAAACTGAAATTAAGGTAAGGAGGTTAACACAAGTGGTGGTTGACAAACCCAAATGCAATAGCTAAGTGTACAAAAAAGCACAAACTAAGTCATTTTTCTATATTTGAATAGGTGCAATTTTATGAAACTTACAGGAAGCCAAGAAAACAGTGTTTTCCAAAAGTCAATGCAAAACCATAGCAAGGCAAGTTTCAGATAAACACAACATTCCTTTTGTGCCACACCAGTAACATGTTTTTCATATGAACATTATCAAAAACTGAACATCTACGGGTAAATCACGGGATAAATCAAAGGGATCTATCACTAAATCAAAGAAGATACAAACTTCTGGGATCTATTATATTAAACACAAGCAAATGTGTTAAAAAGATTCTAACAGGTATCCATACTACTTAATTCTCAATATAATTAAAGATATAATATCCTCTGGAGAGTTTAATACTTGTCACACATGCAGTTCTTCATGTCATGCAAGAAAATATTCCTTCTAGAAGCTCTTTTGGAGCTGCCAGGCATGTGCATAAAAGAGAAGTAGCAGACAAGAACATATAAGATCTGATCATTCACATAGAATTTTTTTGTGACTTACAATAGTGTAGTGATTCAACAAAATATTTACATTACTGTTTTTCAGGGAGAGTCTAATACATCAGCACAGAGTTAATGCTTAGTTCTAATGAGCACACAGTAAAGAAATATCATCGGCTACCTCTTGACAGCAGGAATGTACAAAAAAATGTAGAATTTCTTGAAAGATGATTTACAAAGAGCGAAATTCAACATCTGAAAATGTTACACTATCCTAAGCTGTTTTGCAATATCTTAATGAGATGTTAAACATAGTTGCTGTTCTCATTCTGGTAAACTTGAATTTCAGAGTTAGTTGAAATTATTCCTTGAAATAAAAGGTGCTTGTACAAATATAAGGATTCAATTACTGAGATAGGTAGAAATGCAAGAGATTTATGTACATAATGCATCTCCTGAAGGAAAGGTGCTTTCTTTATTATTTTTTCTTGTCCCACCTTCATAGCACTGAAATGCACAATTCTTTTTTGCAAAACAAACCCTTCCTAGTCCAAGTTTTAAGGAGAATCTGGAGGGGCAGAGGTCTAAGCAGAAAGCTAAAAATTGTAAAGGTATTTCTTACTGCTCCAGCACAGCTAGCAGCATGTAGGCAGTCGCTCATGTACAACTGCTCCTGACTAGAATCATATACACCACCCTGCATGAATGTAATAGGCTTTTAATAAACAGACCCAGCAATTACCTAGAAAACAGACAAAAAGAATTTTCTTAGAGGCACCCCGACAGGAAGAATTCTTGCAGTGGTAGTATGAACTTTCCCTTAAGTGCTGCCTTGAGGTCAGTGAAGGAGCAAACCATCTTCAGTAACACTGCCAGCAGTTCACAAAAGGTTTGGGTTTTCTCACAGATCTAGAGAATAAAAAACGTTAAAGTACACTTCCAAGCTTGATGTTTGTTATCTCTTGTGTCAGATCATTTTCATCCTGATAGTCCATCAGAACATACCCTAGCTACTTTGACTAAATATATGGGGCAATTATAGGAGAGGCTGTCATTGTCCGGGCAAATTACTAAGCAGCTCATCTCATCAGTGACAGCAAAATTTTCTTCAAGGCAGTGGTGCTTCTCTCCCATGGCTTAATTGTATGTGTTTCAGGTACTGCTGGTGAAATTCCAAATTCAGAAGATATACTGATGTCACCAAGTTATATAAAGTGATACTCAATCATAGGATTAAACATATGTGCCAAATCTTTATCCTCTGAAATTCCTTGCTTTGTCATCAGATAAAGGATCCTGCTTCTTTGACTGAGCCTTTCTTGAGTTCTGCTGCCTCTGGTTGACCCCCTTTTTCATTTGTGCTAGAAGTGACTGTGAGTTGCACTCTGGCAATTCCACATGCTTGATAAAGAAGGTCAGCCCTTAGCCTATGGTCTGCTTAAACATTTGGCAGGATATAGAGATACAGACAGCTGGCACTATTTTTCTGCAGAGCAGCTGAAATTTCACTTGGGTAGAAGCCATTGCCACCCTATGCAAAAGCTCATATGAGGACTTTAAGCAGCTATTTCCAGTTAGCATGTCCAGAGGTTGCAATAACTATGCCCTTCATAATTGCAGAAAATGAACTTTCTCTGTTGGAGAACCTTGCTCTTTACTAAGGTCAAAACTCACCTGGACAGCAAAACCTACAAAAAAAGAATGGCATAAGCATTCACAAGAGTAGCAAAAGCAATGCAGAAGCTGCTCCTTAATCCTAGGTGGTAATGTACTATTTCAGAAAGCATTATTACTTCATGATAACTCTACTTTCTTTGTATAGAATGATTAATGGCAATTGCCTTTGCATTTTAGTATTTTTCAGAGAGCACTTTTCCTTCCAATGAATATATTAGTGCCTCATTTCTGTAAACACCCTCCTTACAACTTGGCCTATAACACAAAACTAGATACAGAGCAGTAGAGAAGGGCATTTTTTTCCCTTGTTTTGATTTTTGTGAGAGATAAGTTTTTTCCTCTGAAGTGAGGGAGAAAATTATTCAAGAACTTCCACTTTAATCTAGCCATGAATGATATTCTAAGTCTTCCTAATGCATCTACAATTCCAGTTCTCTGTTAGATTGGTTTAATGTTAGGACTGTGATCAAAAAATGCATTTTCTTCTGTATTCCCAGGCTTTCCTAATAATGTAGAATGCCAGAGTTTGTGGGATAGGAAAAAAAATAAAAAAAGTTGCCTTTTCTGTTTTTCATGGGAACTACTTTATCTCTAGATACTACATTATCCCACTATCCACAGATATCCTTTATGGAGGCAATCAGATTAAAAAATCTGGATTTTAAAAACCTCCATTGGATTGGCTTATGGCTGTAACCCTTGCTCCCTCTTTTGCTTCCTCAATTCTCCTTTATTTTTAAATACTCTCCTAACCCCACTGAGATCTCATTGCAAAGACAGTGAAGTACATCAACGGATTGCCTTGGGTGGTGCTGGGGTCTCCATAATTAGATGTCTTTAAAAACAGATTCAAAGGTATCTGTCAGAAATAGTTTATGTGTTGCTTATCCTGCCTTAAGGCAGGACAAACTAGAAGATTTTCTTTGATGTTATGACTGTCAATAGGATTTCTGCACCTAGAACACCCAAGGATTTAAGAAAAGACTAATCTCCTATTTCTTTGGGTCAAAGATTTATTTTTATGGTCTCTAAGATATTGCAGCAGTACCCAGTTACCATGCTACAGATAGCACTAATATCTTGGATACATCAGGGAAGCAACTGGTTTGTCAGTATTAACTTCGATAGCAACAACTGAATAAGGCTGAAATGCTTCTCTGGTCAAAGGAAGTGTTCAAAGTGAATGAACCGCCTTAGTCTTATTTAAGATCATCTCAGACCTTATTTAAGGTTCTGCTGAAGGGTTAAAATGGGATGACAGGGGTCTCAAGGCCTTCTCTTAATGATGTGACTTCCTTTTGTGTTGGCAGACCACTAAGCCATATGCCTCCTTCAAAAGACTGCCATGGACTGATGGCATGTAACCGGTATGGTGATCATCTGCAAGGTAAGAATTTCATATGAAAGGTAAGGATTTCATATGAAACATGCTGGAGAATAATTCTCTTCTGTAACAGCATTTTGGTGCTATAAGATACATAGAATTTGTGCAAATTAATACAAATTTAATAATAATGTTTCCATAACAACCATATTATCAGAATCAGCTATTTCTATTACAAAATTCTGACCACAAGGTCATTGATAAACAAAACCAGTCTTAAATTCAGCAGTGAAAAGCTGAGTTTCCATCTGAAAATTCCGTACTTGCTTCAAATCAAAATTTCAACAGAGGGATGCGATTCAGTGAAACTGTTTGATCGTTGTACATGAAATTATTTTTTTCTGCTTCTTTACCAAGAAAAAGTCACATTGTAAATTTGATGCAAAACAAGTAAATAAATGTTGGTCTAGATAGTAAAATTCCTTACCTGACATTTCTATTGCAGGCAGCAATAGACCTAGGCATTTGTGCCACACACGCACACACACAGACACAGACACAGACACAGACACACACACACATAGAGGCACTTTCATAGAAGAGATCTCCAGTTTTGACCTCTAACAACTATGTAGAAGGTCAGTTTTCCACAACTTTGTAGAAAGCTTCTGTGTAACTGTCTCCACAGATGGAAAGATATCCCCATACACAAAAGAAACAAGACCCCAACAACAGTGTTTTCAATCATAGTGCCTATAGTTATTCAGAGGCTGAGATCTTGAAATTCTCAATATTGTGTGGGTCCCGTAGCAAGGATCGATGCATTTACTTATTAATTTGCTGAAACAGAGACTCTCAGAATTAGGCACAAGTGATTCTCAACAAGGCTGTCTGCAAAATTTGTGCCTGGACCTTTAGCTGAAGACTTGTTCAGAGGCCTCATACACTCCTAGCAGAATGAATCTGTGTCTGGCTCTCACTGGGGTCCTGGCTAACCTTACACTGGATAGAGTTTCTCAAGGTAAAAAAAATGAGAGTGCCACAGCAGGGTAGTAAATGGAGAAACTGAGAGATCACATTTTCTCTGGCCCAGTGACATTTAGTCTTAAGTGAACTAGAAAGGCTGAATCTATGGTGTGATGATTAGGGCATTTAGAAGACTGTAATAAAAGAAATGACTGAAATCAGTTAGAGATCTGTGCTGCTTTCTCCAACAGGCACCTAACTGCTAGCCCATTTATTTGGTACTAATCCACATTGCTTCATCCTTGAATTTCACATCCCTTCTCCCTTGTACATGGTCTTCATGTGAACAAATTCAGAAAATTTCCCTTTGGTTCTGCCTCAAGAGAAAAAGAGCAACAAACTGACATTTTTCTATAAATGAGAATTCTTGTTTTCATCAACTCAAGGCAATTGCAGACTTAAATTTAGGACCATAGCCACTAGTACTTCCAGGCATCTATACATTTTCAATACCTGCTTTCATTTTAGTTTTTCAGATCCAAAGCTAGATAAAGTGTACAGAATCCAATGTATCATATTTGAAGGGTTGAAGGGCAGCTGGGATTTATTTCACAACAGCTAATTGGGATCCCTGCTTTTGGACTTCACCAGCATCCTTCTGCCAATATAATTCTTTATGTCATACTGGTAAAGCCATCAGAATGTCAGGAGAGATTAATTTGCTTCCCCCAGATTAAAGCAGTGAACATATCAATTTAATCCAGAGTTTTGTGAGACAGTCTCTGAATCGACAAGAATAGTTATGCACTAATAAGAATTTTGTAATTACTAAGCAAAAGATGGGGTGGGGGGGAAATTACTGTTCCAGTTTGGCAGGTTTGTGAATAACTCCTGATAAGAATGAACAAAGTGTTTCTACTGTTCTTATCAGTGCTTCACTTCAATACATCAACCTTGCTTTGTCAACAGGAATAATTCAGCTGAGCCTTAGAAACGTGACTCTGAATGCATACAATTCTACCAGGAAACCCTCTCAGTGCTTTCTGACAGTAACCACACTGCTCTGGTGCTCTGTCAGGTAAATATATATGGTATGAGAGCCTTGAACTTTGAATCAAGCAGGTATCTACTGCTGTCTACCCTGGATCTGATGACATCTTGCATTAGTGTGGCAGGTTGGGAGATGCAGGCTGCCAGGTCTGGTGGCTTATGGGAATTCCTCTGACTCTGCTCCTCACTGCTGTTTTGTAGGAAAGACAAATGGCTTACAATACAGAGAACACTCAGTATCATCACATTAATCTGTGGTAGTAGGGGAATTATCCTCAGAATTTCAAAAGCTTCTTTTTTTTCCTCCATTGTATACTGCTAAGATTACACTTCCTTTCCCTATTCATCCTGTTCACAGAAGTCCTGCCCTACAAAAACTCTCTCAGACTCACTGCAATCTTTCACCCCACTCATATGTCTACACCAGCAGAGCAAAAACACCTCCTGTGCACAACAGCATGCTAATCCCTGGAAGATCCTTTTCCTCCCCTGGAAGATCCTTTTCCTCCTCTCACTCATAACATAGTCTTTACAACAGCTTGAGCAGTCTTTGAAGACAAAAAAATGCAGAAAAACTATTCTTTTTTTTTTTTTTTTTTTTTGGCTCTGAGTCATTGTATATTCCAAATTACTATTGACAAACATTTTCATACCTGAGGATCTGGTATGAAAATGCTCAGCCTATTCAATCATAACCTTCAATGTTTGGTGGTTTTGGTTTTTTTCCTCTTGGAGGGCTTCCTTAATGAAACAGAAGCTGAGGCTTTTACAATTAGGAGCCAGCCTAGTGCTCATGAAAGTTAGAGAGCAATAGGGCTGTTACGAAACAGGCTGGCACTGTACAAAAGCTCAAGCCTGCTCTGCTACTGCATCTCAATTGCTTTGCATGACACACCTGCTGTCCTAGTCTTGCTTTTCCCTTGAGGCAAGCCTGCTAATGTGCTAATTTATATGGTGCATAACAGGGGATTTGGAATAGAGGCCTTAGAGACTCTTTTTCACCTGGTGCCTTATTAGGGATTTGAGCCCACTTCGATGGAGATGAAAAACCAATGAGTATAACTCATTTGTGTCATTTAGTTCTCAATAGGTAGCCAGTTAGTGAATAATAGACTTGCAATGACTTTGTGCAGGTCATTTTCCTTAACAGATGTTCCTTTGTGAAGCTGTTATCCCATAACCGTTCTGTGGGTTTTCTTTGTGCATTAACTATGCATTCAGGAGCTATGTATTCCTTTGTCATTAAACAAAATCAAACCAATTACATGTTAATAGTAAAAAGGAAACAATTACATATTTTGCATTTCTCCAATATTTCTGCCTATTTCCCATTCTGCTTTCAGAGTCAGACGGGCTGCAAAAGGGAGAGCTCTTACTGTTTTGTTAGAGAGACAAAGAAAGGTTTGGCAACAGTTCTGGAAAACTCCTAAGCCTCTCCACAATAAGAGAATCACAGAACAGCTGAAGCTGGCAGGGACCTAAGGAGAGATTGTCTTGCCTAACTCTCTTGAACAAAGAAGGGTCAACAGGAACATGTTGTCCAGGACCATTTCCAGTTGAGTTTTGAGTATTTCCAAGAATGGAGACTTCACAAACTCACTGAAGAATCTCTTCCCCTGTACAATACCAATGGAAAAGCCTTTCCTAACATTTAAATGGAATTTCTTGTATTTGAGTTTGTGACCATTGGGTTTTGTCCTTTCACTGAGCACCACTGAGGAGAGTCTGGCTCTGTTTTCTTTATTCCCTCCCAAGAGGCATTTACGCCCGTTGGTAAAATACAAGGTTAAAACACCTCAACTTTTTAAAGCTTCTCCTCACACAAAAGGCACTGCAGTCCCTAAATCCTCTTAGATGAACATTTGAAATTCTTGCAATATAAAAGGTTAAGTGCCATGCCTCCGTTTTTGTTTGCCTTTCATTTGCAACCCACATTCCTAGGTCAAGAAAAGCACTGATAGAAATACAGCTACACAGTTACACAATAACTTTGCAGGTTAAGCTGGTTTAACTCTGGGGACAGGTGTAACATAACTTGCTGACATCTCCATGGCTTTGAGAAGCTGTCTCAAAGTGACTTTAGAAAGTCATGTACTGAATCAGATGCAGAGCTTATACTGTACTACTGGGGTTTCAGCGTCCACCCCTCTGCTTCACCTCTTGTATAGATAAATACACTGGTTTCTTGTATCCGAAGTCCAGGGAGCCATTCCTCACAGTGTTTCAGAAGTAGCATTTAAATATTTCAGGATTTAGCTATGTAAAAGTTAGCAGAAGAATGGCAAAAATCCTCATCACTGGACAGTGCACAGGACAGGGGAAGAGCTCAACATTTTGAGTCCAATATTCCACCAGTGAAAGTTTGCTTAACTGCTGCCCAAGGAAAAAGACATCTTTTATTATTATATTGTCATGTTTCTTTCTTTGATGTAACATTTGAATAGCAAGTAGTTGAAACAAAAAAATCTACCAGTAGTGATTAAGCTATAATGAAACCACAGTGAATAAAATATTTAAGTTATTCAGAATTCAAATGTATCTGGATGGGAGGAGTGGGGTAATTTCAAAATCCCAGGGCTTAGCATGAGTACAAGTGATCTGCATAGAAAATTTGCTATTTTAATTAACTATTGATTTTTTTTCTCTACATTTGGACAGCACAGGATTGTGCCCACAATTTAAACAACTCTAGAACTTTCCTGAATAATCTTGATTTATCCAATCTGCTCCACCTTGCTTTGAACTCCAGGTGTAACAACAGCCTTAAAGACCTGCTGTTAAGTGCTAACACAAAACCTTGAAGCTTGAGATTGCCCCTTCCAGATATTTTAAATGTGTGAGCCTGACAAAGATCTTAATGGAACAGGGATTTTGCATTTGCCACATTCTCCTGTCTGGAGAGGCAGATAACACAGAAGTGCAGCTTGAGCACCAGGCAGGGGCATAGGCGATTTCAGAGGAAATTGTAATAAATGACGGCTTTAGCTTATCATTCCCCACAGGCTGTTATGCTTAGCTACTGCTGCTCAGGTCTAAAGGTCTGTGAAAGCATGACACCGCCGTGATGACAGCCTGTCATCATGATACTTGTGTTCAGCAGCAGAACATCACATCTACTGCAGTGATATGTCTCATGGACTGAACTCAGGAGCCCAGATCATGAGCTGCAGCCAAGTGGCCCTTTCAGGCACCCAGGACTGGGCTGAATGCAGGCTGGCAGCTCCCCCAGAGCAGACCTGTGAGGTCAGTTCAGTGGGTCTAGCCTTGCCAGAAGGCCTTGAAAGAGCCATTTCAGGCTGTGGGAAACACTGGTCAGCAATGAATGCCGGAATCCAGCTTAGGCTTATAAGTAAACTGGCCATCCTCCCTAGCCTCCTCTGCAATGAAAGGACAGAGGCAGGCTCCTGAGGGCTATTTGGACCAGAAACGTAACTAAATGCCCAATGAGAAGCCTTTCTCTCCTCCTTAACTCAAAGTGCTAACACAGACTGGACTGCTGAATCTGCACGTCAGCTTGGTGAGCAAAGTTAAGCTCATGTCCAATTCAAGACTTAGAGCAGGTATGCAGAGCAATCCATTTACCCACTCAAGTTTCAGATACACATTTGGAAACCTATGTTTTCCTATACTCAAGCAAGACAAGAAAGCAGGGTTGAATTTTCCGGGGTTGTGTGCAAAAGGACGGTGAACTGAGGCACTGAAAGTGAGTTTTAGATAAAATGAAAACGTGTGCAACCCTGAGAGCTGCTTTTCCCCATCTCAGTGTATTAACACCCAAATTCAGTCCTGTGTTTTATAGTTACTGTTTCATGTAATTCCTTTTTTACATAGGAGCACAGAGTTAAACCTGACACCGTACTGTGGAGCACTTCAGTACACTCTGCATTTCTGTACACTGTGTATCTCCAGCTGACTTTCCAACTAGCAATACTATTGGATCCAGTCTGCTGGTAGTTTTGGGTCTGACCTGGGGGTTTGGTGCTCCCAGGGGACATTTTTGGAGGCAGCAGGGCTTGATCTACAGTTGGGCATCCCATGTCTGTAGCTTGGCCTCTGAAAATTAAAGACTGCAAAGCTGAGCTCCTCCCAACTCCTTTTTTAAACTTTCTGAATCCCACTCAGTGAGGTCAGCACTTTCTGAAAACTAAGATGTTAAATATCCTGTGGCAAACAAGGAAAATCAGGCTGTCTAGGCACTTGGAAGCAAATCCTGTATCTACCATTGATTAAAATACATTAATTCTAACATTAGGCAACACCTTTTAGTGATCCCAGAGCATCCACCCATCGCTATGCCTATGCTTATAGCAGTTCAAGGAGGCTACTTAATAGGTCAGACAGGTCATGTGCAGTGATCTATGTTCCATGGAATAAAACAGTAGAAAAATAGGTAGGCATAAGTTTACCTGCAAAAAGGGAAGGATATCAAAGATGACAGCTAAAACTGTCGCTCATGAACATGCTACCTACTATTTTACACTGTTCTGCTCACTGCTTGTCACTTCTCCCTGCTTTTTCATTTCACAGTGTGAAAGTTAAGGCTCCTTACATCAGACTACTAATGAATTACTCTGGGATCCAAATTCTAGGCAGTACCCAATACACTGAAGTTCACCTCCACAGTCCTGGCACTCATTTAATACCAACATTAACCCTAGTGTAACTTAAATCTGCCCTAAATTAAACTGGCTGTGTGAGTTTGGGAAAAAAAAAATAATTCCCTACAGTAGACAAAACCAAAATATTGCTGCTGGCCAAGCCACCCACATACCCTTTTTCAAAGAAATTGCTTGCACTGATGTCTTCTCTGAAGAGACCAATGTTATAGGTAGATTTTATAATTTGCTGAGATCAAACCAAATAAGTATTTTTATTGTTTTTATTTGTTTGAATGTAAATGTAGGTTTTACTTAAAAACTTAAGGTTTTAAAAGCCCCTTCCCCCGGCGCCTTTGAGAGATAAAGACTGGGGGGCTTATCAAGGGAATGTGAGCCCCATCCGCTTGCACAGCAGGGGAAGAAAAGATAAGGATAAAATCGACCGGGGCGTTGTCCCGGTCTTTCAGTCCTGGGCAGCCTCGCCAGACCAGTTTTTCTGGTTCCCTGGTGTCCCCCCTCTTCTTCCCCCTTCCCGGTCCCCAGCGTTAGCTGCACGGCGCGGTACCCCCCCGTATCCCAGCGCCGGGGCGCGCGGCACTGCACAACCCCCCCTCTCGCTCCCTCATGGCTAGGAGGGCTTTGATATCCCGCGGACTCCTGTGAAACGGAGTCTTTCGGCGGGAGCCCTTCCCCCACGCATCCCGGCGCCGGCACTGACCCCTCTGCAAGCCCCCGTGGCATGCGAGCTCAGCGGAACCCCCTGCCGAGCCGAGCTGGGCGGCCCCGCTCCCACCGCGCTGGGTCAGTGTACTCCCCGCCCCAAGCTCATGAATAAGACAACTTTTCCCCTCCAAAACTCCCCCGAGCCCCTTTGTCTCCCCAGCGCTGCTGTTTCAGCGCTTCCCCTGCTCCTGGTCCTAAGATAGAGCCCCGAGACACACAGCCCTGTTGTGCTGGAAAGGCTTTTTCCTGAAAAGCAGTCTGGGACTGGGCGTTCTGCCTGCAACATCCTGGCGGCAATTCCACATCGGAACGGACACATCTCCCAGCCAGCGTCCGTGCCCCAGCCACCCTGCCTGGGGATGCACCGGGCGGGGGAGACCAGGCTCCTTGGAACCGCCCGTGGCATGGCCAGACAGGGGACCCGCACCCTCTCTCTCTAAGCCCCAGCCCCCATGTCCAGTGACCCAAAATAAACTCCAACAATTTCCAAGCCTCACCACGGTCACCAGGATTCAATTTCCAGCGACTCCGCGGTTGTGGCCACCCGGGCTTTCGCGCCCGGCTGGCTCCGTGGGCAGAACCAGAGCCCCAGCATCCCTGCCTGCGTTCCGTGGTTCGCAAATGCTGCCGCCTGGGGGGACCGGTCTCTGTCGGGACGGAGTAGCAGAGACGCCGCACCCCGCACCCCGTGCTGCCCGGGAAACACCCCCCGCCGCCGCTCAACCACGCCGGACCCCCCCACGTTCCTGTCCACTGCCGGCGCCCACAAAAAAGCGAGCACACAGTCACGCAGAGTGAAACCAGCATTCGTAGATAAAAGCCATTTCATTTCTCAGCTCCGGGATGGAATCCTGCGCCTGCCTGCCATCGCCTGCCTGCCAGCCCACGGCAGGCTTGGAGGCGAGGCCCCGTAGCCGTCTCGGGAACAGGAGACCGCTGCCCCCGGACATCGGACCTGGTTGAGAACTGCGCATGATTGCGTAATACCCAGAATTTACACAACGCAGGAAAATTTCGTAACATCTAAGTTGCGCAAAAGGGGCGTGGCTTACGCAGCCAAAAGAGGATAAAAAGCGCGTTCTGGCCCACTTCCAACGTGATCTTGAGGGAGTAAACCTCCCTAAGATGCCCAGCGTGCTACTCCCAGGTAGGCGCCGTATTGCTGTTGCCCTCGGGCTTCCCTTCCAAAAAGCTGGAATCGCTAAGAGCTGGTATCGCTAGAAGTGAGTTGAAAGAGCTGAACTCACAGAGCTAAAATTGCTAATTGCCTTTTCTAATAAACTTCACTCATTTTTTAATTTTAATAAATGAATTGCTTAATACCTTTTTCATATAAATAAATGAATTTAAAGCTGGTATCGCTCATCGATTCATCGTCTATAACACCAAGTGAGTGTTTATTTAAATTTCCTAACTGTGTTTCCTTTGGGAGCACCATGGCATCCTGTTGTACATAGCCCCCTTTTGCACTAGGATATAATTCACCCCATGAGTTCTCCCTATTTTCTCCTGTACATGCTGCAGGGCAAGTGTCATGCTGGGACACGGCTTTGGTAGGTGGCAGTGCACCTCTGAGCACTGCAAGCTGGGGTCACTTCCTTATACACAGCCACAGCTACATTTCCTGCTGTCCTCACATGTACACCTGCAAATGAAGAAAAGGAAATATTTCCACTCTTGAGTTTTTTGTTTCAACAAATCTGCTTATCTTCTTTATAGTGGTCTAAAGGAGTGGACATCTTGTCCTTTATAGGAATTAAAACAAAAAAAAAGTTACAATCTTCTACTTGGGGTTGTTTGGTTAGGTTTTTTTTCCTTCTATTTGATAATCCAGGGATATCAGTACTCATCTTCCTTATACTTCTGCAGTTCCTCTTAGATTGGCAGCTCCTCCACCCTTGCATTAAAGGTCAGAGTTGAAATAATTCTCTCTAAGATATTTCTTCCTACAGAGGTTAATTAAAAAGAACAAAGGACCAGATACTCTACTGTCTTCTGTTTTGCATAGTCGTTTGCAGACCTGGATCCATTCACAACTCACACAGGAATTCACAGCTCTTCAGACACCCTCCAGTATGGACCACCAGGTTATGTAAATATATATGGGGCAGGTGCAGGACTGAGAAGACAATAACTGAAAGGGTGCTTGAACACTTAAAGATCATCATACTTGCCTGATTGACAAGGTGTTGGCAGGCAGCCTGATCACTGAAACAGCTCAGAGGAAGAAGGCATATGAGCTCAGCAGGGGATTTCTACTTTTGATATTCTTAGCTCATTTCACCGAGGAAAGGGATCATGGCTTTAAACTGTTCCTCCACAATGACAAAACCTACCTCTTCTAAATCTGCCCTAAATGTACTGGGTAGAGTGAAAAACAATCACCTGCTCAGCACCCCTCTCTTATTTTATACCAGTACTACCATAACATGAAAGTTTAAATGGCCATACAGTTGAGTAGCAATGGAGAATCAAAATAAAATCAATTTCACTCCTCACATTAATTTTGTGTCACTTGCATGCTTTCTCTGTCATTCTTCCAGTTCTCCAATGATCCACAGACTTTCAGGTCAAACATGACAAGAATTTTTTACATGCAAGATGCACATAGGGAAAAAATGCTAACCAAACAACTGTTTTAAAGAAAGAATACAAAACGGGCATAGGCCTGGGCCGGACAACATTTTTCCACAAACGGCCTGTGCTAGAAAGTGGATTTTCAAGTAACTTAAATATTTCCGTGGTTAAAAGCCTGAAAATCAAAATATTTTTCTGTGGAAATGCTTCCTGATATACCAAGCATATTGTGGCTGTTAGTTCATATCCTCATTTTTCCAAGTTAATTGTGATGTACTTTAATTTTCAGCTTCAGTGATGTGAAAATCACCCTGGAAGCCATAGAGTGGCCAGGGAATCTGATCTAGAAAAGGCAAAGAAAGCACTCAGGAATACAGCATGCAAGGTGTTCTGACACCTTTTTCAAATTGCAATGAAGAAAACACATGAAAACCACAAAGGTCTAGGACATGTGTGTTCCCTTTCTGGGTTCCTGTTTCCCCCCCTGCCTGAGAAGCACTCAGCAGTGCTCTTTGGAAAGCATGGAAGCAGAAGCACAATCAATAATGGCATATTTTTCTATCTTCATGAATAAGCAATGGACAGCAGTCAAAGAGAGGATGTGATTCTATTCTCAGCATTGTTCTCACTGACTCATCATTTTATACCTGCTATAGAGCTCAGGAAATTTCTCAAAGGGTCAGATTCTGTATCTCTTACTTCTGCTGAACAGTAAACATAGCTACACTGAGAGACATAACTTCCTGAGAAAGCTGATGCAGACTGTGAAGGCAACAAGGGCAAATCCCCTAAGAACAGACTTCTTCACCATGATGAAAAAGTACCTTGTTTTCTCTGAGAGCAAGGGATATTCTAGGGTGGAGTAGAAGCATAATCCCATGTGAATATAACCAGAGTTCAGCAGAACATGGTACCAGGAACACCCTCAAAAACAGGGCCAAAGAACAAGTGAAAAATAAAATGGAATCACTAATACCACTTCATCCTTTATTATTTAAAAAAATTTGGCACCTGCAGAAAAAGAGACAAAATTGACAACATTGCCATACTTACTGTTTCTGGCTAGTTATGGAACCATGGTTTCCAGATAATACTACTTTTTGTGAAGTCTGATATATTTTAAAGTTCTTTGTAACAATTCATTGCATAATTCAAATGGCCTCTACACAACAAACAGCTAACATATTTATGCTGGCAGAACTGTCAGTGCATTTTTGTTAGAAGAAGTTTGGAGGTCTGCTACAAATAATCTCCAAAGAGTAACTCTAATTAGCGGCTAAAGTTGGCATATTTCCTGCTATCTAAAATTAGATCAGAGAGTTAGGCTGAGATGAAAAAGCCCTATTAACTCCCTAGGCTTCCAGTTCCTGTTTATTGGTGGAAATTAATGTTTTGAACTTTATTCTCTATTATCTAGAGAAGTCTGGAGTCAGTGGTAACAGAGTGGTTTGAGAGAGACTTTACTGCCAGTTGTTCTGTTGAAGTACCATAGGCACTCTACGTAAATATCCACAAGAAAACTTTATTTAATGGTTACATGAAGCTGAACAATAGTCAGGAAAGATGGTTGAGTGGCCAGCATGCCAGCAGCCTGGCAATTAGAAGTAGGAGACATTCCTTGCTCCAAGGTACTATTTAATCATTTCTGCATGACCCAGAAAAACTCACTCTTTGGGGGAGGGTGAAAATGTGGGAGATAAACAAAAGGTTGGCTATAGTTAAGTGAATCTTTGTTTTTCCTACAGCATGTGGAAACAGAGAGGCTCATTCAGACAAAGAAGCCCAGTTTTTTGGTGTTCAGTGACTACAGTTAGCCTTTGTGTAGACATCCATTTGTCATCTGTAAAACAGAAATAGCACTGCTCCACCTCATGGGAACATTAGACAGATGAATACTTTCCTCTGCTTCCTAGAGACCTCGACCCGACCCGGACGGGCACAGCAGAAGCAAACACCTTAACCATCTCCCCACATGGCTCTCCAGCTTCCCTAGGGCTTTGGTGCTGAGACTGGGCTTTACATTTCATTTTGCCTTCCACACAATTTCAGCAGCTCTGAGGTTTGCCATGGCTGCATGATCCTCTCCTTTTTTTAGCTCCCTGGAACTTGGAAAATATTAAAATGCATAAGCTTCTTTTAAACATCAGGACAGGTAGAAAGACAGCAGAAAGAAAGGCACAAGAAATCGTCCTCTTGGGAAATATATTTAAACTTTAGTTCTTAGAATTTCTAAACAAGGAAGATATTTGTCAAGCTGTATTTTGCTCAATGAAACATATGGGGAGGCAATTTTTACATCTCAGGGCTAAGCAGAGAAAACCTATGTAATTCTACAGTTAACATGTAGACAAAGGAGGAAATATGTTACTAGGTCAGGCTACTTTTGTTTAGACAGAGCTGTAGAGAATTTAGGCTGTCTTTTAGTTCTGGTAATCAGCCTGAGCAGACAAATCAGTATCTTAAGCTCTTAATAGCTACAGAAAAAAAAAAGAAAAAAAAAAAAGAAAAAGAAAAGAAAATTCAGGCTTATATTTCAAAAGAAAGTTGTGGGTTTAAAGCAATTCATTATCCTATCAGGTAATGTGGAAATGTTTTGCTAAATCCATCTAGCACAACAGAAAGATCGACAATTTGATAAAATCTGCAGTGAAACTGAATCTTCACATGTAGAATGCCAGTGTACAATCACCCTCTCCTCCATATCACAAAGTGTACCACACAGACCTTTGCATTTACAAGCTAAGATGATTCCTCTCCATCTTTCTAACACTCTGTCTCTGCAGTTCTCCTCCTGAAGAGGATGAACAGGATCTGTTTAAAGAGATTTTAAGGACAACAGTAAAAATCTAGCACCTTAGGCTTGTCTTAATAATATAGTCAACATAACTGCTCTCTCAGGAGTGGATCCCACCAAAACAATCAGTCCTTTTCTTAACAGCTGACAATGGTTTAAAGCCAAGGTGGTGGCAAAAGAATCCAGTGGTCAAAACTGAAGTGTAGTTCATTCTCCTAGCAACTCAGACACCCTTTGGAAGGGAATACAGGCAACACCCAGTTGCATTCTACCAGAGCTGCAGTACCATCCCAAAGGTTCATTCCTAGGAAATTTAAGCATTTTCTCTCAATTCCTTCCAGCAAACAGCAACATTTCACAGCAGGGGAAGCAGGGAGTGCATCTCTGAAGTCTCATGACTGAATATAGGTATGTGCAGGGTGAACAAGGAAGGCAGGGATGAGTTCTAGGGCAGAAGTCTGCATAAGCAGGCTCATTTCTGTCACCATAACATTAGATGACTAAAGCAGAGCTACTTTACATTTCCAGGAAAGCAATGAGTAAATTGAATGAGACTCCAGCAACTAACCAGAATCTTACCTGCAGACTGAAGTACATTGCAGAAAAGTGTTTGTATAGTTACTATGAATTTCATATGTCTCTGTGGGTGTTATCTGTACCCTGTATTCCTGGGGGATTAAATAATCCATTTGGCAGGAAGACATAGAGCCTGGCAGGGTTGCCCAGAAATGTGAGATAGAGCAATAAAGTATCCTTCACCTGGTCTGCTTAAGAAAGCAACGGGCCTTCAGCCAGCAGAATGTGTTTGGCTTTCGACATGCTCTGCAAAAACACACTAAGGGTCAGGGCTTAAAAACTCAGGCTGAGATAGTATCAATTAAGACAGCAGTGCTCTCCACTCAAGCGAATAGTGATGGAGACTGTTTAACAAAGGGGAATTCTTCAGCCAAAAGGAGCCCATTTCTTGCCAGAGGGCAACATGGAGACATTTGGTCTTTACTGAGAATTTAAACCAAGCCCAGGGACAAGACCAGAATCAGCTTGAATTCAAAAATCTGATGCTTAATATTGATTTTTTATATTTTACATTTTAACCCTGTGGATGTTTATGTTGCTAAGCCTCTTTCCTTAGTGTATCATTCTGTTGTCCTCTAATAGTGTAACCAGGTGAAATCCACCAGCAAACTGTGGAGTTTGGGAGGCCCAAGAAGCAACCTCAAATTGAACAGAAGGCCTGCAGGGTGCAATGCCACAAGTAATAAGGACACTTGGAACTATTACAAAGCTGTGTATGTAGTCCCGGGAAATTAATGCCTATGGACTAATGTACTTTGAACTAATCACAAGAGCCTTGAGAACATTAAAAGAAAAGGATGAGACCTGGTTTTAACACAGATGATATATGCTTTTACCAAAGAACATGTTACTATTCTGAACCAGCTTTCCAGCTGTAGTTAATAAGCTCCGAGTTCAGCTCCATTTGGGAGAACACAAAGCAGCTCTTTACGATTTCCCCACCCTAGAAATGGCTTCACTTTGGTCTGCTCTCCACCACTGCACTAGTCCCAGGGGCATCTTTAACTTACTGGGAATTCTTGTTGTTTAAGCTCTTAAGGTTTAGTAGAGTGGCACAGAGGAGGTATGACAACTCAAAGAAGTTAAGCCAGTATTTCCAGAACGAGGGCAAATAAAACAGGCCAGCCTGTACTCTTTTTGCTGGGAAGGCTGCTCCACAATACTCCAAGACCTTTTCACTTGCTGACTCTCTCCTGGTGTCCTTGACAAAAAAGGAGAGGCAGCATGTCTACACCTCTAGCACAGTGAAAGAGCAAGTCCACAAGAGCTTGTGGGCATTGCATGCTCCATGTCCTGCCCGTGTGTGCACAGCCTGTGCAGGCAAGCCTACAGATGAGTTAATGCACACTCAGGCACCTCCTCTCTGGGTATTCTGCAATCATTCTTGTATCAGTGAAGCAAATCCTGACACCCTGGAGATGCCCTAAAAACCAGTATAGGCACAGCAAGCATGCCATCAATTTCTAAATTTCCCAATTATAAATATGCTGGAATCTCTAACCTAAAATGCATAATACCAACCAAGAACAAAGTGAATGCCAAAGAGCCCCTTTAGCAAACAGTTACTATGTCTCTGTTCACACCAGAGTAGGAAGGAAAGCCTTTCTGTTAGTATATTTAGCTAAATACTATATTAATATTGGTTTATAAATGGTTAGTTCCTCCCCAACTGCTCTATAGAGGAAAGATGTGTTTAGCGTTGTTGTTGTTTAATTGTGTATGCTGTTATTTATTTATGAAGGTAACATTAAGAAACATACCTTGTGTATGGAGCAGAAAGGACTTGGTCTCCTGGTGATTTTAAAGGAACTTCATTTCCTGCCTCTGGCAGCTGCATCAAGTATTCCTGAACCTGACTCTTCCATGGAATTTACCTGAAAAGAGGTAGCACAGGTAAGGATGTAGAATTGTCATGGACTTTACAGAGCAAAATTTTAGAGTACAGTAAAAGCACAAGTTGAAAAATTTTGATGAAAATGCAACACAACAGTAAAACAGATTTGTCGTACTGTTTTTGTTTTGCCCAGTAGACACCTCTGCATGCTGCCATCTTGAGTCACATTCTACTATTTCAATTAAGTATGAATGTTGCTGTCAGCATGCAGGCAGTTATCTACATCTTTCTGAATCTCCTTTTACTGAAGAGGAAGCACAGTGCATGTATCAACATACTTGGCCGTCCTTCACCAATCTTTAAAGTAATTACAGAGTTCTCTTGTAGTCAAGACACATTATTCTATACAATATAAAAAAATGCTAAGTTATTATAGACTGCACAGACAAAAATTTTAAATACTTGACACAAATTGAAGGAATAGTGTGTTAGAATTGTAGAAGAATATTGAAATCATTCCCTTAGTCACTCAAGACTTCAGACTCAAGGGGAAGAAAAGATAGGGGAGCCCAAAACTATGTGATTTTATAGAAGTTGTGAATGAGAAATCACACATGTAAAGCTGACCATTTTTTTCTGTACAAACATTTGGTGGCCAGCTTCTGGAGAGTACTAAGGAGTCGCTAGAGACCAAGAAATAGTGGAACTAGAGATACAATATTGCCAGCAGCAGTGTTGGTGCAGAAAGCTGCATCTTCATGGGTTGATGCAAGTGACACAACTGGGTGATTTTTTAAATTTAATTTTCAAACATTTAAACAGCATTGCTTTTCATAAGTGCCTCTTCCCCATATTTCATTGCAGTGCTACAGATTAATAGAAGGAAGGTAAATCATCTCCTTTTGGATCTCAGGTTCTTGCAAAGGCTTATAAGAATCATCTCTCTGCCTGTAATACAGGTAAACTTAAACTTCTGAGTTTATTTCTTTAAATCATGTATACATCTGAAGAAAGGCATTGCCAAAAGAGATTTTTATTTCAGTGCACTAAATATTTTTACTACTCTCAAGCTTATCAGCAAAACCAAGGTCAAAACCAACACACAAATTCCACAGAGCAATACAAGCAGAAATTATGAACCTTACTTCGCTGGAACTGCTGGAGTTCAGGTCTGAATGAGGCATTTGCATTTGGCAAGAGGTGTTTTCTCTATCACTAACTTTGGAAAGTTTGTTACAGCAGAATTTTGCAAGCTGTTTTCATGATGGAATAGTGATATTAACTTCATAATTCAGTATTGCTTTATCTCACTTAGTCTTTACATCCCTGGGGGATCAAAAAATTATGTTTATATATAGCCAATCTCATTAACTGATACATTTCATGAGATTCCACATAAAACTGATGTCATATACTAACATGGCCTAAGCACAAATACAGTGAAAAGATTGATGCGTTGTCTGCGGTTCAAGACCACTAAGACTAGAGCAACAGGTGGATTTATTACAACCCCCACATGCATGTCTCATAAGAAAGCACAGCAGTGAGCTTTCCAGCATTAATGTGAAGCTTGTGGAATGCAGTTAACTGACTGGTTTGGCTAGATGGTGGAACAACTCTGTTGGCTTCCTTTCCTCATGGCTAAAGCAGTTCTGATAAAAACCAGCACAACTGTAGAGTAAGACTTACCTAAGTCCCCCTGAGGTATCCTCTCCAACTGACTGATCTCCTCCTTGAAAGGTAAACCCTCTACATTAATCTAACCCCAAAATAGCAACATAGGATGCTAAGTTTACTATTGTAATGGCTGTCAGAACAAATCTGACCACATCATCTCAGGGTCACTGAGGGCTAGAAGTGGCTTGTCAGTACATTTGAGAGCAAACAGTGAGTAAAGAGGATGCTAATGAATATCTGTTGACCTCTAGGAACCCTAACTTCAGCTATAACCAGTTGTCTCTGGTTCAAGGATCCAGTGTTGCAACCAAATATCTTTTCTCTTTGGTAGTGCAAATACCAGAAGAGTAAATATTAAGAGCTCTTAGGGGCTTAGGGGCTCTGACCAATGGTATGGATACTTTTACTGGGAAAATTCCTACTTTCACTGAATTGCCTACTTTTGCTTCTGTTTGCCACAACTGTCAAGTAAGACAAATAGAAAATGGCCCAAGGACCAGACTGAGTCTTTCTAACTGCCAAAGTGTTTGTGACATACTGCAACATCTGTACTTTTCCTGGAACAAACCTCAACAATATTGCAGAATCTGCTTCTGGAATTGGCTGAAAAACACAGATGATGTAGCCAGACCAGAACTCTAGATCACACACCCAGATTGGCATGTTGGCTCAGCATTTTGACTGCAGTGCAGAAAACTGGTGATTATTTTTGTCATTAAAAGAAATGCAGGTGGTATATAGTTGGAGCACTGCTATCAAGTTCTAGCTCATACCCCTTATGACATGTCAACCAGGAACTACTATATCCCCACAGTACTCAAAAATAATTTATTCTTTATATTATCAGAAGGCACATTCTGTCCCCTAAAAACTTTTTTCAAGGACTCCACAATCGGTTCAGCTTAGAAACAAGCTAGTTTTACTGTAGCTAGTAAATAGAGGTCTTATTCAGCTCTTCTCAAAACTGGATGCAGAATGGGATTTTGCCATCAGAAAGGTGAAGGGATAGGACAAGCACTGGGCTGTCCTGCAATGGGAAAAGGAGGGTAAGGAACAGGCCTGACCAGAGAGTCAGGCTGAGCTTCTTGAAGAGTGTTGATGGCAGTTTCTTGAGTAGAGGAGAAATAAGAAGTTTTCAACCATGGTGGATTGATGCTGGTCAGAAGCCAAGCAACCACACAGCATTTAAGTCACCCCATCCTGTTCATTTGGATGGCAGACAAAATAGGAAGAACAAAAGCTAGGAAACTTATAAGTCAAGATAAAGACAGTTTAATAGCTGAAGAAAAGAAGAAATAAAGCAGCAATGCAAAGGCAATCACTCACCAGCTCCCACAAGCAGACCATTGCCCAACCAGTCTCTGAGCAATGGCCACCTTGGAAGAAAAAGCCCTCCCGTACTTCTTGCTCTACCACAACTTTTATTGCTGAGCATGTTGTTATATAGTATAGGATATCCCCTGGGTCAATTCAGGTCAGCTGTCCTGCTGTGTCAGTTCCCAACCACCAACCTACTTTTTGGGAAAAAACAAGCTGTGACACTTTGCGAACATTGCTTAGCCATAGGCAAAACACTAGTGGGTTATCAATACTGTTGTAGCCACAAATTCTAAACACAGCACCATACAGGCTGATATGAAGAAAGTTATCTCCTGCCCAGCCAGACCCAATACATCAACTTAGGCAAAACCAATTCCCCAATGTTCCTCTTAACTTTTAGCTTGAATAAAAGAAAAGGAAGAAAATCGATGTCTTCCTTGGTAACACAGTGAATAAAGTTGTTTTCCAAGCAAATGGGCAATTTGGGAATGATATTACCACATAATTCATCAGATTGGCACAGCATACTGAAGCGCAAATCCATCATTTCCTGATTGCATTAAGAAATCATTCTTTAGCCTGGGCTCAGGCAGGAGTATGCTGCATAAAACCAATTCAGGGAGTTTAATACTGTATCCTCAAGAAAATATCACTGACTCCAAGTGGGACACAATCAAGGACTGTTGGTGTATTCCTAAGCAATGTTATTTTTATATATGGTTGTGTAATACATGATATCTAGAATGCAGAAGGTCTGGTTTGGCATCCATACCTCTGGACTATGTCTCTTCTGGGGCAAAATGGTGTTGCTTGCCAGTCAGTGCAGTCACTTTATAGCTGTTCCTATTATAAATTCCACAGCACTGTACCATGAAAATTGGCCCTCAGTACTTTGTACTAGTTGTCACTTATTAACCAAATCATTTGAAAGGCCTATATAAAACCTGCTAAAATCTAGTAGTTATGGTTGTGGGATTACATCTCTTCAGACCAGGAATCCAGGACTCCTAAAGGGAAAGACAGGTACCACATAAAATACTGGTGACTGTAGTTAACCAATGGAGGGGGCGGGGGGGAAGTAATTAAATAATGGAATCCTGCTTCATCAGGCAGGATAATTAAAAGTGAAGACAAGGAGTTCCTGTTCCATAAATTGCTCAATGGTGCAAGATCACAGACATAGGTGGAAGGCGAAAAAGCACAAAATTTCCACAAAGAGGAATACAATTTCTGTGTGGTATGTATCTTAAAGTCATGAGAGGATCGAGAAACTGAGAACAGTGTAAGACTGAAATTGACAGACAAACCATTGCTAGATGGTAGACCAAAGAGTTTTTGATAGGAAAGTTCTGACAGTAAAAACTACCTTTCTTTTCTAGTGCAGCATAGCTCAGGGCAAGGCAAAGGCAACATTACAGCTGCCCAGAAGGAAAATATTTAGGTCCCTCCTACATTGCCTGGTGAGAACTCAGGTACCCATGTTTCTAATGTCAGATCTGTTATGGTTTTACAGAGTAGTCCTGGTCAAATCATTTCAGAGCAAAATTGAAGAGACACAGCCCTTCCCAGATGATCATGGAGAATTTTACAACCTGCAAAACATTTGAAATGGACAAAAGCCTTAAGTACTTTGTGGCATTTCTATGCAGCATGAATGAGCTTCTTCATAGTGGCAATTTTTGTCCCTCTTCTGAGCTGGAGATGGAAGGAGAATATCAAAACAGCTACTCTTGATATGACATTTTATAATGCATTTCATTGCCCTGCTTGAATCTGGGGTAAGATTTACTGAAAGTCTCAGGGTCTGAAGTATGCCCAGAGTCATTTGGAGAACACTTAAAACTTCTCTGTGCTTTTACATATAATAGGCACTATAAAAGAAGGGGTAGTGCCATAGATCCTGGGTGGACTCAGCAAACACAATCTTTTACACTGGGAAAACTACAAAGTCCAGTTGTTTTCCTAGAAGTGATGATGACACTGATTGGAGAAGAAGAGGGTGCTTCAGTGCTCTGCCTGTGAGCTGGCATGTTCTTTCCATCTACCCTTGCCCCAGCAATAAAGGCTTCAAGCCTGACTGGAGGAAACAGAAAAAGTTTAACTCCCTATGTATATAATATTACAAATGGAGCATTAGTTTTCTCTCAGGTATTAAAGAAGTTAAGAAAAACATTTTATGTTGAAAGAAAGTATCAAAAGATTCTTCAGTTCTTTATTCAAAGACAATGACAAAGGAAAAACCTTGGAAATGGAATCAGGGCATCTCACTAGCTCAACTGAATAAAAGATCAGAAGGGGAAAAGCTGTGTGAAATAATTCTGCACCTAGAACTCAATCTGCATTCAAACTCAATTTATAGAAGAATGAATGATGGAGACAAGCTTAAGGCAAGCAAGCTCCAATCACCTTCATTATTATTATATGAGAAAATACAATCACGGTAGTCAAAATACTCACTAAAAATACCACCTTCAGCACAATTCTCCCTTTACAGTAGTTTTATGTTTATTCAATATCAATTTGTGAAAGAGGCACTGATTTTCATGTCCACCTAAGAAGAAAACAGTATTTTATTTGAAGGATATGCTTGCATTTTAAGATCCAGGAACATCAATGCTGATCCAGCAGAAGACAAAACTGATTTACTCTTGCAAATGTATTTAAACAAAGTGAACTCTTTGTTTATCTACTCTCTATCCTGATATTAGATTAAAAAAATGCTATGCTTAGTCTTTAGCAAAAGCATAATCATATACAAATATATTTTAATTGTAACTAATCTACTTATTATTATAGACATAAAAGGATCCTAGAAAAATGTATGGGGCTGTCTGAACCTGCAGAGATTAAAACAGACCATACAACGCAGGCAACTGATGCAAAATATTTAATGCAAGTGAAGCCCTGGTAACAGCAAAGTAAAGTCTGCCATAACTAGTAACAGAGACATGTCAAAACAGAAGGGGTTCCAAATCTGAGGCAGCATTTCTCAGTGAAAACTGAACTTCTGGTCTCTGAGACTGGAACACATGACAGGTCAACCACTGAAATGGCCAGAATAATCTAGTAATATTGTCATTAACTACAGACCCAACCAATTTTTTTTTTCCTTGCAAATCTAAAACATGTACCACCTAGTTCTCAACAAAAAATATACACATGGAGTTTGCTATATTGCTACATCAGACCTAACTGGCACCTGGCTTGGTATTCAGAATGATTGTCTTTCCATTTATATATCAATGTTGCAACTGATGTTATGAAACAGTCTCATTTACAGATACAGAGATACTGAAAAACTCATTTATATAAACATACTTCTCCTCCAGACTGCACAACATACTCAGTATTTATCATGGGCATTGCTCAGAAAGCATTCATGACTGGTCCCAGTAACTCACATTGTGTGCTCTTTGCAGCCACAAAGCCATCTGCTTCCTGACTGAATGATTCCCAGGCCACAAGCAGCTCTCTCCATGTTCTGATTCAAACATATAAATATTCACACCAACATTCACAGATGGATATATGCTGGCAGAAGTATCTATAACACTTTCTTTCCTGGGAACTAAAGCTTTTTAGGAAATAAATCTGTGGTGGTAAGAGAAAAGGGGTCAGGCATTCTGTAAGGCAGTTGTATGTGAATGTATATTTGGAAACCTTCTGTTTTTTAAAGTGATACTCACCTTTAATCACAGTCATTCCACTTAAAAGAGGACAAAAAAAAAGTAGTCACAGCAAAATTCTCTTATCACGTGTCTCAATCATATCTGTCACTCCCAAGGCTTTTCCACCTAATAATTCTCAAAATATGCCAACAAGAATAATTCTCAAGCAAATTGTAAAACCTAAACAAACAGAACAAATTAATCTATTGATATTGTAAAGGCTGTAATATCATAACAAGCCTGCACAGATCTAGTAGCATACTGATATTAAAAGTCGAAGTCACCCGAGGCCCCCAAGCCTTAAGTCTGTTTATCTGTATCAGTTGTCCATTGTGTTTCACATCACTTTGATTCTTCCATCATTTGTGTGTTAAATGCCTTTGAGGTAAGAGGTAATTAATATTTCCAAAGCTATTCACAGTTAGTATTATGGTTTTAATTAAAATAAATAATGCAGTAACAAAACTCAACTGTCTGATTACCACCACCCCCACTTTTCTCTCTCTCCCTTTTTCCTTCTAAGTAAAAAGCAAAACATTGTGAGGACCTAGTTTCAGCCTTGCCCTTGAAAATGAGGTGATGTTGCGCAGTGTGTTTTGAATTCAGTTCACACTCACAGCACACATGCACACAGCTGTCATCCCACTTTGATAGTGAAAGCAGACTAAGATTATAGTAGCAAATGCCCATGACCTTGAGAATTATCACTACTGATATAACAAGTCTCCTCTTGGTGTGTAGACACATTCAGGAAGTTAAACTATTAGAGGCTGTTCCTCATAGCTATTGTTGTATCTCCTGGAACACCCAAGGAAAACTGTTTTTAAAGCTCCCGGGTCAAAATGTACTTGCTCAAAATTCTTAACAACTAATGGTTCTCCTCTCTTGCAGGTACTTAGTGACTTTGCTAGATTTCTTTTACATAGAAAAGACTCGGAAATTACAATGATATAGCATAAAACCATAACCAGATGCACTATACTGAGCATGGTGGTTCACATACCCACTAAAAGATATACAAGTTTCAGTTCCCAGGCAGGTCTGTACTCAGTAATAAGTTCCTGAGAAAAGGAACTAGTGGCTAGTGTAGCAGAAATTCAAGGAAGCCCTTTTCAAAGCTTCATCCTTCCCTTTCAGATCTATTTTTCTGTACTCAGGACCAAAGAATATTTTAAAAATTAAATTTTAACAAGTAAAAGCAACCTTGCATTCCAGGAGGAACACAATGTAGGGAAAGGAAGACACATATCCATAGGAAGCACAGAAGTATGTTCAGCCACAGTTTATGATAGATCTTGTTTTTCTTTAAACCTCAGCTTCTAGATTTTTTTTTGGTTTATTAACAGCCTTATGTCTAGCTGTTAATAAGGCAAAGAATATCCTTAAAATATTAAAAGAACAATATAACTGTAGCTCTTCCATTTTTCTCACAGCATTGCATATTTAATATTTCTCTTTAGGCTGCAGATCCTGGGAGGATAGAGGAATGATAAGGCAAGATTTTCCATTTTCATTAAAAACAGCTTCTTTTTATCATTCGTGGTTGCAGAGAAAATGCACTCACAAATGTATTTCAAAAGCACTCCGCAGGTCAAAAAACTGGAGAGGAAGGAAATCCAAAGTGTGTTATCGTACATAATCCCACATTATGGGGCTGGGGCAGGAAGGGGAAAATTAGAATACTCAAGGTGTGAGAAGTGCTGGAACTGGTGGTGTGACCTGACTTTGAAGACCACCTGCAAACAACAGCCTTCATTTCAGGTACTGCTGTTTCAGACGCAAAGGATGATACTTCAGGTGGCATCATTGTTTATGATGTCACTCAGGCAGAAAAGAGAGGACTGATTAAATGGGCAAGATTTACATCAGGCATGGTTTGCGTCATTCAAACTACATGAACATCATTTGTGGTTCAGACTACCAAAGGTGAGTTCAAAAAGCTAAAATATAAAACTCCAAATCTTTTATGCTATACAGCAGGGTTACAGCAAAGTGTAATTCCTTCTTTTCAGAGAGGGAACTCAACTTTCATAAGTCTTGGAAACCAATAAGGCAGAAGTGTTCCAAATAGATGTTACAGAAAAATGCACAAAGACAGCTCAGAAAAGAGACAAAGAAGGGACAGATGGTTGTAAAAGGCAATCCTAGTCTCTCTATACAGAGGTGTTATTTGCTAGCAATAGTTTTATTAATGGCACTATAAATCTCTCTTTCAACATAATAGAGTATTTTTGCCACAATTTCCCACTCTCTCTGCTGAGCTGTATCAGGCAAAGCAACAGTGACTGGCATGCTAAATTTGGGTGTCACAGTGACATGCTTGGCGCAAGATGAAATGTCTGTTCTAGAAGCTGCAAGTGGAGCTGTGTTCACATCACTAGTTTCTAGCCAATGAAGCACACTGGTGCTGTGGGCAAGGCATCAAATCAAGCTGAACATGCTCTGCTGAGCTTGCTAACTTAGTCCCAGCAGGACTTCTGGCTGGGGCCAGTAGCAGAGCGGTAAAACAATCACTGGTAGCATCATGGGGGTCCTGGAGCAAGGGATGCGGAAGGGGAAGGACCATGGGAGATAAGAAGGCAACAGTAGCCATTTCATACAGAAGAAGTGGGACACTGCAAAACGTGAGCAGAGAAGAAGGTTGAGGCAGTCACTACTGCAAGTGTTGTTCTGAAAGCTTTGGGAACCATCAGTCTATTCATGTATCCCCTTGGTTGCTATCACCGGCATAGCTGAACCAAGGGTAGCAACAATGGGGATTTTGGGCAGAAGTTTTCCAGTCTGGACACAGCCCATGGTTCTATTATACTTCTCTATAAAGAAACATTTCACTGATGCCAAGACAGTTCAAAGAGCAGATACTCTGAAAACAATATTCTCAGCTGTGTTTTTCAGCAAACTGCCTCACGAGCAAGACTCACTCACAATTAGTTATGTTGGCAGCCAGCACTACATTGTACCTAGTGAGACACATGCAGTAACTGAATGTGACATGCCACCATAACGACACATCAAAGGAGGACATTTCAGAAGACAAAGTGCTCCAATACAAGAGGCTTAAAGAGGCACTAAAGAATTTATGGAGAACGAAATGCAACTTCAGGGAGGGTGATGAAATTATCAGCCTCACCGAGAGCAAACACGGAGCCAAATGGCAGGATCATATAATCTCGTACTACTGACAGACAGCCTTGTCGGGAGTCTCAATACATTCATCTTCTTAATTGAAGTTGAGCTGAACTGATTTGACCAGATTAGTACCATCAGACAAAAAAATATTCAGAAAGAAAATTTTTAAATTTTTTAAGTGCTTGATTTTTTTGCATTAAAAATGACTGTTAAATGCAATTAGTGAGTAGGAGTTGGCAGAAGTTTTTCATCAGAATATTCCTTAATCTTTTCAGTATAGGTGTATTTTTTCAAAGATGTTTAGTTTTCTTTAAATGTTTTCAAATTTTCACATACAAAAAAAAAAAGAAGAAAGGATTTTAAAGAGGAAAAAAATTGGTCTTCTCTCCAAAAATCCCCAGCTGTTTTTTCATGAAAGTCAAAAAATACTTTATGGATTAAATACAACTCGCCACTCCCTTCCTCACCATCACACACTGCATTGCCCTTCTGCTACAAAGACCAAGAGTCTGATTCAGTGATGGCTGACTTGACTTTAATGAGAGCTGAAAGCACTCAGTGGAAATGAGTCAATGCCTCACAATGTAAGTCCTTAAGATGTGAAGTAGAGTGATGCCTTTATTCCAGCTTGCTACCTGCAGGCAGGAGGATGTATCAGTAGCAGCACTGGGCAACTGCTGTTCATTTGCTGCATGAAGAGCAATAGCATTAAGGAGTCTTTGGCTTGAACTGGGCAATGAGGTAGTCTTTGTTATGTAGGATTGATCTGGAACGGCTCAGCCACCAACCAAGTCAAAGTCCTGCCAGTCTCTTTGGCTCAGTCCTGGCAAATGCACCCTGTGCTTTTGACATAAATAATTGCCCCCTTGCAAATCAGCAGAATCAGCTTCAGTTGTTCCCTGCAGAAGACTTCCTATGAGACCCTGAGAAAGTCACATAAGGACAGTTTTAAATGTACTTAAATTTTTCACTTTTTAATGCTTTTTAAGTGATACCAATTGCACTTGTAGGTATCAATGAGTTAAGAATGATAGGTTTTTTATACCAGCAGTGCAAAGAAGGGCATAATGTGTGACCAAGACAAATACATACAAGTTGTGTTCAAGGTGTTCAAATAATACACAACATGGACCATAGGAACCACACACAGGTTCTGATCTGTAATTCAGATCGTTGCCATGGAACAACTACAGCATTTTCATCAAAAAATTTTATCTTTTAAGTATGTAAACATCCACACCTACTACACACCTACTACATCCACACTACAGGTTTGTACCTTCTGTTTGGGGTTCCTTCTCCTCCACTGCAATAACCTGAGCCTCACAAATTGCCCACATCATACCCGCTAGGCAAAAAATGCCATATGCTGTAGCTTATCTGTAGATACTGGAATGCAGTTGGCAGGGCAGTGTGTATGTGCTAAATTATTAGTTAGGTCACACAATTGCCAAGTTTTCCTCTCATTTCCCACAGTCTGGGCAGTATTTGGATAGATTTTCTCTTCCCTGATGCCAATTTATAATTACTTTATTATACTTAAGACAATTTCAAATTTGCCTGAAATGGGGAGAAAAGGCAACACTGGCTTAAATCGTTTAACAAGGAGCACTAGATGGCACCCATTGGTACATCTGAAATAAAAATGCACTGTATTATATTTTGAAAGCTATGCAGACCAGAAAAGAGGAAGAGAAAGCCACCATCCCATCCTAATCCATATAAACAGAAGCCCATGGAGTGTTGGTTTCTGTATGCCAAAATGCCTCAAGAAAATCTGCCTCTTCAACACGTACAGCGTCACAGCACAGAAAGCTGTGACAAGGGTAAAATCAGCACACAAGAATAAAATGCTGTATTTGCAGAGAAACCCAAGATATTATTGGAGATGAACTGAGCCTCCATTTTCAGTATCAATGTCACAGGTGCTTCTAAACACCTTAAATATCATTTTAGGAAGGACATATACATACACACTGGGACTACACAGATTCTTCTCTCTCACATGACATGGAGTGCACAGCAATAAGATGGATGAAGAAGGACAGAAGAGGATAAAGGAAAACTGCTTAGTCCTCCCATGGTCTACTCTGTGTCTTCCTTGAAGTTACTGAGAGCCTGAACCCAGCCCTGGCCTTGACAGCTATTAGAAGGCATCAAGGTAGAATACATGCAAAAAGGAGAATTACTGCATGGACATACCAGTAGTAGATACTCATAAAGAATATGGAGCACAAGGCTTTATGTTCTTCTTTCATTAGGAAAATCAGAGGCTTGAAAGAAGACTAAAGAGGACACTGAATTTTGAGTTGGCATAGTCTACCTCTCACTTACAAGGAGAATTGCTTCAGTCCTCGTAGAGCAACAGAGCTAGGCATCAAATGAATGCCTCCATTCTCGTCTAGTGTCCTTGGGGCTGTGATGTCCTCTCTTAGAGGGCAAAGTTCCCCCTGGAGCTTCCTCAGGGCTCACCTGGAGCCTGAGCTTACACTGGCCTCCTGCGTAGTGGCACTGAAACCTGGGAAGCTGTAGCATGTAAACCTCCCACTAGGGCCAAGGCCACTCAGCTCTTTGCAGGAGGCAGTCCAGCTTCCACAGCCCAACTTCTGCTTGAGGATGACAACAAAAATCCAACTGCTCAGGCACAGCTGCAGCAACAGGGCCCCTTTTACTGAACTTGTCTCTGATATGCCCAGCCCTGCTGAGCCTGTGGAAATCAGGTTTACAATAGCAGCTGCCGCCATTAGGTCCCGCTTTTGTGATTTTCAGCATTATTATGCTGTTTGCGAACTTCACTTTAAGTGACCAGACTATAGGCTGGGAGAGATGAGACTTAGGAAAAAAAGCGCACATACACACTGACACACAAAGTGTGACAAACACCAATGGCAAGGTTGTGCTAATAGCTTGTTATTTAGTGACATAAAATCGCTTCTTAGATAATACAGGCAGCCTAAACCTTTGACTGAGACAACAGACACACTCAAGAAAAGCCTGTTTCACATCATTCCACATGGCAGTTAAATGCACACAGGACACAAAATAAACTCAAAGAAAACAACTGCCTCTTTGCCAGGGAAAAAATAGGCCCGTTTTGCTCACATATGATGACAGGGAGGGGGTAAAGCACTCTTCTCACAGAGAAAAAAGGCTGAAGTGGTCTTTGGAAAAGTTTTGTTTTAAATTGGAATTCTAAAGGTGGCTCTTGGAAGAAGCTGTTCTTTGTTCCCTCTCCTCTCTCTCACAGGAGAGCCCACTAATTTCAGCCTGAATCTTGACCAGGACATCGGGAAGCACAGCAGCAAAAATAAAGCTAAATACATGTATCTAAAAGTCCTGTTCCACATTTGAAAGCTGAACAGACGGTGGTTACGTAGTCACACGCTAACTGATATGATTGCACCTGTGCAGTTATCTAACATGGACACAGATTCAGTGCTCCAAAGGTGTGTAACAGCCCCCTGTGCATTTGGAAATAGAGTCTGTGTGGAGGATGCAGAGCCCACTGAGGAAGTTAATGTCCAACATGGCTTAGTATTCCAGGAACCAAATTGTGTTTATGTGACCCTAACTGCATGAAGAGCTGGTACAGATGAGGAAACAGCATGGTCATGTCCGCATGCAAATATATTTGTGAACACATAGAGCACAGTGTAGTCATGCTATGTTGCTCTGTCTGGAGTCAGCTCAGGCTCAGAGCTGGTCCTGAGCTGATTCCATGCAGCTGTTCCTATAACTCTCTCCTACACTCAGTGCACACAGAGTGGATTACCACATGTGCAGCCCCATCTCTGTATAACTACTCTGACTATGGATTCAAGCTGCCTCCAGGCATTTTGCCTGTAAGCCTGTCCAGACGGGAGCACACTGAATAGTACAAAGACACCAGAGGTAGTTTACATGAGCCCCTCTTCATTCAGAAACAAGAATATCAAAGGTTCCATAATCCAGGATGCCTTTGCTCCTGTTGCTATATACAATGACAACCATGCAGGACACATGCAGATGCCATTAATCCATGCATATCCATGCTAACAGCACAACTGAAGAAGCACAAGTGATGGTATCAGAAGAGCTGTGTTAATTTACATAATCTAAGGATCATTATCCAAGGGAATACTCTAGACCAGTGGCAAAGATGATTGCAGTCACAACCAATCTGTTCCTACTGAGCCAAAAGTACAATTTCTGATTTGGCAGGGCCAATAAACAACTGACCCGCTTACACCCCTGTTTACAAGAGCTTGGCTCTGTAACCTAGCGAGAGAGACAGCCCTGCATACACCACACTTCACTCTATGGCTGCTAATTGTCTTGGATGACTATTTATTTATATAAATAATTTACTTGTGTATCCCGCCAAGAAGACACCTGAGCCCTATATCATCTGCTAATGCTGACTTTAATGATCCATGGCCAGCACATGGGCACCACCATTCCCATTCTGCTTCCCCAGCCCCCCAAATAAGTCCCTTGCCCATCTGTGCAGAAGGACAGATTAAATGATCAAGGACTAACAATGGTGAGGCCCAGGACGAAGCGACTTATCAGTCTGAACACAGTTCCTGTGGGATCTGACAGGCTTCCTTGGGGCAAGTACTCTGCAGATGTGGCCTCGCTACAGAGACCTACTGTCCTTGGTGTCTAGTGCAGGCGGATGAATTATTTGTAGTAAATCAGTTGGTCCAGTGAACTTAGATGACATTTCTGATCCTTGAGTCGTAAAATGTCCAGGGCCACATTTGTGGATGAGTTTATCATTCAGCAGGTTTCAGTGGGCAACAAACCTATTTCGATTCATGAAGCTGCTGGGATGTTTTTCTGATGCTTTAGAGCCCAGCCATGAAAACATAACCACAATTATGTACCTTTTATAAGGGATGAACCTTAGCCTCAGCAAAACCCTCAACTTTGAAAGCTTTAAAAACTTTCAAACTAGGCTGAAATCTAACCTTGTAAAAGGTGTGTGTTTAGACTAGGTGTCTTTTAATCCATCGCAAGTAACAGATGTTTTTGATTGATATGTTTGTATCTTCTCATAGTACCAGGATAGGCACTGTAAGCTTTGAATATAAATGTAGAAATTTTATTTCCATCAGGAATATAACAGCTGTTTCATACTCATTTCCGGACATATAATTTTAAAGAAAAACTATGACAATTGAAATACCTAAAGTTTGTCAAAATATTGCTTGATTCCATCTGAAAAGCTTGTTTGTTCCTACTATATGTCCCAGCAACTCTGTGTAACACAGCCCAGTACTCCAAGAATTGTGCTTTAATTTTCATAACACATTACTATCTATTAAGTGAGACATTTGTGCCACACTGTATTTTATTATCCTAGACTTTAAATACTACAGCATTCCCTAAGGGCTCATTTCTTCAGCTATGCCTGTCAGAACCCTTTCCTCACATGTTTTGTCCCATTAAGGCCTGTTGGTTTAATTTTATGGATAAAAGTTTCCAAGATGAAGCTAGATTACTAGAGCGATGACAACCCGCACATGGAGAGCTCAGAATATTTACAAAATAGTCCAAGCTGAACATAATGGCACTGAAATGTTTATCACTGCTGGAACAGAAGAGTGCACTGCTATTGCTAATTCTCCCTGTTCTATAGCTAAACAATTTTAGTCTCCAGGACGGAGAGTAAAGAAATATTTACCAGCACAACATGCATGCACTAAATACACAACAGAACTGCAAGCACACCACATGCAAAGATACTAAATGTCAACATTGCAGCCTGGAGCAGGTGCTTGCATTCAAAACCAAATGTATTGGTAACCTTTCTGCCAGATGTATTTGGCAGAAAGCTCAGTGTTCAAATATAGGCTCCTCTGTAGCCTCAAGAATGGCTCCTCTAAACATTAATTAACAACAAGGATGTAGAAAAATGTAAACAGCTTCCTTAACCTCTTTAGGCAGATATTGCTTTCCCTTTGGAAATAGTATGTATATTAAAAAAAAAAAAAAGTTTTTAATATTAAAAAAAAATGAAGACTGGGGAAAGAAATACTACCTGATGATGGAAAACAAAAAATCTCAGTACCTTCAGTTTTATGTGTCAATAGCAATGACCACCAAATACCTGCTTTTCAAATATTCCTGGCTGTATTCCCTAGCTTTGGTTTGCTCATGAGTCCTTGGTCACCTGACAAAGACAAACACCTTTTCCATTTGATAGTGTTTCCCCTTCCCTGTATCCTGTATTTGCTAACCACCTCCAAGTTTGTTGGCAAACATTAGCAACATCCAATCAAGTCAGAGAGGCATAATGCCCAGCCTCTCAGAAAAGGTCTTCTCCTGCATTTCTGGAATATTTTATTACTTCATGACATTTTTGCCACATGCCATATCAGTCAGAAGATATGACGCACTTCTCCCTAGCAGGTGACAGGATGTTTCCTCTTTTAAATTCTTTCACCTCATCCTACCTCGCTATTCTCATGAATCATGCCTTCACATAGTCCTTCAATAAACTTCTCTAGATATGCTCCTGGACCTCTCATTAGTTTTAGCAGGAGTACAGTCAGGTTTTCCTTCTCCTGACCAAAACTTCTTGTAGCACAGATAAAGAACAAACCTGATTCAGATTCCTACTAGATGTCATTTCTATTGTGATCAGCAGGAAGGCTCATTAGCATTCACAATCCTGGTATACAAGCAACACCACAGTTCATAATCAGTACTACATGTGGCTAACCCTTGATGCTCTACAAGACAAAATTGAGATAACTTCACTTAACATATCTTCACTCACAATACTCTCAGTGCAATTATGTGACTTCTGATACCACACAACAAAACTAATATTAGCCACAATTTATTTACCCATATATCTGAATTGTATGGGAGGTTCAATTTCAGCTAAAAAATCATACATAACCTTTCTTCCCCCTGCTTCACCAACAGGTGGTGGAAGACAGCACCTTATTGGTGGAGTCCAGACTACAGGCATTTATGTAGACGTGACTGGAAAACCCAGTTTAGCAGAGAGAATGTGAAGTAATAATGCAGCTTTCTCCTTAGAGTGTGTATCAATAAAGACTGCTTCAGACTCTCCATGGAAGTATGTGACTTTACTGTGTCTGTGAGATGAGGCATTAATACCCAACTTACAGCAAGAAGGTAGAAGCTTGGAAAATTTTCTGATGGAGCAGTAAGTCCTCTACTTCACCAGTGTATGACCTGCTGGTTCTAGGAATACATGCAGCAGAAAATTTGGGAAATATATTTGAAAAGCAGATCCCCAACCTAAAGACACACTCACAGAGTGAAGAGTTCAGATTTCAGTACTTAAACTGGCTGCTCCAAAGACACTACACTCTGAGATCCCTCTAGACCTGGAACAAAATGAGGTCTTCTCAGCTAACCTAAGGACAGGCAGGACCGTACAGCTCTGTGTGATACACATGTTTCTGCCCTGTACCCTCTATGCAGTTTAGAATAAGACGTTTTTCAATATTGATAATTATATCAACCCATTATACAAGCTAAAAGGCTCTCAGAGCCCTGTGCAGCTTAAGTAATAATAAATTATATTAATCAATAATATCCCAAGAATATAAAATAGTTAAGAAATGTGGTCACTTTTCTGTTTCCAGTTTTCAAAAAAAAGAACAATAGGCCATTTTCTCACTTGGCAGTCATGCGTTACAACTCCTTAGTCATAGAGGAAAACCCAGTCCATTACATCTTCTTGATTCAGGCAGACCTCCATATATTTTTATTCACTTAAATATTTTGACTGATGGTCAGACTCGTTTCAATTTATAGCTTCTTCCTCCCTTCTCAAAAAGGCTCTAAAACTCGCATTAAGACTAAACAGCATGACAATTCACAAATCCCAGTTCATACCATTTGGTAAATAGCTCCTGTGTGACTGCTTTTCTTTTTCTAGAGTCATCATGTTTCAATGCTTTTGCATCCAACAAATTTCCCCAATCATACATCTACTGCTGTCCATGCTGTAGCCTCTATCAGTTTGTCATCCCTCCCATACATAGTATGCTAGTCTCCACTTTTTCCTTCAAGTGCCTAGTGACCCAGCAGGTGTTTTATTTGTGGCTTTAATAAAAACATTTCCCTCAGAATAAGGGAGATTCAGAAGACACTGCAGATGAGAGAACTAAAGATATACAGCCAAAATAATGGGAGTGTATTTCCCCAGGATCTCGAAACACACGAGAAAAAAGGCTGTACTGCAGTGGAGCCTCCATTACTACCCGTCACTGTGGAATGCTGCCCTCTGGAGGCTACAGGCCACTGTGCTGTAGGACATAACGAAAGAGAAGGTTGCTGTGCCAAGCTCAGCGCTACCCAAACTACCCAGAGCATCAGGAAGAGAGATTTTCTCTTTTCAGTCGGTCATTAACTTGCTTTCCAGCCCCAAAGCCACTCAGCTTGTATGTTTTATCACACACTTTTTTGCAAAACAACTAAAGTAGCACCTTTGTGAAATGCTTTGGGTAGGAAACATTTGGTAAATCTTGTCTAGAAGCCATACCGCTAATTGGAAACCCTCCCTTCTGACTTTTGACAATCAGGCTGTACACTTTGGTGTGCAAAGTCATTGGTCTACATAAACACTGTAGACCTACATGTACATTGAGGCAGCAATCAATGGTGACTTGCAGAAAAGTATGGTTTTGCTCTGTGTACTCTGCAAATATAGCAGTGACCAGATCTATACAGACAGTTTGAGAAAATTTGGGGCTCAAACTTCCTCTAAAAGCTTCTTCTGCTTCCAAAAGTTCTCATAAGTTTATCCTCATCTGTTTGGTGAAATGTTACATGAATCAGTAGAATTTAAGGGCCATGTTTTTGGCGAATTTGCAGAGCAAATGTGCTTTTATTTCCAGAACTGATGATTCAGTCATCTGTCCCATTAATTATTCCCCTCTGAATTCACTTAGTCTCAAGAGTTTTTCACTCCCAAAATCTACTTTCTTCATTCTCATCCTTTCTTCTCTCAGGCACAACCCTCCGCAGAAGTGGAGTATAATGGATACCTGGTTAGCATAGGAGATGCAATCTCATTTTTGTCCAGGATGGTACTAATGAAGCTCAGCAGAGTGATTAATTTATCTTCGTGATATATTTGCTTATGTCAGCTCCAGGAAAGATTCTGTCAGTCAGGTTAATGTTAACACTACAGTATCAACTCTTCAAAGCTTTAGCTAGATCAGATATGATATAGACATGACACAGGAATGATTTTCACCTATCTGACTCAGGGAAAGTGAAAATGAGGTGTAGGAGGCCTACTTGCTTCCAGTCTCTTTGTATCTCCAGTCACTCACTCACTCACTCACTCACTCACTCACTCACTCACTCACTCATCCTTTCAGACAACCCGGGAATATGCTGTGACAACTGGGAATGCATGTGTTTCTAAGATCCTCTTTAAATTGCCAATGTGAAAATGTTTTGCCCCAGCACATCCCTTGATCTCAGAATACAATAACATTAGAATCAGAGTATGAATAGTGACATAAATGATTTACAGTCCGTTGCAGGCATACCCAGTGTTAGAGTTGCTACTCTCTTTAAAAGGGAATACATTTCCCACTTTGAAGTGGCAGATGTACATTGAAGAGGAAAAATATTTTTAAAAATATTAAAATAAGATATATTCCTGTTTTCCCCAGGCATAAGCATCCTTCTGCCTTCTTATCTGTGTTGCAAACACCTGGCTTAACTCATTAGACTCCCAACCAGAAGGTAGCAATCATGGGGAGCATCAGCTAGGAAAAGCTGCTTCTTCAGCTAGCTACAGATACAAGGCTCAATAAGATGAAGAGCCAGGATGCATGCTTCAAGACAGAGGCACATGGAAAATAGAACCCTTAGGTGAGCACAAGAGAGAGATCATAGAAAAAACCCCTCACAAATAAATAAACATGTCCCATCTCTCTCTCACCCCTGCCCCCAGCACCTCTTATCTCCCTTCTCCCACAAATCAAGTTGGAGCCTGAGAACTGCAGACATGTGGTCACCTTTCACTTAGCAACAGTGAAAAACATACCTCCTCTTCCCTGCTATTTCCTATTTGTTATTAACTGCTGCTGAAAATCACTCTCCCAAAGTTACAAAGTGTCTGTCACCAACACACACTGTTCTGCTGGGAGAGCTGCTTCATGGGGGCTTTCCTGAATCCACTTCAGAAAAAAGCAAATTAGCTTGAAATATTAATGGAATGGTACATCAAACTCACGTAATGTGCGATTTAGGGAGTGCTCACACTAATCCCCGGGCTAGAGGCAGTAATTTCTCATTTTGTGGGTACTGGTGCGAAACCTGAGGCAAACACCCTGATAGCTTGCATGGGACTGAAAGGAGTATTTTACTTTTGTCTTAAGCAGAGATAAGGTTTAGCATCTTTGAGATATGTTTAGCAGACCATGATCAGCTACTCAGCACTTTCTAACGTGAAAACTTCAAACCACATCTGAGACAAACACAGAAATGCTGTTTAAAAATGATTGACCAAAGAGCATAAATTAACATACCACTTTATTTATCTTGACAAAGGTCAAGACTGTCTTCTGCACCAAATCCCAGGTTCCTACAAACCTTCCCCAGCTGAGTCTTGCATGAGCATCTGCCATCATTCCTCACACTACTTTGGCTAAGAGCGCAATGCATTGATCACATTTAATGTACAGCTTAACTCAGTCTTCTTGTGGTGCCTCCACTCTCACAAGGTTTGTCCCTTTCTGAGAGAAGTTAGTAGAAACAAAATTTTGGAATAGATTTGTGAGTTTCACTTAGAATAAAGATATCTCAAAATTCAGAAAGATGCTAAAAAGATCCTTGCAAACCACATTTGAAACACCAGTTTTTTTATAGCCCCATCTCATCCACCACAAAGAAGTAAGACATGAATCTCTTTACCAAAGACAGCAACATTATAGAAGAAGAAGACAGGACTATAAAGATCCTGTCTTGGATCACCTGGACACTATTCCTACCACAACAAGCAGTGAAAATACATAGGTATCTGATCTTAGAATTTTAACCACAGTAACACATTTTGAAACTCTCCTCCATCACCTCAGTTGACACAAATGGTCAGCCTCTGTGTATGCCTCAATAGAAGTCAGTGGCACATCACCATCCTCTGGGTCAGGAGCACCATGCCCGGCAGTATGCAATATCACCATTCTTTCTATATCTGAGCTGCTTTGGTGGTTGGTGAAGGCTGCTGAGACCACACTCCTGACTATGCTGCCCTAGAGAGCCCAGGAGGTTTTGCAGGAGTAGAGGCTGATTCTATTTCAGTTTCCTGCACAACAAGACACCACAGCTGTACTGTCATTATGCAGGGTAGGGTCCCAGATCTAAATGACACTCTGAGTTAAACCATGATTTATTTTTTTATTTTTTTAAATCAGTCACATCTTGTATAAGCAATCTCAACAAAAGAAAAACCTGATTTAAAAATGGATTTTCTATTTTGCAAATTGTGAGGTCAAAGCACTTCTTCAAACATACAAAAGAGGGACTACATCTTCCCTATTCAGGAACTGTGGCCACTGAAATATGCACTGTCAAATCAAAATACATACAGCACTGAGAAATGGAACAGAATTTTCAGGTTTGAGTTTCAGCAAAGCTCTCAACTGAAAACCAAAATGTTTGTTGATAAACAAACAAGAAAAGTGAAACTTTTAGTATAATTGTCCTACTATTTATAAGGCGTGATTGGATTTTTTTTCCAAAATGGAAAAGTACTTTTTTCTATGTGGTGCTTTAAAATGCAGTCAGCACAATACATGCAGAATCAAAATCTACTCTGTGTCCAGGACACTGTGGAGGGTTGAGGTTTTTAGGCTTGGTCTGTCTAACTGCAATTGTAGCTTTAGTCTTTTTATCAGAGTTAACTATTTCCAGGTAACTGTTTTCAGACCTGAGATATCCCAAATGTCACACCAGAGCTGTCAATTCCAATACGAAGTTCATTTATGAAGGATCAAACGGCAAAAAAACAGAAGGTGAAATCAGCACAGGTTATTGTTTCCAGTGATTCAAGAACACTTGACTTTGAGACTAATTCCTTATCTGTGTCTTAATTTATCACATCCTAAGCACAAGACAAGTCCCTGTTCTGTTCCTGGCATTTAGGGAAATCGCTATTGCCGTGCGACAAAGGCACACATGAGCCAGCGCTCTGCCGACCGGCTCATACGAACAGCTGACAAGCGGAGGGAGCTATCGGTCTATCGCCTGTGGTGGGCGGCTCCCAATTCCTCTGCAATTTACCTTACCTTAGAGCAGAAATTGCAGCTGGACATACTTTTAGCATGTCTCGGCACGAACAACCCTGGGCTACGCCCTCAGGTGTGTGCAGATGGATACAGATAGTCTGAGGAGGCGGTGACACTCGAAGGGCTTTGCAGAGCACAGACCTGCTGGGAGGCTGGGCTACTGTGGTACCTGATGACCAGCCCACGTTAACTCTGCCCCATATGGGCAAAGATCTAAGTGCTGCACCAAGAGGTAATGGACTTATGTCAAGATGCCCTACTGACAAAAGCAAGGGCTGCCCAAAACTGTCTCTTCATCTAAAAGTTATTTTCTTGACTCTTTGTGTAGCTAGGCCAACTTAAAAACAAACTAACAAACAAAACAACAACAAACTAAAAACAAAAACAAAACCAAAACAAAGGAAAGAAAACAATAACAAAAGCAAAAAAAACACCCCTCAAATGGACAGATGGTGAGACTTGAGCAAATCAGGGATCAGTTTCAAGTACTGTTAGTACTCACTGGTGCTTTCATTGGGAATTCACTGGTAATCACTGTGCCTGGCCTGAACATTTGTCGGCAAATCTTGGTTATTTTAATTATTTTATTGATTATTTCCCTAAGCTGTCATTCTGAAATCTCAAAATGAAACACAACAAATTGCCAAGAAAAAAAAAAAGCAAAGTTTGTTCTTTGTAAACATAACTGTATAAGAAGTTATTCCCTGAATATCTCAGCTCTAATGAGCAAAGGTACATGCACGTCTGTGTCTATTCATGTGTGTTTTCCTTAATCTGTGCTCTTCTACAAACAAGTATGAAAATACCAAGTACAATGAAGAACTGATACTGAAGTTATGAAACTTCTGGAGCAACATATGTGCGTACTTGGTATGCAGCTCAAGTAAAGCAGACCCTGACCCAGCAAAGCACTCCAATACATGCTTTATGTTAAGTCTGTGAATATTGTCACTGAAAGCAAATGAGACCACTTGGTGCTGGAAGTGTTTTGCTGGATTAAAGCCTAAATAAGGAGGGGAACTGAACAAAAGACTTTTTATGACAAGTAGGTGAGAGAATTCCCACCAGTATAGTCAGAAAAAAAAAAAATGAGTGGACACTTTCTCCACCGGCTACTAGGATATGTAGCTTCCATTTACCCATGTCACAAAAACTGCAAATTCCCAGGAGTGGGGGGGGGAGGGGGGGGAGGGGAAAGTCTTAAAAATATAAAAAAGTTAAAGGGAAAAGGAGGAAGCTATTTTCCCTTAAATCATGGTGAGTACTCCATGACTTCAAGACAAAAAACCTACTTTTGCAATAAATCCCTACACTTTTAGGTGCCTGGAAAACTATGATCATAAAGGAAAAACCCTCACCAGTTATAGAAAGATTTAAAATAGTGAAGGGCTTACAAAAAACAAAATAAAGGATAAAGACCTAGTTCTTTCTAAAGCAAATGATCTTATATATTACCTCAGTAGTGTATAGGCATCTTGGGAAAAATAAAAACCAGTCTAAAGTCACACAGAGGTAAGTACATGCAAAAACCCCAAGACAGGGTAAGTTGGCATTTAGAACTATACCAGAATACCAAGTGGCCAAGAGAGAGCAGGTCTCAGAGATGTAGCAAAATGGATGCGATTTGAGTACACAAGACCAGTGAAATGGTTCTGGTCTCCTGAAATGCAATCCCCCATCTCTTCAGAGATAAGCAGATCTGCACTGTCCCTCCCACTCCCACTCTGAGACATAGGTAGATGTTAGCAGTCAAGCAAAAGAACCTATCAACATGGCTCATTCAAAAATGAAGAGCAGGGAGTGGAAAAAATCCAGCTTCATATACCTCAGCTCCACTGTATCTCTGCCACCTCAGTCACCATATGTGAATTGAGTGTGAGCATGACTGTGGCATGGATTATACCTAAGGAAATGATTCTGCAAACAGTGGCCTTATGTCAATAGGTTTTAGATTTTCTGTGCTGAATCACAAAAGCTGGGTGTGAAAACATGGTGAGGAAAACAGCAAAGGTTTCTTGACCAATTTGATGATTAAACCCTGGTGGAAAGTTGTTCATCCTAAACATAATCTTGCCAAAGACACTCTCCCCCTCTCCTGTCAAAGAGTGCTCATCCATTGGACTGCTAAAAGTTTGCAGTTTTTGAGTAACTTTGCATAGATGCATTCAATACTTTATTTCTCTGCCTTGATTCCCTGCAATATACTTGTCATCTATCATTTCACTCCCATGTGAAAAAGCCCCAGGCTGTTGTCAGAGTACCTCAGAGACAAAAGTTTTTGACATGGAAGAAACAGGAGCTGGTATAGTGGCAGCTCACATTCATATCATGCTCTCTGAAGCTAGTTTGGGTGTTTTTTAATTCTCATTTTTATAGCCTACCAGTGAGATTACTTTCACTGAGAAGATTTATTCAATTTTGCGTAAGCGTATTATTTTTTTCTGGTAGGTCACTTTCAGAATATTAAGGAAATTTGGCAACAGGTGATTTCTAAGTTGCATTTGATACAATCCATACACCTCTGACGTAGATTTCACCCAGCTGAGGGCAATGTCTTGCACAGTAATATGCATCCCTCATGAGAAACCCAACCACAGGCACATCTCGGCTCACGCACTTGAGACTCTAAAAGCCTCAGATATCAGTCTCAGAATAATCATACTGAAAATGACAACTTTCTCAGTGTTAAAGATTACTTCCCTTGAGGCTTCTCAGTTCCTTCCCCACAGACTATTTTCCTTTCTTCATACTCATGTCTTCTTTCTCACCTAACTCTCTCCTTCCTCTTTTTTAACTCTATTGTCTACTATATTCTTTTCCATCTTTCTGTCTTCTTTCCCTTCTCATTTAACCCTTCAGCAAAGAGAAGAGAACCTATCTTCACTATTTACGTATATGTCCCCAATTAGGCACTTGTCTGGGATTTGATTCATGGATGTCTCTCTTAAAATTCATACTGACACATGGGAGGGCAATAACTATAGCAGCAAACTGATTTCAAACTTGCAAGGAAAGATTAAATAGTTTTTGAAGGTCTTTCTCAGAGAATCACCAACACTATTTTGACAGTGAGTTAGGCCACCAATTAATTGAAAACATCTTTATTTCTGTGATTATGGGGAAAAAAATTCCAAATTAATGCAATTATTCCTGAGAGTGAACAGTGATCAGTTTGAGTAAGGGCGAATAAAAATGATGGATTGGGGTTTGGTTTATATGTATATAAAATTGATTCTCTTATCTCAGGACTGTTTTCTTAACATTAATCTTTTCCATGTATTGTGTGAATTATTATTTATTTGGCAACTCTTTCACATCAGTTTTGTGTGAAGAAAGAAATCAGACATACTTTACTGCTTAGCTATCCTGTTGAGTCCAAACAAACAGTCCCATTAGGTGACATCACCCTTACTAACCTTTAAGTAATTCCACCTACACAATGCTCCTTCAGCAGCACTTACACACAGTGAAATGGAACATAAAAAAAAAATAAATCAGAAAATGTTGCCAGTTGGATTGAGTCAACTGTATTTGTGAACATATCATGAACTACAATGCAATTCCAAGTTGCAATGAGACATTTGAACCTGCACAACTGTAAAACTATGCACAAGCACTTAAATCTCTTCATATAGATACACCCTTGCCCTCACATAACCATCCTATGTGACTGCAGTAACATTATGACTACATAATACATAAACTGAACAAGTAACCAAATAGCAGTGACCTCCTTAGACAAGTTATGTGAAAAAGTTACACTTTGCAAAGTGATTTGCCCAGGTAGTGGTCCACATATATAATATTTAAAATTATGATACATATTCCACATTGGCTTCTCACATCACAGTTGCTGGATGTTGGCATCTCCATCTTAACTGCCTGGGAGATATCTGCTTGTTACTGTCAAACTATTTATGTGCACACGAGGAGGTGCATATGCTCATCAAAACTGAGGTAGAAAGAGTTTATCCCTCTTTTGCATTGCCTTAGGGGAAGGTGTCTGTAGAAGACTGTTAAAACACCTCTTCCACTGCTGCAGTCACTGCCTTTTGGGCAATCCCTACTTTTATAAAACTTAATGAAGATATTCTTAGTTAAATGAAGTTTAAATGAGACTTCATTATTCTTTCATCTCTGAAATACAGTACCAGCATGAATGGATATATTCCAACATCAAAATATGAGCATTTCTATTTCTGGTCTTATGTTGGCTTCTTATACAAGAAAAAAAATTGAAAGTAACTTTACTTACTTTAAACAAATTAAAATGTAGGCAGTTTTCTTGAATTCTCTAGTAGTCTGGGGGTTTTTACACAAGATGCTAGCTGCAGTGTACTAGAACACTGCAAAGAAAAATAAGACATAGATAAGAAATCACCATGCAAGAAATGTTAGAGTACTGATAAGTTTCAAAATGAGGAGCGGAATAGCATTTACAGGAGATTTTCTTTCATCTTTTTTCTCCTCTGTATTTTGTTTTTTAACCCAGCAGATTTATTTCTTTTTCAGTACAGCTCTCATAGCATAGTACCTTTTGTCATTGATAATCTGACAGAGCATCATAGAGGTGCTCTTGCTACACCACTGGCTTGCTAAGAAGAACAGAGCAATGATAGAAATTCATGACCATTTTTTCACTACTGGGCTGTCTCAAGTTTTTCCCAACTCTCCAATCTTTGCTTATCTAGCTACCTGTTGGTTTGCAGGACATTTATATAACTCTCATTTCTGGATTATCTGAGGGTCTAGATTTACAGAGACAGTTAAACCAATATAGATGGAGATAGGTTGATAGTCAGTTGGATTTTTTCTGCCATGTACTAAATATCTAAATAAATTTATATTTGCACCTTTAGACACTTCAGTCCATTCTTATACAGTCCTAAATATTTCATGGATTAACAACTCCTTGTGACATGAGGAAGACACTGATCTCTTCTCTGTGGTGACCAGTGACAGGACCCAAGGGAATGGCCTGAAGTTGTGTCAGGGGAGGCTTTTGTTGGATATTAGAAAAAGATTCTCCATCCAGAGGGTGGTTGTGCACTGAACAGGCTCCCCAAGGAAGTGGTCACAGCACTGACTGCCAGAGCTCAAGAAGCATTTGGACAATACTCTCAGGCAAAGGGTGTGACTCTTGTAGATGGTCCTGTGCAGGACCAGGAATTGGACCAGATGATCCTTGTGGGTCCCTTCCAACTCACCATGTTTTGTGATTCTGTGCCTTGAATACATAGTTGTTAAATTGCTCTTAAATCAGTCTTAATTGATCTAACCTCAACTGAAACACATCTCTCACATACCACACTCTTCCTGTCAATAACTTTGTAAGTTATTTAGCCAGTATTTGCTAAGATTTGTATCTAAGGTCAGTACACGTTTCTGCAGTTTCTCCAGCCATCCTAAGCACAGGTTACTGTTCTTCAAATGCCTCTAAAAGTGTGTTTACACTGCAAGTCAAGTGCAAATATGAAGTTGTTCTCCAGGTCAAACCTGCTCATTCTCTTTGTTGCATACGCCCAAGTACAGACCGAGGACAAGCAGTCTCAGCAACTCCTTGAGGCTGAGCCTGAAAACTGACAGCAAGGAAATACAAGCTGACCTTTCTGTTCCTGATGATGTGGGTAAATCCTCTCTACCCATGACCAAGAAGGCTCATCTCATTCTATCCGAAGCTCTTCCCAAGCACAGTCTGAACATTCCAAGTTATAGTCAGTCTGTAGAGATGGATTAAGAGCCAGCAATGGGGAATCACACAGGCCACAGAAGTCACCATGATTAACCTCCTCTAAGTATACTCTTAGTGTCCTAACCATTTAAATCTAAACAATTTAAAAGGAAGAATAAATCAAGGCTAAAGTCCTTCAACATTCTCACCAGTTTCAAAATTATACAGAACTAAATTCAGAGATCATGCTTAGACAGATAAGAGGACCTCCAAACTTGCTAAAACTAAATCCATGGCATGTCTTCCTTTTAGGTAAACTGTATTAACTCCCCTGTGCACACACATCTATTGAAAAGAAAACAGAACTTCCCTTTCCAGCGTAGTTTTAAACAAGGCCCTGTAAATTCAATTTGTAAATGACCCTTGCATCAGTCCTCCCTGTTAGCTGTTGGAAACAAAGATAAAAAATACAAGGACAGAATGGTCAGTGTTCTCCAGGAATACCTGTTTCCACTTACCCTGTCAAACACATGAATGAGCACCAGCAGTGCTGGACATTCCAGCTGCTGCCAGCTGTGCAAGATCTACCAAGCAGCTCCAGGGTCAGAAAAGAGCACATATAGAGAGAGAAACAACAACCAGGAGTTTATTAACCCCCTCTCACTCATCCTAGCATGAAAGTCAATAGAGCTTGAGGCACGGTGCTGTAAGCTTAACATCTTTAAAGGCAAAGGAAAAATCCAAGGTTTACAGAGAACAAAAAAAATCAGGCATGTGCTCACACTGTGTGGGTAACCAGATGCCTAGTGGTGATTACTGCAGACTCTTTCATCTAAATAGATTGCAGGAAAGGAAAAGATTAAAATGATTTTACTTCATCTACCTTATTTCAAAAACATAAGTGCAAGTGGATGAGGTGTGAAATATTAATAATAAAGCCCCCACTCAGCCTGCTCATAGGATGTTAAAAACCCCCACAAAATACAATAAAACAAACAAACAGAACACCCTGGTCTTTTCACCTGCCCTTTGATGAATGTCTTTGACTCTATTTTCCAGGCAAGGATCAGTTCCTTGACAATCAGTGGTCCTAAGACATTTATGTAGGGACGTAAGATTTCCAATTTAGCACTTCCTGGTAGCCTCCCTACCTCACCCAAGAAAGACAAAGACAGAGAGAAGAAATGAACTATCTTGTTCTGATTTTAGCCTCCACTCACTCTTTCATCTCTCACTAGTTTTTTTTTAATCTGCTTGGTTTCCTCTAACAAATTACAGTGCTTCAGTTCAGAGCTGTCTATCATAGCTGGGTTTTTAACACCAGCATACCAGTAAGGTTAAGCACATTTTAGGAAAACACTCATTATAGACAAGATGGGTTAATTACGAGGCTGTTTAAAGCATTATTCATTCATTTTGAGAACATCCAGTATGTAGAGTTTTCTCCTAGAGGGAGAAAGTCGGCAAAAGAATATCCAGATAATGAAGCACTTTTTGGCTGTTGAGAAAGGCTTAAGGCCAAGTACTTCTCTGTTACTTCCATACAGCTACTGTTTTCAATAGGAACAAACACATAGAGTTACAACAGAATTTAACCCTTTGCTCTTCTGTTGACAGATTCTCTCCAGACTCCTGTGACTGATGCTAGCCAGGCAGAGTCCTAATGTTCCTGCTGCTAAATTTATTTAACTTTTCAATGACTGTGTTAACAGAATCCACAAAATTCCAGGAAAAGAAACAAGTGCTTTCTTGAACTCATCAAAAATTGCTAATCTGTTAGTCAGCATGAATCATTACTATAGCAGGGTTTCCCAAAAAACATTGTAGGAGGAAGAGGGGGGAGTGGGGGGGAGGGAAATAAAACATTATGCTTCTCCTAATCTCATTGGATTTTAAGTAGAAAAATGAGGCAAGTAGTGCCAGATTTTGTAAGTGTACAAAAGACAAAAACATGTCTAACTCCTTGTTTCTTGAGCACATAATCACATTATCACAACCTGACAAGCACAGTAAGAATTTTGTATTAGACTTCTAGACAGCTGTTTATGTGGTTTGTAAATTACCTGTACCTTTGCAGCAGGCTGAGCCTCAGAGAGGCTGAAAAGAGTAAGTACAGACATTGCTAGACTGGCAATATCCCTAGGTACTGCACCAAAGGTAAAAGAACCAGAGGATATGGTAATTGGCAATAGGACATACTTTTACACACAGTATCACAGTGTCGTATGACCTGAACAGACTGAGAACAACTCTTGGGCTAGATTAAATAGAGAGTGGGTACCCATGGTGCTCTTTGGTTTAATACTACCCTTACCACTTCTCCTATGACTTAAATACAATGATAATTTGATTACCTTGGAAAGATGTATTGGCTGCACATACCCAAAAGAATTAAAAAATCAGAAAGGAAAGTTAGAAAACTCTGTCATAGGAATTTCTCACCAGAGAGCACAAACTGAGCCTTGGAATTTGAGACTGGTACATTCAGCAACCCATGGATTAAGAGGGACAAAAGCTGCCAACTTTACTGTCTGATCATTGGAATGAAATGGGAAGTAAATAAAACTGAAAATCATTATGCCTTATGCTTTTATTTTTAACTTCCTTTTCTTTGCTGAGTGTATTTGGCATAAATTTTACAGTTTAGAAATGGAACAAATCTTAATAAACCCTCTAATACATCCTTCTATAGTTTCCTAATTGCTGTCTGTGGAGCATTCACTAGGACACTGTCCTATCTGTCTTTATGTTCACAGAGTTTCCACCGTGTTTTTTGGAAAGCATCCTACATCTAATGCATGAATTGTATAACCTGGAACGAGATGGGTTGCAACCTGTCTGTCCTACTTATCTGACCTGTTCTCTTTTTCCAGCCTTTTCTTCCCAGAAGAAGAGACCAAGATGCTAGGAATTCCTGGAATGAAAAAAGTTAGGACTTGCTGATCACCTAGATATTTCTTTCCATAACACTGGCTGCTATTCAGACTAAATGCTTCCTACCTCTGGGTTTGTCCCATTTCACATGCCCACACTGATTCCTGTCATTTATCTTCATTTGTCACTTGAACCAGCTGCTGCTTAGCCGAATTAGGTGCATTACACATTTTCATCTTTCCTTGTAAGCAATCATGTCAGCCCCTCTAATCATCTATGTTGCTGTGTGCTGAATTTCCTCTGACTTGCCTATATTTGAGCATCAGGAGCTTCCAGACACAGTATCTGAAATTGCATCATAACCTTATGCAAATTTCTGAACTGCACTTGGGCAGAGTATGGAAAAGGGAAATACACAATTTAAACTTAAAATAGCCAATTACCTCAGCAGCTGCATTCAAGGTCCTCACAGTTCCACTGCGACAAGAACCTAAACTACTCTTTGAGAGCTGAGGATGGAAATGATCAATGCAACAGAGGACTATATACTCAGGGAATATCAGGGGCAAGAGTTTCTTTTAAAGACCAATAAATAAATATCTGTACACTCTGACGCACCAACAGGTCTCAGATGTTGCAGGACCATCAGCCTGTGAGCTGGGCTTCTAAATGAACTGGAACTTAATTCAGATGTGAGTCACTCCAGCATCTTCGCCCTGTAATAGACAGGGTGCTGCAAATAGGCTATTTTCTCTCCTTTAAGTGATGCTTCTTGTAAGTCTTAGGTAGCAGGCAGTAGGGAGGATATTTCCAACTGCATTTCAGTAAGGCACAGTGGACGCAGTGAAAGCATGGCTCATTCTTTAGAGACCACAGCTCAGAAGAAAATGACTGAATCTCTCTCCACTAACAAACCCTATCTCCAGCCTCTTTTCTATATCTCATTTGAAGAAAAAGAATTACTTTTGTTCATGGCAGTGAAATTACATCACTGAATTATTGAGAGTAAAAGAGCATCTTAGCTAGTGTATGATGAAAGGCACTTGCATACACTGGGAATACTTTCCCTGTCTCGAGACTAAAAATAATTCTTTTAAACCTGCTTAAATTTAACACACAAAAAAAGAAATCCTGTAGTTGTGAGCATTTACATGCTGTCCTTGGGAAATGCTCAGCTCAAATAATGTCAGTGCAGATCATGGTAATAGCAGCTTTCTTGCCAAAAGGTTACTTTTAATTTTCTGTTCTATTCCACTTGTGTTTGCTTCTCCCAGTAAGAAAACCCTAAACCAACATGGATGTCAGAGTGTTCCCCGTGAGGAACCACACCCCAAATCCTTGGTGATTTCCAGCTGGCTTATGCTAGTGTAAATATGGGATAACAGTGCCAAATGAGGTCTCACAGCCAGATCCTCAGTGAATATAAACTAACACTTCAACCAACTGCTGTGATAGAGAATAGGTATCTGTCAGTAAATTACTTTCTATTATGCCTCACAGGGCTCTGCCACAGAGTCCTTCTAAAGCCCTGGTTAATACGGGACTTAATTTTCCCTACCTGTGGAAAAAGCTTATCAGCATGAAGCACAGTAAGCATACGAACACGTCAACCACTTAGTGCTTATTATTCAATGGTACAACAAGGAGCACCAGGTTTATACATCTCTGACTGAAATTGCTTTACCACCAAAGAAAGGATCAAGAGATAAGCTAGACTGAAACTAATCTGACAATACTATTACCAGTGTCATGTTCTGTTCATTGGCTGCATGAGCACATGAATTTCACAGTTAACACCAATTCTGGTCTATTTTGAGTCAGCTTTATCCCAGACTTGCTCTGTTCCAAAACATTCCAACATTACAGCATTTTTTCATAGGATTGTAATGCCATTTATTGCATTTTTCTTGCAAAGTAGAAAAGGGATGTGAACTTTGTGCAGGGCCTGCTAAACTCTCATAATACTTTTGGGATACTCCCAATGTAAACATTTCCTATCAGTTGTCAGATAGCCAAGATACTATGTAAAGCTGGCCCACCTCACCATTTCTTTCAGAGAACTATGATGTCTCCAGCATACATGTCCACAAGACCTTTAACACACTCTTCTTAACATGATCTTTGATAGTCTCTTCCCTCCTCCTATGTCTCCTCTGCATCTTTCCCCCATAACTATATTCACTGTCCTCTGTACACACTGCACTGCTTTGAAGGCAAAACGGTATTGCCAGGAAGGAGATGTGGATATTGCAGGCATCCCAAGCAGAGAAAGCACCTCTTCCAGCCTCTCTGCTCTCGGGGGTTTGTAAGCGGAAGATAAGTGTCAAGAACTGTGACACTTTTTTTCATGGATATCTTTTTCCTGCCTGGTTGTCCCTCTGTACTGGAAATAAGCTTCCCTAGGATTGCAGCTACCAGCTCTGTGGCAGCCCCCAGGGTCACCCTAGGCCAGGGAAGGTGGAAGGGGAATCTCCCCCAAGTTGTTCTGTGGGTAAACAGGAACAAACCACCTGGGCTGTGATTTATACAGACACACCTCATTCAGGGAAACACAGGCTGGCCTCACTGCCTGGCTGTTTCACTGTGTCCTCCCTTCTCTTTCCACATCACAACAAACTTTGATCAAGAATATGGGTGCCTGAGATGATACAGTAGTATCGTTCTGATTTATTGCTTTCCATTCCTTTCTCTTTTCCCAGCCCTTTTATTTTGTTTTTAATCTGCACTCTTCTCAGTACTTACCTTTCACCCTTTCTTCTCACTGTTTACAGAACAGCCTAATTAGGGCAAATTACCAGTTTTCACAGATTTTATGATTTGTCCATAGACAATGGCAGAATGATTTTAATGATTTTTAAGAGCAGAAAAGATGTTTCACATCTTTCCTATGAATTTTCTAGAGTTTTTATTATTTTTGTGAGGGAGGGGACAGGGATAGAGAAGAAGCAATTTCTGATTAGTGGAGATTCTTACTTAAAATTTGTCCTAAGCTATTCATTTGGGCCTGTCCAACGTCTAATTAGGAGACTTGAAGAAGTGCCTGAGGAACTTCAACATCCTGTTGTGGCCTCTGAATGTAGGCTAGATCCAGAGACCTAATATCTGATGTGAATGCTCAGTGTTCAGGGATCAGGCACCTGGCAACTCTCTTCTGCCCTGTCAGCCATAAATTTTTATTTGTGATTTTACCCCCTGCTCCCAAGCTTTCCCTCTGTTTTCATTCTCTATTAATCCTGCTGCTGAACAATGTCTAATATTCTCTCTTTAACCAGAAATCCACATAGGCAGCCTTCTCACAAAGTTTTCTCCTCTCCTTTTCTCCTGAGTGTCTTCTTAGTTCAGCATTGCTCTGAAGCCTCTTCACCCTTCAAAAAAGGCTACATATTTTTGTTTGCCAAAGGCTTTGTGAGTCATAGAGAACATGACTCCTGTGGTATAAACAAAGTTCAAGGCTGAGGTTACTTAGTCTATAAGAGGAAAGCTCTCAGGCAGTGGAAACAATGGTAGGTCTAGCTGCCAGACCTCCCTCAGCAGACACTGTCCCAAAATCCCTGCATGCAAAAAAGATCACATTTCAGGTTCCTCATCTGAAGACAGCATGGTTCAATTTATAGGCAATATTTCTGGCTATACAGCTCGTATCTCAGATGTAAATGTAAACTTATGAATTTACATTTTATTAGCTAAGAATTTAATCATGATAGTAATTTTTTCTTTACAGCATATTGGTATAGGTTCAAGGCACATCAGGGTTGCATGAGTTGTTCTTGGGAGGCAAAGGAAGTCAATGGGAATATCAATATAAATATCAAGGGAGGTAGTGTCTTTTTGTTACATAAATACATGTGATAAGATCACACCAGCTGTTTACTGTCAGGAGCACTTAAAGCATTGGGCCCTGACTGCAGCAGTTATGAGATGCAGTTACTCCTAACAGAAATGTCAAGACAAAAAAATAAAGTAGTATATTTTGCCACCAGAAACACCAAAATATATTTTTTTTCTTCACATTTTCCCAATAGGGTTTCCTTAACATCAACAGGAAAATATTAGCTGAAGTATTGGGTAAGGCATTGGGTTAGTTATGATGCCTTGTACGTATTTTAGTGAAGATAGTTTTGTATGGACATACTTTAATCTTGGAAGTGACAGATTATGCTTACTTAGGGATATACCAAAATTAAACAAAAGAGATCAGCTCTTTTCCAGTAAGCTTTAATCTGATTTCCTCAAGGATATAATTTTAACGTATTTTTGGGATAAATGCCAATGAGACTTGCAGAGAAAGCTTTAAAGGCAAATGAACAAAATGTCACTGCTAAATATTCTGTATTTAAAAGCAAGTATTTCAGAAAAGTGTATAAAAAAAAAATGTCAATGAGAATTTTCAGAAAGGGGAGATCCAACTAATGCAAAAGGGCCCCAAAGCCCCCATCCTCATTAAAAAATAGCACACCAGCAACGTGGATCAAGAATAAAAGGCTTTATTCTGAACACTCCCTTGTATGTTGTCTTGCCATGGCTGTAGCCATGACATGGCAATTATGGCTACATATAACCCATTCTGCAAATTGTAGAAGTTATGATAATTTTGGTCCCCAGGCCTGTCTGTGGGTTTGCTGGAGCAGATGGGAACTGAAAGGCACTGGTTAAACCTTTCTCTAGATTAACATGTGATTAAAAAATCCTTGTGGCATCTCTTGTGGGTACAGCAGATCTGTTTCCCTCTGGCCAGTCTGTGAAGGGCAAAGCTCTGTCATTCACTTTTGTTCTGTTTCTACTGTGGAGCAGAACTGAAAGTTTGGTAGATTGATGGGGTTTGTGGCAGTGGTGGTTTTCCATCCTATAACTTAAGAGGAAAAACAGACAAAATGCAACTTTTCTCTAAATTGGAACCGAGCTAAGCACATTACAGGCTCTGTTCTCTCCTCTTCCAACACACTTCTCTGCTCCTCTCCTTTCCAAGCTCCCACAAGCATATCTGTGCTCAGTTTAGATGTTTATTAACTAGCATTAATTAGATTAAGATAGAATCTCTGATAGTAATTTTTTTGTCGTTGAAAAATTGCTGTATGGCCCTTTGATGTAACAAAAAACTTCCTTTTAATCCCGTTTTTGCCATACCATGTAACAAGCCATTGAAAAAGTGCTGAAAATGAACCTTTTCTCTGAAGCTTACCTGACCTGTTCTTAAAACCGTTTAACTACACAGAGACTCTGTAACCTTTGCAGTTGATTTATTCTGATGATTCGTTTGTTGCAAGGAGTTTTTTCTCAACAGCTAAATTAATTTCTCATACTTCAACTGAAGCACGTTGTTGCCTGCTCTACCTAGGCTACACTATGTGAGACAAGTACTCCTTTTCACTTCACAGCAGTATATATGAAAAGTTACTTTGTCCCCATCCTTCCTGACTCAGTACTTTTTTCGTTTATACTAAGTTACACCATTATTTCAAACTCTTCACATAGGTCATTTCTTCAAGAAGAAAAGATGTTGGAATTGCCACACGGGAATATAAAGTCTCCATTGACAAGGACATTGTTGAATTAGTTACTCTGTATATTTTTTTTCAGTAAAGACAGCTTCAGAAAGCACTCTTTATCCAGAGATTTCTTGAACCTAGCAGTAATTTAGTTTTCAAAATAAAATCAAAACAAAGACACGGTTTTTAGACTTGCTCAGCCTGTTAGATTTGGCATCTTTCTATGCCAGTGACTAAGCATAGCTATGTTACTGCTTGACCTTGATTACACTTGAGATAGCCATAGCTCTACAACATGAAAAAAGCAAGAGTTTTTAGAGCCCCACAGCATAAACATACCAATACTAGATCAATCTCTAGCCTAGAAGTAGTCCTGGATTCTTCAGAAAACAAAGAGTTTAATCTTGGCAGCATCCATGAATAACACTTTCTACAATCTCCATTTGGCTGGAGACTCAATCCCATCTGGACAAATGCTGATCTGGCTTTGCCTCTTCTTGTCAAGACTCCAGCACGGTGACCTGGCATGAAGCCACAGTCCTTGAGAAACTCCAGCTATGAGAACACCCTGTGTCTCTCCAGCAGTACGGCTGCCAGGAGTGCATCAGACCTTCAAGGCACTGCCCTGGGGAGCTGCACCAAGTTCAACATTTCCTTCATTATCTTTGAAGTGGTTCACTGGCACTGGCAATTTTAGATGAAAGACAGAGAAAAACAATAGGAACAGGATAACTGGGCATTCTTTTATGTTTGTGCATACATGCATACTGTGCCTTCAATAGGCTGTAGTGATCCTGAGGAGAGAAAAAACCCCACCACCCTTCCCAGTTTGTGTCAGCCAGTGACTTTTGGAGAGAACAATTTTCTCTGCAAGTATGTCCATCAGCCTCCTGGAAAGTATGTTTCTGATCTCCCCTGCTCCAGCATGTCTCCATATATAATTGCTCTTTTTGCAATGGAAGAAAAGACGGTGTCAAAGTAAGAGAAAAGATTTATTTCATCCATTTTCCTCCTGCAGGAATGTCCAACTTTGCTGCTGAAGTCCTCCTGGAGCAAGAGTTTATGACAACCAACCTGCCTAATGAGGTAATCTGGGTGAAGATTATTGGACACTAATCTGAAGGGAACAAAAGGAAATAAATGTTCTGTCTTATCTAAACTTTTTGACAAAGACTTTAATAAAACAGCACTCTCATGATGAAGCACATTCCAAAGGGTTCTGCTAAGCTTGAGCATGCCTCAAAAAACACTGATGCCTCTTGGAAAGTGTTTTGGTTTAGAACAATTACAGTTCTACTATATTTTTCTTGAGTTTCTCTTATTTTCTCCTCTGCCATGAAAAACCCCAAGTTTTTTTCTGGAATGAAATCATCTGCTCCTGTGGCTTAAAGAATACCTGAAGTTATAACGCTTGGATTATGAAAAAGCTATCAGTCCTATAATTGGTAGCTGAACTTAAAAAGACAGTTTGGGCTCTTTAACAGTCAGCAAGATCATACAGTGGAAGGTGTTCAGGGGGTCATAAAGTGACTTTCAGCCCAATATAAGCACTTCTACTTCCCAGGTACCACATGGAATTTGTGGTTGGCAGTGTTTGCTTGACAAGCAAAAGCCAAGCAAAACCAAACTGTTAATACATCTAATATTGCATCTCCTATAGGTCCACAGGGAACAGGAAAGGAAATGCTCCTAGTACCTCTTCTTCCCTGGCAAGTCTTTTGTGGATCACAGTGTAAGTGGCAAAGGTTGGTAAGAAAAATTCACATTTTACCCTCCATGTTCATTATTCCAATGCAAAGTTAACCAGCCCCTGGCTCTGAGTTCTCTCTAGAGGCCCATGTAGAAAAGAACTTACCATTTCCTCTTATAGAAGGCTGCAGAAAAAAGGTTTCATTTATTAAAAGATTTTCTTTTACAACTTTTATTTTGTCATGAATAGAAACAAAATTAGAGTATAGCAATCTATTCTAACAGTCTGTCAGCATGCAAAGCACTTCATAACAGACCAAGACTCCTGTTCCAAGGATTACTAGCATGGATATGGTAAGGGAAAACATAGTTGCAGAGGTAAGATTAGCACAAGTAAACATCCAATACATTTTTAATTATTAATTTTGTTACATCTTTTCTATTAATAGAACTTATTGAAATGCTTCTAAATTATACTTTATATTACTTAAAATGTCCCTTTTCTTTATGCACTAGAGTTTAATAAGGAGCAAAACAGGGCACAAGAGATGATCATATTTTAGCCTTCACAGTAACATGTTGTCTTGGAACAAATCTCCCACTTACTTGCAACCTAAATGAAATCAGCTTGTAGTGAGCATTATTTCTCCACATCAGCTAGTAGAATTTGTAACCAGCTGGACAAAAATTTGCTTAATAAATTCTTTATTACCTGTCAATCCTCTGGCCAAACTTTTCTCAAGGTAAGCCTGCACTTCAATTGTCACAGACCTTGGGGGGAAATGGGAAGAGCCCCTCTGCACGCAAACGCGGGGTAACGCAAAATGGCCAAAAATTTATTAGAGTAAAACGGTTTTATAGGGGCTAGCTAGAAGGAGCTAGAAACTAGGCGGGGTTCTGGGAGGAGATTAACAGGT
>JAWWEE010000001.1:18815396-18862193 GCA_035221455.1 Xenops minutus | reverse complement strand
GTTTTTGGTGGACCAATCCCCCATGCACCCAGCGCTGAATAAATGTACCTTCTCTACAACTACCTGGTTGTGGGGTTATTCCACACGTCACTGTGATGCCTTTGATGGTGGCATTCAAAGCCATGTTCTAAAGATCAATAACCAGGATGATTAAGAAGATTGCAGTCTGTATTTGTGTATTTGTTGGTTTTTTTTTTCCTGAGGGGAGGGAAATCTTCTAGATTTGAATGGGCATTTCTACCACTACTTAAAGAAACCTTGCCAACTTTGGCTTCCATATACCCCAAGCACAGACAGCAGTCCCACCTTAAGGCTGAGGACAGAATACAACCCCTCAGAAGTAACCACTCCAGTAACATTACGAACAACCCAGGTTTTGCTCCTCCTGCACAAGTTGGTGTGGCAGGTTCTTCAAAATACAGTGCATTTAATAAACACGAACATAGTTTTGCTTCCAGCCTGATTGAAGGCTCTAGTCCACAGTGGGTACTAGTGCCTTCTGGTACAGGGACAGCCACAAGACAACCCTTTTCTTCTGTCCACACACACACATACAAGAAACATAAGCACAAAACTGTCGAAGGAAAAAAAAGAGGCAAACTCTACCATGGAACCCACTTGCCCAAAGGATGGAAGGCCAGTAAGCCTTCCTTACAGCTTCTCAGGCTCGCCATAGAGAGAAGAAAAGAGATTCTGGCAAAGAGAATTGCTGAGAATGAGGATTTCACCCGTATTTCAATACGGAACTTGGGTAGGTAGTGGTATTGTTTACTCTTTATTTGCTTCTAGAATTTCATCATGGGAAAAAGCAAAACATCAATACACTTGTAAGTTGCTGCTCAGTGCAACATATCTAGAATGGATGAATTTTATAGTCGTTGAACACACCTGTAATCAGAAAACTGAGATAGTGTCGGCAGCTAGTGATGGAAATGTATGTCTTTGAAATCAAAGCATCTATATGCAATAATGACAGGTTACATAGTTCCACTGTTCCCTTGTGAAGGTGAGTACAGGTTGAAGGACAGCAAAATACAGCTTTCCTGATCCCTGAAACCTTAGCTGACACCAGAAGTTCTTCAAACCACACAGGTGTACACTCACTCACACAGTTAACCCACTCTTTTGATTAAATGACCACCTATCAGACAGGTTTCTCAATGTTGGGTTTTCTTCCCCCTCCTGTTTGTTGTTACATCTGCTTTCTCTGGGTGAGCTCACCTTGTTGGGGCTGCTGTACCACAGAAGTATCTGCTTTTGTAGGGTTGTAACAAAGCTTACCAAGAGTCTCACTTTTCATTCAAGAATCCTCCCTTTGTGTTCATGTAGCCATAACAGAATCTGTAGGGCCCACCACTGCCTGAGACAAAGTTGTACATAGTTCATAACAGAGGGTAGAAAGTGAAACAGAAAATCACCAAAGGAGCAGAGAACAAAGCTACAGAAAGCCACAGAGTATTATGTGATTTACATGTCCTCATTTCCCAGCCCTCATTATTACCTCTACTGCTGCTCCCTGCAGCAGCAGCAGCACAGACTGATCCAAGTCATGACTCCCTCTAGTCCTCAGGAAGACAGCATGCTCAGGAAATGTGGCCCTGAGAAAAGCCTATGGGGAGAAAAAACCAAAACGCACTCTGGTAAGGGCTGGCTAGAAAAAAGGTTGAATTATGAACAAAGCCACCATGAATATTCGTTGAAAATAAGCAGGATTACATGCAAGGAAATTCCTGACTTCTAATATAATTTTTTTATCTTACCCAGATTGCTGTGAATTTTGACAAACTGCCTACTCAAAATGGGTTAGATCATTTCTCTTTTTATTACAGGAATTCCCTATGCTTCTTGAATTGTATATCCACAGAGATCTACATCTTCACACGTTCAAACTTCCCAGAAAATAACCTGCTTCAACTAATTTATATGCAATTTCTTCCTCACCAATATGCCACTCTGCACTCTTGCTTCACTCCATAGCACACTCTTGGTGATACTGATCCTTTTCCAAAAGCAGGCAGGAGCAGCTATTTATGGCACATGATCTCTTACACAGACCCATCTGTAGCATTCTACCTACCAACTGGATGGTGACAAAAGGTAAACAGGAAGAAATGAGATAGCTGGCAAAAAAAATGAGACCTTTTTCATTTGCATACATCTGACCTCACCAGCATGCACAACTGATTAACATCAACTGCCATGGTCAACTCCTAATTCACACTGAAAGCCGCTGCTAGTTTCACTTCATTATATTGACATCTGAACTCTGTAAGCTACAGTGGATTACTATTAATAATTATTTATGAGCAGCAATTTGCACAGAGCATGCCTGTCTAATGCTGAGGTGATGAATCTTCAATAACAATTCACAGGCTGTCCACCTCTGCAGCCAGGCAAGAAGCCACTTTCCCCCACCTCCCTCACGCTACCACCACTCACATTTGTCCTACCACCAGTGCAATGTGTTTTCACATGTAAAACTCACACTTCTTTCACACTTCTGGTTAGGGTAGGAAGCTGTAACAGGCTAATATTCCTCCTTGGATGAAAAATGCCAGGACAGGGGTGTGAGAAAAGCTAGAAGATAACAGTAAAGGTCAAGATTGTAAACATGCAGGTGTAATGCAGTTTATTACTCTAGGCTTCTGGTGCAGAAAGACACCTATAAATCCAGCTCCTCTCAGATGTCTAATGAGAAAAATTCTGCTTTTCCTCTGTACTTACAAGTGGAGTTCCTGAAGTTTTATGCAGTGTACAAAGTCCTTATCCTCCTCCTCCAGCAGTGAGTGGAGCTGAAAATTAAAATTCACACACATGCTGATCTTTTAGGCTGAATTAAGGCACCTTTCAGGGTCAACTTGACACACACCATGAAGCACCTCAAATCTACCATCACACAAGGCTCCCGTGAGCAATCCAGCCCTGGGTGACTAATAAAGAAACGAAGTGACAGTGGAGGCAAGTGCGGGGTTTGTACCAAATCAGACCTCACAGTTTCCAGCTGTCATTACTCAGTTCAGGCCCAGCTGGCAGTATCTCACACAGCCCTCCACAACTCACAGGTGGAAAAAGTGAACCAGTTCCCTTCATACTCACACCACAAGCTGGCTCTCCAGTGTCAGTGACTGCTGCTGCACTGCCAGGTACCTGGCAAGCTGCTGGGGCAGCTTTGCCAGAACTGCTTCTCATGCAAGTGACGTGAAAATTTCTACATAACTATGTTTTGGTGTGCAGAATTACTGCCTAGTCTCAGTGTCTTCTAGTTTTATTCTAGCTTGATTTCTCCCCCAAAACTGGGCAACACAGAGGTGTTGACAGAAATGGCCGAGTGAAACAGAGAGGAGAAAAGCAGAGCCTCTGGCACTAAAATGGAGCCTATGAGAATGAAATCCCTGGGACACTTTATATTCCTACAGGTTATTACTTTTCCCTTTTCATCCTCACACTGTCTCACAAATGGAGAAAATCCTCAATCACGGGCTCATAAAATAATACGCTTTCACTTGGTTTTAATATATTTTCTCACATAAACTCTAGCTAAAATTAGGATTATTTCCCCTTAACAGCACATTTTATTCCTTCACTATTAAACATATTGAACTGAGACTAACCATTTTCCAGTGAAAAAGTATCTTCCTTCTCTGGTAGAGAAATTCAGCACATCTTTGTCATTTCAGTTTTCAAGTGACACTACAAAAATTGAGCAAGTTGATATCATTGCCCCTGTTTCTAAAGCTTCAAGAAAGAGATATAATTTTATTAAGAAGACCACAGTGACTTGCAGTGTCATCATCACTACTTTTGTTATGTGTACACAACGCCAAATAAAAAAAAAACTTCACCCTGTTCAAAATTTTTCAGTTTTAAAATTGCTTTTAGCATGGACTTAGTAACTCTTGCTTCTGCCATTAAAATCTCCAAATGGCAACAGATTGTTGGAATAAAAAAAAATTAAAAAATAAAAATTAAAAATTGCCATGTCAATGTTTTTGCTCTCTTACTCTATACATAAAAGCTCCTCGTGATTACAACTCCACTAAGAAAATCTAAAGGAAGAAAACAAGAATGTATTTCTGCAGAAACACTCTTTGAATTGTGTTGAGAAACAATATCCTGATAAGTGACATATTTATTGAAGCACATGTTTCAATCGGAAAGAAAAAAATGAAATTAGAAAAAATTGATTAGTCATCCTATACATGGGTCTGTGGCTGCATTCCCAGAATTTAGCAATAACACCCCTCTACATTTCCCCTCCCCCCCCCCCCCCCCCTTAGCATATACTTTTTAGATATGGAAATAGCCTTTTCAACTCATGTCCAGTGACATGAAAAAAACACACAAACATATAGAGATAAAAGTAATCAAGTTAGCATTCTTTAGTCTAGAAAGTTTGCTAGATCTCCATCAGAAATTCATTAAATGTAAGTATAAATTATTTATAAGGAATTAGACATGTTAATACATAGAGTGCTGAGGAAGGAAACTTCTTATGGCCATAATGGTTGATAGTGGTAGCAATTAGAAACTAAAATTGTGATCTACAGGAAATTACAGCTTTCTGAAATTTATTTTTGTTTCTGAATCTCAAAGAAAAACCAATTTCCTCATGAAATCTAAATTGACCCCCTCTGGGCTTATCAAAAAGTTCTGCTTTGATCAAATTTTAAAGTTTTTCCTGTATTTCTTTATATTGTAGAATACAATGAAAAATATATTGTAAACAAAAGGCAAATGCCTAGGCAAACAAGGCACAGTCTTACTGATCATTGCTTTACAATATCTTTACATGCAATAGGACTGAAAAAGGCATGTATTTCAGTTAAATAGCACATTCCAACAAGAAATTGTCTTTTCAGTTAATTTTTCCTGAGTCTCAGTTCTTTTTATGATGCACATTTTGGGTGACAAGGAATGTAATTTATTGCATGTTTGAAAAAGCAGAGGCTGACTACTCTCTCCTTGCCTCTCTCCTTTCTGCTTGTTTACAGGAGGAGAGCTGCCTCAGAATCACTGTGTTTTTAAAAATCAGGATTTGTGACCTCATCCACCAGGTCACAAACAATGAAATCTGGTTTCCTATCACCCTTTATCTTTTCATTGGATTTTCTAGTGTCTAAGTAGGTAAAAGCTGACTGAAGAATTTCCTGATGTTTCCTTGTGTGTACCATGTAAAGCCTCTGGGATCCCATGGAAAATGGAAAAAATGACAGGCTTTCTCTCAGTGGAAATAGTAACTGAGTCTCTTTCCTGAATTTAGTCTCTATTTCCCTAAAATTCTGGCGAAATTTGAATCTAGTGCCATGTCACATTTGGCTGAAAGTGCTCTGACATTATTAGGTAGGTACATAAATAGAGATGTATAATGTGGTCACAAAAGCCTTGTCTCTTAAGGACACAAGACAAAAAGGAAATTGCAATAGCTGCCTGTATGTGTGATTGTTGGAAAGAGCCTTGCACTCTTTCACAGCCACATTCAGGCAAGGAGCTGTCTATGTTATGAGACAATTAGCAATCTGATGAGGAATTCACTCATGAAAAGTGCTACATAAATCCCAACATCATTTTAGCTAAGAACAGAGTAATAATTACAGTTAAGACTGAATTATTAACTGCCTGAATAGTTTCATTACCAGTTTGGGGGATTATTATTTTGTCCCTAAACACTCATAACTCCACTTAGTCCAATCCTACTCTCCTTTCTCTGGTGAAGCCCACTTCAGTGACACCACTGACGCAATGTATTTCCCCCTGCTGTCTGCCTGGAGCTGATCTTGTAAAAGACTCAATTAAAGAATTCAGCTGCTGTTAGGACGAGTTTGCTGTGGTGGGTGCAGCAGAGAGATACACACTGGGGTTTAGAAGAGCTCATACTTTCACTGATAATAAAAAGTGGAACCAGAAAAAAGATAGCTATTGTAAAGTGTTATCTGCAGCCTACCCTTCCAAAAGAATACTTCCTAGCTTTTTTTCAGAGGACACAGTATTTCTCTATATGTGAAGGTAATTTGCATTACAAGCATAATAGGAAATGAAATAACTTTAAAATACAAATCAGGAACACATCCAATATGCAAATCAACATTTTTATGAGATGCAAGGAGGAACAAGCAAATTAGTACCATTCTAAACTACCTTTTAAGGTTTTTTTGCTTTCTCTTAGCATCAACAGATAAACAGGGCTAAAGATCTCACTAATTGCCACATACAGCAGCACAGTCAGTATATACATATGACTTAAAATAGCACAGTTACTACATACACCATTTAACCTCACAGAGGCTACCTGATTCTGACCTCACTCTTGTGTAAATTAGGAATTAACCGAGCTAGGTAGGCATAATTGACCTCACAGTGATGTAAAGCTGGTGGAAGCAACACCCTCACCAAACCCACACCAGTTAATGCCGTTCACAGTTTAGAAATGAAGAGATCAAAACTGCGTAATTTTTTAAAACCAAATGCAGAAGCCAACTTCTAAGTCTTTTGTCAAGCACTTTTATCGATGCACCTTTTGCATTGCCACGCACAAAACTCATGCTACAGATTTATTAGGTCTCTGCTATGTGAATGAGGTACCGTGCACCAGCAGCTGGTTAGCACCTGACCACATGGAAGTTTTTAGCTGTAGCAATTTAAGGGTCCCCTGACTTCTGTCCAGTTAAGGCCAGACAGCCCCAGCTTACTTTCACTTACTGATGGTTGTTGAGAATCAGGGCATGCACACAGATTGTTTCTGTGGAGGCGATGATGACAAGGTCTTACTCTGTGCCCACTGAGTTATGTGTCAAGTTACTTCAATAATGTCAATGCCAACTGTTGGTATGAAAGGTGTTCTTGCTGGGAAAACTTAGGAAAAGGTGGCACTTTGCTGCTAACCCATATTATATAAATCTTTACACAGAAACAATGGGTTTTGGAGATGAAGCTGTGCAAGCTGTTCAAGAATTATTTACTCTGTAAATTCACAGTTTAGAGTCAGTTCTTGAGCCAGACTTACTTACTATGAACAATTTGTATCTCATGTTTCTGAGAAAATGCTTGCATTTTTTTATGACCACCCCTTTTCCAGGAACAGTTCCTTAGTACATATACAAAAAATACATTACTCTCACTCAGACTCTCTCTTACTGATTTTGTCCATCATTAGGGAGCCAAGTCAAAGGTCTGGCATTGCTGAGTGAAAAGGCAGGCCTGCAGACAAAGTAGTACCAGAGGGGACAACAGTGTCACATTTAGGACACTTCAGTATAATGGGTCTTCTAAGAGGGGAACTGGGCATACCTCAGGCAGACAGTCTGCCAGATCTATTCTTGGTCCTTGTGAAGTCCTCAGCTGGTAGCTGATATTCACTTGCAAAATCATGCTGAGACACTAAAGCTGGCCAATGGATGTTTTTTGTCAGCATAGGAAGGAAATTATACTTTGTAATGTCCTACCTAAAAAGCCCAGTGCAAGTTTAGAGGTCAACAAAATAATTATAGCACACTTTCATTTTCAAATAGACTAAATAGCGCACAAGCAGTTTAGGAATGGTGGTGGTTTGATACTTGATTTTAAAGCCAGTTTTAGAGACTTTAAGGAAACCATATATTTGATTAACTAATTCTTACAGCCTAAATAGAGCTAGAATGAAAAGGATTGACAACTGTATTTCTTTTTTTTATGAAAAGGCAAAGCATGGATAAAGCTGATATTCCATTTTTCATTTACTGTAATTATGGTAATACATGAGAAAATCCCCAAAACAAAACAAAATAAGCTTACTCAGCCCTGATTCTGCAAACATCTGATCAGAAGCTGAATGTATCAGCTGTCTTCCCCAAAGCAAAACATACTACTTTTGTCAAGTCCTGATACAAAGGCAAGGTTCCCTGTGCCCTTTGCAAACTTTTAAAATGCCAATAGAAAAACTTGCTCAAGTCAACTACTCTCAAAAATAAGGTATGTGTGTGATGTCTGCATGAGGGTATTTCAGATTTACAACACACTATGTGGCCAGAGGCCCAAGAGGATGAGCTAGTTACCCTCTTGCCTGAAAAGTCGTACCTTCCCTTTCACAGGAAAAGCAAAGAAGGAGGTAATTTTCAGAGAATGGCAAACTTTCATTATGACTTTTCAAAGTCATAATTATTACTATTCTACTGCTAATTTTTAATTATTTTGAGTAAACATATTATTTTTTTTCTTTTTAATACCAGAACTTTTTGGAACAAAGTAATAGGTCAGCTTGAAGCTTTAACCTCTAACACCAAGGACACTTAAACTGACACTGGCACAATTCATTTTAAGTGTCTTAAGCGGTTTGCAAAATTTAATATAGAGAAGATTGTGAAAATACTAGGGTTAAACACCCAAGGGACCTTGAGGAAGAAGCAAGAACTGTGACCTTTTGGATGTCTGACTTTGCAGACAGCAATTGTTTAAGTGGTTTTCTTTCTCTTTCACATCTTTGGTTTTTGGTTGCTCAGGGCTTTGTTTTTTTGTTTTTGTTTGTTTGTTTGTTTGTTTGTTTTTTGTCTGCTTATGTCTGAAGTTTAATTAAGACAAGCTTCCCAAATGCAATTGCTTGGAGCTCATAGTGGAGACTCCCGAGAACTCTGGTATCTCACAGCAATAGTTTTATGTGTAGCTTGAAAACAGGTTTCTACAACATCCTGCAGTTAACTGCAGCTGTTCAAGACTCATTTATAGATAAGATGACCATTAGTAACCTTATATTCTATTGCTGGGTAAAAATGCCTTTCTCAGAGCTGACAGGAAGTATTGTTCAACAGTTCTGGGCAAGTCAGTTTTACTTCTCTGTTTAAATGTTTTATTATGAGTTTTGCCTATGTATTTAAGCTCAGCCCCTGAGTCTTGCTGCCCAATTCCCCCATGAACAGACTTTTTCTGCCTTCTTCTAGAGCTCACATGTTTTTAAAAAGATTAAAAAGTTCTTATTTTACCTTCTTAACTAGACAACATCTGAAAGCATCATAGTTAGCCTAGAAGAGCTACAGAAAAGCAAGCAGCGAAGTTATTGATTAAAGATTGAAATCAATTATCTTCTTGCCCTGTTTCCATGGGTGCCTTTAACCTTTTAGTAAACAGAGAGTGTTCTTTCTGAGCTGTGCCTGCACTGAAAACACTCCAGCCACCTGGGAAGTGCAGCCTCCTGCCACAACAGTCATTGAGCAAGTAAAGCTCCTCAGATTGCCCTCTCCACTCCACGGTCAACATGCTAACCAGGAATCCTGCCTAAGTGTTCTCTTACTTAGGCCAAAGGCTTGGAAGCCAGGTTTACAGATATGATCTAACTACCTCCAGAGATTACACCATCAATGGACTAAGCCTGAAATATTCTTGAAAAAGCAAGAATGAAACTCAAAGCAAGTGTGAGGAATACAAATACACACTGAGCATTTGGAGAAAATCTCATAGGTATCACCTCAGAGATTTAAGCTTTTGCTAGCTGTCAGAGGAAATTAAAATGCCACTGAGGAGATGGGACAACAGAATAGAAGCCACCACAATAACTCTCAATGCATTTATTTCTCATTGACAGTTTTGATGGGCATGATCTAATTGCCGTTTTGGTGCATTTTATTGAAATGTGGATTCCACAGGGTGCTAAACAACTATGCCTAGTGTTTTTCTCTGGCTAAGCTTCACTGAAATCCACTGAGCTTGAGCATGTTTTTAAGTGTCTTACTGCCCAGGGCAACAATGCTTAACATTCCTTTCTTTTGAAGATGAATTTAAACTTGTCTGCTATTTATGAATCATCTCTCTCAGCTTGGCAATGACCAACAAGAAAGCGATAAAATGAGGAAATGTAACTTGTAATTTGTTTAGTGTACTTAGTAAAGCTACAGCTTCACGATTTTCTTTCTTCAGGTAAATAATTTGAAATAATATGAAATAGTGTAAGCAATGATAGTGGATAGAAACAGAATCTCTAAAGTCGAGGAAGACTGAAAGATACCACAAGTAATGATGTATTTTCTTTTAAATCCCCTTCATATCTTTTCAGACAGTTTTGTTTGTGCTGGCTTACTGGCTGCTTACTAAAAAGCAATGAAATATACACAACATCTGTGCAAGTAATAAAACTTTCACACAGATTAAAATACTGGTAATCTTGTATACCTATACATAAACCAAAAATAGTAATGTGCACATTAACCTAAGCCAAGGTTTTAATGCAGATGTGCCTCTGACCTATGGATGTTTGTGAGCTTAGTTTAAATCACACATGCTCACTTACACTTAAGACCTGAAGAACAAGAAAGTTGAAATTTCTAGTACAGTGGGTTACAATGCTGCCTTTCTCAAAGTATGGTTCTCTATAGAAATATTTAGATTCATGGGGCAAGAACTGTGTTTTAATAGTTTCTGATTTAGCTAAGGATTTACCCTAAATTTCTGGATAATAAGGAAGGTCAAAACATACTCAAAGAGCCTTGATTTCTGTTCAATTTTGTGTTTTTCCAAAATGTTGTATCCCTTTATCTGAACTCCTGTAGGTGGTAGTGTTGGTATAATATGTTACAAAAAATTATCGAGGCCACCTGGGACACTGCCCAACCCTTCAGAAGACTTCAATCGAAGGCATGCTGGCTTACTGCCAGGTTATACTTCCTCTAAGCATGGTATTCCTTAGTCTTAGGATCTATAACAGATAATTAAATTGCATTAATATCCATATTTGTTCAACAGTAAAACCCATGGTGTCAGAACAGGTAAGGAGGAGAATACATGCAGTCTATAACCAGGACAGCCTGGTTATTCTTGAAGTTTAGGCCACATTTCTTAGAACAATGAAAAAGTAATGATGCTTCTTTTTCTGCCTTGGTCCTCTACCCTTGACTAAACAAACAAAAACTGGCAAAGAGTTGTGTCATCTAGATTTTCAATGGCTTTTTGAAAAAAAAAGTGAAAAAAATCCCAAGACTTTTCACTTGAGAATTTATTTTTTTTTCTTGAAAAAAAGAAAATAAAAATTAGGGCTTTACTCAAAAGCAGATGCAATTGTTTTTAATGGAAAAGCTAATTAGCAAATTGGTAGTTTTGTTCTTTGCTCAGATACCTCCAGTTACTGGATGTTGATTCAAACACACAGAAAATGTCATTCTGTAGAAATGCAAAGTTTCAGTTTCTTCCTCTGCCATAGAAGTGCTTGATAATAGTTATAAATATGCCAAATAGAGCTGATATTCAAGTCTGGGTCATGGAAATAATAAGGGATGTTTTTCAAGAGGGTAGTAACAAATAGTGATTCAAACAACTACCATGAGATGGAAAACAGCTTTAAGAATTCCTTATTCCCTTAGAATGGAAAGGATAAGAAGAAAACCTCTCTGATAATAAATTAGCCTCAAAAAGCCATCATGAAGCTTTAACAGGGTCAGTCAGAGACAACATGAAAAATAAAAACATGGCTGAGGAAGTGTTTGGAAAGCAGCAAGCCAGCAGAACATACAGCAGCACCTCTGGCTGAGAAGTGGCTCCACTGCAAGAATCTAAGTTCAGGTCAGCACAGATCCCTCCGTTGCTCTTGTCACGCCCAGTGACTCTCCAAGACAGCATCACTAAAACAAAGGCCATTTCAGGCCCACTCTGGATTTGTTTGTCTTTGGTGAGCCCAGCAAATGCTACAGACCATATCACCCCTTTTTCTTTACCTGGCTGGTCTCTGCTGCTTGGTCTCCTTAGCAGTGCAAGTAGCAGTAGCTGTTGCATCTGCAGGGACTTGTTCTGGCTAAAGCTGTCTTTTAATGTAGCAGGAAAGTAGATTTTAGTAGCCTTTTTTCCCCCTCCTTCTCTTTTGGGCAAATTCAACTGAACTGTTAAATGTCAAACACTGTAAAGATAAGGCAGTTCCACTGAGGGGCAGAATGAATCAAAAGTCTTAGTTTCATAAGATTAGGCTGGCAAGTCTCTGTTGAAAAGCCCGCACAGTAAATTTAAAGCTTCTCTTTTCTCCTACTAATGAAATCAGCTGTTTGACAGCATAATGTCTATGCCAGAATAGTCCAAAAAAGAAAGCACTGCCTTCAGATACATCCATAAGGTCTGAACGTTCACTAAACAAAAATGAAGACAGAGCTGAATATCTACCGGAAGCTGTAAAACATTATTTTAGGAAGTAATAAGCAACTTCTAGATTTCTAAAACTCTGCTTCACACAGAAAAGTACTGCAGAGTCTATTCCTTGAAGCTCATATATGGTTTTGAAAAATCTAGTCCTTGCACATTTCATGACAGGGCAAAGCACAAAGAATATAAACCTGGAAGGAAGGCAGTCTTAAATGTTAGAATTAGGTACATGTCTCTGTCCACCTGTCTCTCCAAATAAAATTCAGTATTGAGGGCTTTTTTCCAACTTTCACATGCATATCAGAAGCAAGCTTAGCATTCCCTCTGCTTAGAAGTACCACATTCCTAATTTTAAATATGAGGTCACAGCATACAAAACCTTATCCTCTTTGATCAATAGTTTAGCTCTGATTGGTGGTAATTCAAAATATTTTTCTGACAGAGGTTTTCATAGTGAGTATAAAATAACTCCTTCTAGTGCTCAGAGACCTGACAAACATCACAAATGGTACTTGTTAGCTGAGCCATCTGAGCCATGGGCTCCTGACTGCATTACTGGCAGAGTTCTTCCAGAAGCAGAAAGGAGCAGTAAGAGAAATGTTATTCTGTGCTTACCCTGATGGTTATTGATAAAGCAAAACCTAAGGTGAATTGCTATTAAAGAAATACTAATGAGCCTCTATCGGAAAAACAAGACTTGGATGGCTACTCCTTAAGATACGTGTATGAATTCCATTCACCTTAGATAGACATACTGCCTAGGAAAGATTATACAACACATAGTTGCTGCTATTAGTACTGAACTCTTGTGCTTTTAAGACTTTCTGGGAAACTTTAGCCTATCCATTACAAGAAAAACACTCAGCAATTCCTCTTTCATAATCTCAGCCTTCTAAAGAAACAAATTAAATGATAGTTCAAATATAAGCCAAACAAATCACTTGAAATCTGCATTAAAGATCATGCTGCTATCACCAAAGCAGTTAGGCATTTACCATTGTCCTACTGTCTTGAAAAGCATAAGACTATGTGAAACTTAAAGAACAGCAGAATAACAGGAAAATAACATTCAAAGATATAGTCATGCATTCCCAGTTGTAATTTGTTCTGGCCTCCTTTATTCCCCTTTTTTTATTTTTCCAGGAACTTGAAGATGAGTGGTTACTGCACATGGAAACACTGAGCTTCCATTATTTGCAGGAATACTCAGACTGTGAGTGGAAGGTCATGCCTAAAGAAGGCAATATGCTAACAATTTCAAAAAACATTAAACATACATCCAGCTAAGGAAAAGGCTCAGTCTAGTGTTTTTTAGGCAAGTAAACTACAGAGTGGACGACCACAAAATTTATTGAACAAACAAACCATCCTTATCGTTTTGCAGGTGCAATAAACAAATTGCTTCTTACAAATTGAGTGGATACCTATGAGCAAGATCACTTACTCAGAATTAAATTGGGAAGGGGGTGGGGGGGGGAGTGGGGGCTGCAAGTTAAAAGCAAAAAAACACAGCATAAGCAGAGCTGCCTAAGTAGAAAACATTTCCAGCACGCAATTTTCATAACCAATTGCTCAGTTGCTAAATAAGTGGTGCACACTTCGTACATATTCATTCAGCCACAAAGGTGTTGTGTGACAAATGTAATCAAGTCACAGAAAGAGAGAATGCAAGAGCTGAAAGAATTAAGGGAACTAGTAAAGGAAAGCAAATCACTTCATCTCTGGTCTGCTGGTTTGAAACCAATCCATTTTAGCAGACATGAAATTGTAACCTTCCAGCATCTGACTGTGCACTGCCCCATGTGAAATAAGTTGGCAGGCTTCTGTATTACTGAATACCAAAACCTGTGAATGCCTGTGCCTAACTGACTTCTGAGCTCTTAGACACCATGAACACAAGAATTAGAATCAGCACAGCAAAAATACACAACCACTGTGTATTTTCCTCAAGGATGTAATCTGTGCCTTACTACAGAGTTTACTTGCCTGGTCTGACCATTGTTTTCCTGTTATTACAGAATTACTGTCATGCTTTGACTGCTAATATCTGGCTAGTTTCTGATTAATGACCCAAAATAATATTAATCTCTCAATTTCAGAAGCATTAAGGGTAAAAAAAGCTGAACTAGAGAAAGATGCTATGTCCTTCCACATGTTAAAATGAAGAAAAGTTGTAATGTCTAACATCAGAAATATTTTAAATTTGTCCAACAAAAAGAATGTTATAAATTTTGCACTAAAAATTTGAAATGAGCATTTTTCCCCTCACAAGCAAGTGTTGACTGGCTACAGTTTTCATAAGCTTTGTGAACGTATTTCTGGGACTTGAATCGAGTTTTAAAATAGCTATAAATGACTATAATTTGGCACCAACCTTTCATAAAGACAGAGGGTATATACAAATTTTGTTTGCTACAATAATCATACAAGATTATTTTATTTCAATGACAACTGTATTCTAAAGCCTTCAGGTTCAATGTTAAAGACACCTGCCAAGCAGAGTCTAAATTTGATTTCATGTGCTGTAAGCCAGGAAAGTTTTACATGAGCACTAGTTATGACCCGGTTTTGATGACCTTCGAGTACTAAAGAGCAGAGCACCCTTGGCAATACCAATTCTCATCATTTCTGCCTTGACTAATACTTTGTCAGAGGCAGTAAACCACAGTTTCAACATATCTCAGTATTTCATGATACTTTGGAAAAAATTTCCAAGATCTGCTTTCAAAAAGAAAAGACAAGTATCTAGAATTAGTAACAGCCACTTGCAAAACCAAGTTTCCCAGTTTCCTGATACAATAAAACAACAGGAATGACAAATTGCACTTACATTCTGCCTAGTCCTACCTTATTGCAAAGGCCTTCTTGGTATGCCAGGAGGAAAAACAGAAAAACCTCCCTCTTCCAGCACCAGCTGAATGGAATTCATTGAGCTGAACACAAAGTTATTTTTTCTTGCTCTGTCTTCTGGCAGCACCCTCCTTTCTGTGAAGGAAAAGATACAAACAAATCAGTGATGAATCTACAGAACATACATGTGTGAACAACTGCCAAAAGGCAGCAGTACAAAGTCTTGGCAATTTGGAAAGCAAATCAGCTCCAAAGCATTTGGATTAGGTTCCACCAAAGGTTGTTTGGTAGCAAGAGTCACCTGGCTGAAAAGCAATGGTACATGCAGCAGAGGCATGGGTACTCTGGGGTGTTTGGAGGTTTTGTGGTCTTATTTTATTTTATTTTTTTTCCCCATGGAAATCACTGCAGTCTATTTTGAGGTTCACCATGCTCTTTCAGATGCATGAGCCCTCAGTGAGGTTCAGGGCTGCCAGAAAGGCAACAGCTCAGGGTCCATCTGACATCCAAGTCCTGCTGTTCAAGCAGAGCACAGGTCCCAGCTTCCTTCTATTCCACCTTTTTACACACTGACTGCAAACTAAAGAGTTGATTGAAAAATGATTTAGTCTACAACAGCAATATTTGACCAGCTCATGGAAGCTAAGTCAGCACAGGCCCCTTCTGTGTAGCTCTCATAATCCATTTTTAAAGTGTCACATAATTGACAGAGGCTGAAGCTAAGATGCCAACACAACGTATGATTAAAGACAGTATTACAAGTGCTCTCACGCACCAGTAGGCTCTAAACTAATTTAGCCACATCAGTAGCACTTTCATATTGGTAGTGGCTGGCCTTGTTTACAGAGACTTATCATTTCTAAGGCAACAGCTGAATTCAACGGCTTGTAGACCTCCCTCCCACAAGCATCTCATTGTGTAGGTGTGGAGGACTTGTAGGTGCAGAAGCAGGAAGGAGCTGCCTTCTGCCATTAATTCTCCTGCAGTGTGATGGCTGCTTGGAGAATTAAAACTTTACACACAAACTACACACTCCCTTGCTTGTATCAGCATGTTTCTGCTTAGAGAGGGCTGTAAGAGAAGCATATAGCATTGAGATATAAATACATTAAAATGATTGCTTCATCACCCAACATCACAGGAAGCATTCAGCCTAAATGCATAGATTCAAGTGCTTTGAAATGAGCCATCAGGGGCTGTGAACCTAAAGAGAATCCATATGCCAAGTCATTTGAGTATGTGTTTGGTTTATTTTTCCCTCTCCTTTTATTTTCTTGAAAGTACGTACATTAAGCTCCTTGAGTCTGTGCCTTGCAGAAAGTGTCTAAAGTGGGGTGAAGCCTCTCCAACTGAGTGAGACTTAAAGCCTGTGTGTAGAAAGGGGAGATGAACTGCGAAGGCATCAGATTTGTATCTGGACCTGGAACATGCTAGTCTGAAGATGGCAGGCTTGGTGGGACACATAAAAAAGCTGAACTGTCACATTGCCATCACAGTGAATGAGGAAACATTTTTGTATTAACTGAGGTGCAAAAGAACTTGAAAACAGACTAGGTGTTTGAAATATATGGGACAATGCTGGCATATCCTGTGTTTGATACTGGACTAAAAATGATTTTAGCTTGTCTTCCAAAAAAATACACTGAGTACAATTTGAGGATTGGCAGGCATCTTGCAGGACAGCTTTGCTGGAAGAGCTGAGGAACTTCCTGAGTACTTTTGCCTAAAACAAACAAGAGGCTTTCCAGGAAGTTATGAGTGATCATCTGACCTCGTGTGTAACTTAACAGCTACAGAGGGAAAGAACTATCTTGAGATGGAGAGACAAAGATCTAAGTAAACAAGAAAATGCAACAGCCTGCTTGAGGAAATCAAGAAAGAACAGACTGAAACGTGCCACGGGAATTTTAGCAACGAGTAACTAATCCTGTGAGACTCATGATTGAACTCCAAAGAATGAAATGTCGTAAAAAGAGCCTACTGACTCTCCACAGAGGATTTCCTCTGGTGCATAACACCAGAAGAGCCTTCCCTCTCTTCCGGAGTCTAGAGTTCTCGCTGTCTTTAGGTATGCCTCTTATGGCTTTCTCCAAATGGACCAGCTTCAGTCTTTAGAGATGATGAGGGCATCTGTATCCTCTACAAGAGACCACTGTATCATGATAACATAGAAGAATTATGAGACCCTGCAACCTTCATGCTTTGGACAGGGATCCCATCCCCACTCACTGATATCAACTTCTGATAGCAATACTACTCTGTAGCAGCTATTCCACCCAAAACAAAATTAACTGGAGATAACAATGTTATGACTTTTTCAGTTAGGCAATCCTGCTTTTCACATTTTGATTCTCCTGCACTAGGAAGCTTCAAAGGTACTAAAACAAAGAGCAAAGCAAGAGAAAAAAAGGAGCCGAGCAGTCACAGAGAAAATGAGCTTTATCATGCCTATGAATGGACACTTTGGGAATCTTAACACTGAATATCTCTTCAGTTTAATTACGAGTACAGTGTCGATTTTTATTTGTTTTATGTATATGCACGCAGATGAATACACATCAACACGTGTCTATTCTTGTGCTATAGTTCCTTCCTCAGGTATTAATATTGGCCCTCATTATTTTAGGAAGTATTAGTATTAGGAAGTATTATATCTTTATAGCTGTGCAAACACATCTACGTATAAGAAGAAACAGAATTAAATCCCTGGAAATTTAGGGGCACACACACACACATACACACACCCGCGTGCACACACACACACACACACACACACACACACACACATAAATACCCTATTACCGGTCTCTGCTGTTGCTCTATCATTACATAATTTATAATAGCAACATTGTAGGTTAGCAATACCTTTAGGGCTACAGAGAGAACAGCATCTAGTCTGTGCTGAAGCCATGTCTACCATTGTGCCTTAGACATCAATATTTCCATGTAGACACTACAGTAGAAACCTTAACTGATGCAATACATAGACCACACTCATTGGGTTGATCTGCAAAAGGTTTGTCATGCTTTAAGCTAATTTTGCCTTTTGTGCAAAAAAAATGAGCACACAACCAGTCTCTGAGATAACTTTATTTAACCTTTCATGTCAGCACAGGAGTAACTCAGTGGCTCCTCATGTCCAACACAATCCACTGAAGGATACCAAGAAGAGATGAAAGAAAGAGTAAATTACAAGGAGGAATTTAAATAGTAGCATTCTGACCTTGTTAGAAGTTAGTATTTGTATTTGTGAAGATGTCTGGAAATACATTTTTTTTACTTTAAAGTGGTAAACACCACCACTGATTTTTTTTTTTTCCCCAATCTGTATAATTTTAAAAAATAAACTGATTCCTAAGTATACATTGCTCCTGTTCAAGACTGCCAGCAAACACAGTTTTTGGGTGGACTGTGGGGCCTGTTTATTTTTAGACTTTTAAATCTAAGATTCCAAACAGATGCATGGACAACTACTCCATCCCCCTACTTTCCTGCAGCAGAAAAAATAAACAACCAAGGTTCATGATTTCTTTAGAGCAAACACCAAAATGCTTGAGACAATGGAAGTTCTATTTCAGACTCCTCACCATGGCCAAGCTCACAATCTGCAAAACATTCAGTCTTGCTGTGCTGAGAAGGAGGAAAGGACAGCTGTGTGTCAACATCAACCTTCTCTGTGAAAACACAAACCTAATTCTGTGCCCTTTGATCTGGATGGTGATAAACAGTAGAATTACTCAAGCCACTTTTTTCCACTACAGCTTTAAAAACTTAAAAAAAAAAGAAAAAAAAAAGGCAGCAGAAAATACTTGCAAGCTGCATGAATACGAACACCTTAGCAGACACAAGCATCTGCTAAATGTAGCACTGGTCTTTCTGCCCCTTCAGATTCCATGGTTGTATTTGGGTTTATATTCATGCAAACATACGCCTTTTGCACAAGTCAGATTCTAGTAACAGGCATTGTCCTGGGGAAAACAAACTTTAGACTGAAAGGTTGGCTTGATTTTTAATCTCATGAATGCTATGAGAATAATCAAACACAGTGATGTTGCTCCAGTGCAAAACAAGACAAAAATGTCCAGTCAGACTCTGGACCTTCATGTCTTCTGGCTTATGCCACTGATTTGACAAAATGAGAGCTAGCCAGGTACTCAAGACAAGTTACAAGTAAAGGAACAGGATTTCCCCCCTCACACCCCCCGCCTTTTTTTTACAGAATCTAAACAAATAAAATGCATTTTTATCATTAATACATTTTTGTAGAATACATTCACTGTTGATGCTGCAAATTAGAGAAATTCCATTGAAACAGACTGAAAACCAACACCAAGGTTATTACTTTACTCCTTTCCAGCTCTGGAGCTGGAATACCAACACCTGTGATATCACAATTGGAATGGATTATGATCCACCAGCAGCAAATACCTTCATCTACCAAGAGCAAATAACTTCCATGAAGCACCCAGGGAACAGGAGCTCATGGCATTGGCCCAGCATTAGAGGAACTTGAAGCTACACTCATTGTCAGGCCAGAGCAAGAAACTACTGTTCATGGTGTAACTCTGTGATCCCCCAGCTTCCAGTGCATCTTCACATGACAATGAATATGAGCCAGGGGTACTGTCCTGGTCTAAGCACCACTAACATATGCACCATCCTTGAAAAAACAGCAGTTGCAAGATTATTCTTTTATCTGGAGCAATCTCCGAAGAACCAATTCATCAAAGCTATAGATAGATTAAAAACCACCTTGAATTTTATCTGGAAAATCCATCATTCAAGGATCTTAGAGCATTCTGTACACTAATCACACATTGCAATACCTATGTAAACTGTAAGGCATGACTATGCCCATTGTACAAGATAAAACCAGATCTGTAGAAGATAAAGACAGCCTTCTCAAAAATGTCTATTAGTTTTGGAAACTGTGGGGCTTAAGGGTATTCTAAGTGCAAGTCTCTCCACATGTAAAGTGCGAGTTGCTGTGATACCTTTGTTCCAATGGTCGTTTTAAAAGTTCATAGCACTTCCAAGAAAAAGAAGACCAAGATTTTCATATCTTGAGACTCTCAAAACGAATGGACGTTCTTTGAAGTGTTAACCTTATGACTGCAGTAAGAACATTTGCTGAGTCACTGACAGAGCTGGAAATGAAAAATCTGGGTCCTTACTGCTTAGGAAACTAAATAGTTGTGCCTTCCCCTCTCACCCTCTTTGGCAAGCATATGGATTTGGTCTGTTATTTAAGATGACCAACCCTACAACCCAGTAGCTGATCTCTAGCCAGCAGGCAAAATTTGAGGCCATAGAAGAAATTGGGTGCATAGTTTTGTCAGTCTGATTAGTGCACTACTATAGAATGTAGATAATAGACATTATAGTATTTTTCTTCTCAAATCTATTTCTTCTCAAAAAGGTAATGTCTCTCAAAACATTTTTTTAAAATGCCAAGCACAGACAAGTGCAGGTGTGCAACATATACCATTCCCAATTCTGCCTTGGCCTTTTCACTTCCGTTGCTTTAGACATCCATTTCTACCAGACCTATGAACAAGGCTATGAGTAGGGTAGAAAGGCACAGGTTGGAAGGCAATCCCACATAGCCCAAGGAAAAATCTGATGTTAAGTAAAATGCTGCTACAGACTGCACAAGACAAAGTTTACTATTAATTCCTCAAAAATGAGCTTGCAGGTCTTGCACTTAATGGACACTTTTACTAGAGCATGAATGGCAAACACAACCTACAGCAATAATGAATATGTTCACAGCCCATGAGGAAGGAATTTTTTTTCAGTTTATGTTCAGATTCTTTGTAACTATGCTTACTATTAGGGAGAAATTTATTAGGACACTATGAGAATTTTGCATAATGAATAACTGACCTACAGATTATTCCTTCACATAAATGAGGTCAAGCAGATGAAAATAAATCCTGACAACTGTGCTGCATCCTCTGAAAAAAGGGTCTGAGGCAAAACTGGATGAAGAAAAATAGGACACCTGATAACACAAGTGCAAGCAAGGACTTTATCCTGGCAAAATCTGACTACACATTGGAAGAGCAGGAGCATGCAAACTAATACTACCTAAGGGACTACCCAAGGGACATGCTGGCCATTTACATAGGGTCAGTTCCTGAAAAAATGTTTTCCATTTGATATTTACCCTGAAAATCAGAATAGTATATAGCTTCACACAAAGTATTTAAACGGAAAAGGTTTAGTAAAGGACCTCCCTGTCTACCCTAATTATTTAAAAAGAAGAACATGCTGCTTCCGTCCATGGTCCTTTGCCTCTCCTTCATTTCCATTTGAGCCTCACGACTCAACACTTCAAAGCTACAGAGAGGTTTCTCAAAGGGCAGTCAGCTCCACTCTATTATGGTGAAGCTTTTAGCTAGTGGTAAGAAGATTTGCCTAATGGGAAATCCCATGTGCAGAAACCTTTCATCACCTGTAGTTATGCTGGAGTTGAATGTTTAATGGGCAAGTGTCTGGATTCCTGGTATGAGTGGCAAATGGAAAATTCCTTCACAGAAGGTGGGAGGAAAGCTGACATTAAAGTTGTGTGAGTTGTCTCTGTAGCAAAAAGCCCTGCCTCTACCATAATGGAGGGCACATGGCATAAAGTAGGGATTTGGCTTCCTGCAGGATTCTGTGCAGGCCATTAGGAATACAGGCAACACAGCTGAGAGAGTCCATCTGCTCTCTTCATCCACCTAGGTGCCCAGCTCTGCAGACAGAGCACTGCAGATCACACACAGCTCACCTGCTCTGCCAGATTGAACAACTTGTGTTAAACAGCCTTTTATCACTAGTTGTCACCATGAAGGATCGGTTCTGAAAGAGAAGAACATTTCCTACCACAGACTTGTTACCATCTTCACTGTGAGTTTCCCTGGGTGACCCATCATCCAAAGCAGATGAAGTTAAATTCAGCTTAACAGCTGACAAAAATCACAGCCTGCAGCAGTAAGGCTGCAATGCCACTAAGTAACTGAATAGCAGGATAACATGATATGTTTGCATCCTCACATTTCTTGTTTCCTGTGCCGTACACATGCTGCAACATTAGAATCTCACCCTACATTTCAAATATGAAACATTGCTCCCACTGCTCTGCATGTTCCCTTCTCATTTCTATGAAGCTGGGGAAATATCTCCCTAAAAGATCAGAATTCGCTAATTAATTGAAATCTCTTGGCATTTTCTATCTATCTACTCTGTGCAAAATCAACAGCTACACAAGGCTGCAGAAAATTAAGATCTTCCTACCACAGTTATTTCAACCACAAACTTATTCAGAGACAGTAAACTTCTGTGCCAAGTGAAACACCCAGCCCAACAAGGTTCGGATCCAGAGGTAGGCCTCCTGCAAGTGTAAATGGGACTTTATGTAGAATTAGACAAAAGCTGTAAAGAAGAAAAGGAGGGGAGCTAAAGGCAATATTTAATCTTCAAAATAAGCAGTATCCTAATATAAAAGTGCTGCAGTATAACTGAATGTATCCGCTCCACTAAGATAGGCACTTAAAAAGCCACCAATTTTCAAAAATTTAAAGGCAACTTGACTTTCATAGTCCTGAGGTTTATTTTATACATCTCTCTTCCATGACCCTGCCTATTTTGCTACTGGCTTCCAAAATCCACCATCCACTTCTAAAGTGGTAAAAGGAATTTGACAAGCGAAAGAAATGAGGAGATGTTCAAGTTTGTAGTCTGTAACCTGTACGGCATTGCTGACCAAGTCTTTTTCCCTTCCTATAGCACCCTCCACCTTTATTACATGCTTTATCTGACTGAAAGCATAAAGTCAATGCTGTTAATTTAACAAAAACATGCTTGGGAGAGGTAGGTGAGGGTTGAGAAAGATTTAATCATCCTTGGTCCCATCATTTTGAATACCACACTTTGCTGAAGAAGTTGAGATGCATCTTATATATATTTTCTGCTCTCAGTAGTGTGAATAAGCTTGTTGTCATTTATTATACATAAAACTGCAAAATTCAGTTTTGCACTTTATAGTATGAAGTTACAAACAAGTGTTCATCAGTTCTAATAGTAGTGGATTTAAATATTCTATCAATTTTGAATGGAGTTTCTTTGCATCAGATAGGGCTACCAACTTATTAAGCATGCTTTCAATACCTTTCCCTGGAGTAGATGTATAGTGTAAATCTAAGTCTGACTCAGAAAGTCAGAAACATTTAGCGTTATCATCTACATTTAAATAATGGATCACATCCAGAAACTTAAACTGCAGTTTTAGACATGTGTACGGCAATCTTCATTTCTTGTTACTGGAAATGGAGATGTGATGACATAAAGCCACTCAGTGAAGGTCACTGAGCACATTAGCTGCATCCCCTCCTACTCATTTTTTTGATCACCCTGAAGCACAGCTAAACAACAGTCTAGGTCACAGTGCCTGCCCTGTTTGAAAATTTGCCTACTACAACACACACTTCAGCTGAGGCATTTGGGATCTGAACCCCTGGTAAGAAGCAAACCCTACAAGCAGGAAGCACTGGGAAGCGGGGCTGAAGCAACCTGGGCTCTAGTCCAAACTTCTCAGCCTCTTTCTCATCGACTCACTTAACATCATGTCACTAGCAGCGTCCTTCAGAACTCACCATTACCCTCTGCAGGTCAGGCCTGTACCCTTCATCTGCCATGCACATGCATTGGTACTTTCTGGTCATCACTTCCAAACTATGAAGTCCAAACTATCAATAACTTGGGCACAAAGGAAAGAAATTAGCTAGGTAGAGAAGAAAATCATCCATAGTGATATGGATGGTGTATGTCTATTTCCATGATGCAATAACTACCTAAAACCTTTAGCAATAGCTAAGCTAGTCTTTTTTCACAGCTCTGTTTTATTCACTTTGACTTTCTGTGACAATAATATTATAAATTTCCATCCAGACAGACTATAATAGAGTGGTCACTTGCTGAAATAATTTAATTTTGCACTGTTACCTGTTTTTAGCAATATCACTTTTCATTGCTTCCTCAGTAATGCTTAGATTTGAGTCTTTCTAAGGCAGCAACAACCCTGTGTGTATGCACATGGTGCACCCAGACTGGGCCATACTTGACTGTTATCTAGTCAAGTGTGGGCAGAAATTGTAATGTATGAGTTGTCCAAAGTGGCAAAGAGAAAGCAGAAGAGTGCGCAAGTCAATAATTTAGGTCAAGGAATACACACATGGCTGCATCCAACTGGCTTTGATTTCCTTTTCTGACTTAAAAAATATGTAACAGGGGGCAGATGCTCTGCCAAGGATACAATTATTTTCAACATCTGAGGATCTGACTCAGGAGAAGAAACTTAATAAAGGAGGTTTAAAGCAAATACATCACAGGCACCACTTCTTCACAGAAACACGGTCATGCAATGACCCTGCAATTGTCTGTACAGTGAGAACTATTGCCATGAAAGTCTGCCAGAAGAATATAATAGGAATAATGTACCCATCTGCTGGATCTTGTAAATACTAAAATTATTATCTGGCTACTTTCTTGTCCTCCTTATATGCAAAAAATGTCGAAATATGAATGATCTGTCTCTTAAATTTTGTGTGTGTGTTTGCTGAAACCAAAAAGATAAATTCTCAGGACATTATGCCTCTCGATCCTTGCAAAGCCAGTATTTCTTATACAGACTGAGTGTCAGAGTGATGCTGAGAGAATACACATGCGAACATTAAACACTTATTGCCCAAAGTCTGTTACATATACTTCCTGTCATAACTGCCCAACTGAATGAGTTTTACTACAGATGAGGGAGACAAAACTTTCAAGATACAACTCAAAAGAGGCTACTTCAAGATATTTGCTAATGGCCTGTAATGCAATTAGAGTCATGCACAAGCCACTTCCCTCATTGCCTTCTCCTTTCCAAGGAAAGCCATCAGGAAGTCCTTGCATTCATTAGGAATCTCCTAGCATCCCACAGTATTTGTTTGTTAATTTCTCAGGATGTTCCAGGAAGAGACTATCATTAATTATAGTCTGGTTATGTTTTTCATAATCCAGCAAACAGAAAAAGAAATGACAAAAGGTATTTGGCTGTCTGCTATTCTGCTATCATTAAGGACCTTTTCACTTCGGTCAATAGGTACAAAATAAAGGAACCAGCAAGAGATGGAAGAGTAAGAAGTTTCTGATAAATTCAACTACTGTATCTGCAATTAGGATAGCTCAGCTTCACATCTATCCTCACTTCTCCACACACAGTGATTTCTGATGCACACTTAGATACAAGTTCTCTGTTGCCCCCAACACATCAAAAATCTTCTCACTGCAGTATTGTCTTTGATTACCATGGGCTTATTTGGCCACTAAGGCTTTCCTGATCCAATAGGAGCTTCTTCATACCTGCTGTGCTCACCTCCACCTGTGTTTGCCTTCTACAAAATTATAATTGCCAAGATAGTTTTTTTCTCCTTAAACACCCACATGACATTTTAAAGAATGTTTCCTTTTGTTTTGGTAAGGGTGAAGGTTTTTTTTTTCCCTTTGATTCTGATTGGTTTTAAAGCCTAAGACTGAAATAAACAAAGGGAGGTCACTCCAGGGCAGCACCTGCCAGCAACACTTAATGCTTGGGATCACTTGAGTATCCCATAAGTGAGACATGAGTCATTGAATCTTGAGTCTTGTGCTGCTTTCTGGCTTCCATTAGGCAGAGCTCCACTCTGGGTGTTCAATCTCATTGGTTTTGTCATTCCCACCCCCTGTTTAAAGATAACACCTGTGCCCAGAATGTAAGACCCCTAGGGTTCAGGAAAATTGCCAGCACTCCTGTAAGGCAAGTTTTACTGCCTGACATTTCAGGATATAGCTTTGAAGGGAAAATCTCTACAAATTACTTGAAGATGATACTCAGTTCTTCTGTGTTCCTGTAATTCATCACTCCGTACAGGAAGCCTGAAAGACGCACTGTCTTATGAGGGGTCTCCCTTTTTCCTACTGATGATCCTAACATCGCAATGTGTCTGCAGCAAGTTTGTGTGTAGAAATTGCACAGACATGACATAAATCACCTCAGATTTCCTAGCAATAACTTGACCTCAAGGCAACATATTCAGTAAATTAAAAATAAATTATGTGATGGCCTGATGTGACTTCAGCAGACCTCATGTCAGACCGAGCCTGAGGGAAGAATGTGCCTTCTAGATTTTCCATAACAACTGTCTTTTTACAACGAGTTAATTATCTACAGATACTGTGTGTTTAGAAGACATAAAACAAGACCATCTGATTTCAAAAACTTTAAAACAGACTTGAAAATGCATCTCCAGGGCCTCACTTACATCAGTGCGCAGTAAATGAGTCTAGGTGACATCACAGCTTAGAGCAGCCATGAGGGGACACAAAGGATGGTTCTGTAAAATCTGTCAGGCATCTGGGAACCATCATATGACCTAGGTAAGAGCTCATAAATGAACAGTGACACTACAAAGCACTTCCAATCATGGCCACAGGCTGTGCATACACCCTATCTGCCTTAATTTCGAACACTGTAGAGGGGCTCCACCAGACAGAGCTCCCACCTTACAAAGCAGTGTGCAGGGGTTCGTGTTGGCAGCTTTACACTGAAGAGATGGATTATGAACTTAATCAACTGGTCATTAAAAATGACTTTCCAATAAGCCCACTGCTACTCAAATATCCCATTAGAATGGAGATATGAATCTGGATTTAAAATCATAGTCAGTGTCTGTGTTTCCATGACATCCAAAATCAGACTCCCACAACTTCAGCTAATTTAAGTCAGAATGATAGTTTTGATCCTGAACTTTACAAAATAAGTTTTGCTTTTTATTAATGCATATCCAGCAACCCTTTCAGACCACAAGCTTCTTGTGGAGTAAAGAAGGGAAAAGAAATTTTGGACTTTCAAGCTCTCAGATGTGGATGTTCAGTTCATTTCCATATCTAGTTTCTCAAACCAAGTAAGAGTTTCCTAAAAAGTAGAGGACAGCTGTAATACAGATGTGTGGACTGAGTTGTGAAGCTGAGATTTGCATGCAAAGTCTGCCCAGAGCACTGTTCCTTCACTCATGCTTGCATCTGGACAGAAAAAAAAAAAAAGAATCCACAAATCTGCATTATACACCTACTCATCTTTAGTATTCACACATAAATGTACAGCTGTATTTTGATTTCACAGAAAGCCCAGAAAACAAAGGTTCATAAATTCACATGTTTAGTTTCTTTTCCTTCAAGATAGATGACAGAGCTCCAAAAGAATATGTTTGCATCTTCTAATGATTTTTGGGTGGTGTGATAGTTTATACTAAGGTGAAAATAAATAAGGTTCAGCTTCCTCAGAATAAAGACTGATGTCAGCTCCAATTCTTGTTTATTTACCAAACCTCGCTTAAAAATTATTATGGAAACTTTTTCCGATTTGCTGCTTCTCTCTCTTTCTAAGCTTTTACAGACGCAGCCAGAGTTTAAAGGGATCAGATTCAAAGTACGTGTTTTATATTCTGAAAGTGTCTAACTGATGCACCCAAGAAAGGGTGTTTTCATTATCCTCATGCCAGGTATTATATATCTTCATACATATGACAAACCAAGCACTCTTACCTTAAAAACATAGCTCACCTATACTGTGAAAATGCTCTGATATGGTCCCTACAATATAGTATAAAGTGGAAAAAATAACCTCTTTGCCCTGGAAGAAATTGCTTTGTATCTGTATCCTATAATACAATCAGACACCTTTTGCAATATCATTCAGTTTTAACAGTAGTTGTCCCCTTTTTTTTTTTTTTTCTTTCATTCTGGTCTCCAGAGGTGTCTCTGATCTGCTTGTATTTTCTCTTTGTACCCTTCATCACAGCACCTAATTTACTTCTGTCCTGTGTTCTCTATACACTGGCTCCTCGACCTCTCTAGTGTTTCCACAGGTCTCTTTTCACAGGCAAACATCTCACACTAAACCTACTGGCCCAAATGGATCAAATATTCTCATTTTATCCTATGTCCTGTGGTTGCATTGACAAGGCACCAGTGAAATCCAGCCCCCCTTCTGGTATGCAGTAGATATTTAAGTCCGTGAAGAGACATTATAACACAGTAGAGGAAATTATGAGAAATGCCACCTTGAAATAAGATGTCATAACCAGTCTATGTAGTCAGCAAGATGTATGCACAGACTTGGGTTTGACCAGTACCTCATGATGAAAAAAAATATTGCATTTGGTTAAGACCTGAGAATTAAATTCCATGTGAAATTTATAGGGAAAAAAGAGGCATATTAATACAGCTCAGATTTGAAAAAAATCCCCTTGCTTCTTGCCAGTGTTTTAAGCACAATGGTAGGAAGACTACCTGGAAATAGGCCTTGCACAAATCCCACACAGGAAGACCACAAAAAAGTCCTATAAGAGGACATAGAAAATTCCTATCCATAGGACATACACACAAAACTTATATTATCAATTCAGTTTATGAGTCCATTCAATTCATGTGTTTCTGAGTAGAGGACTCCTACAAACAAAAGTAATAACAACCAAATAGCTAACAGCTCTGTGGTCCCTGCAATAACTATAAACTCATACTAGCTTTTTTTTGTTTGTTTGTTTTCTTTTGTGGTTTTTTTTATTATTGTTTTTTTATTTTCCCCAGAGCAGTGCAGTTCTGAGTCTTTAATAGGAGCAAAAAGCAATTTTCCACCAGCTGGCCAAAGCAGGAGAAGAATCAAGATGTCTTTCATTCCCTCTCTCCACATCACTTCAATAAAGGAAAGAATTTTTTTCTCTGTATTACTGTGGCAACACCTTGGTACCGGAATTAGAATCTGTTGCTTTAAGTGCAGGGAAAACAAGTATTTCCCCAGAGTTTCTCAGGAGAGCCAGTCCACAGAAAGTTGATACAGCTTCAAAGGTCCGCCAGAAATTGGACTTCAGGCTGTAACTATGTCTGACTTACTGCTTTATCAGGCCTGTCTCCAACTAAGCAAAAGGATACAAGTGTCCCATTTGAAAAGCTCTCCCTCTGAAAACGCAGAAACATGGATTGCAGTGAGGCAGAATAAAGCATAGCAGAGGAATGGAATAAGAGTGAAAAGTCTGGAGAAGTGGAAAGTTTTCAGCCACACCGAAGTCCCTCTGAAATCTGGGCAAGCTGAGAAGACATAAGGAGCTAGTTAGTTTGCCTGCTGTTTCTGCAATTTAGTGAATTTAAAGGGCTAATTTAGATCATAAGAGTAAATGTCCTTATGGGATCTGATGCCACTGGGAAGTTGCCTGTGCAGAGTGTTGTTCTGCCTAAAGAGGCAGGTAGGAAAGATTAAAAGCTGGCCTTGACTCCTCCGTCAGCCACACACCAACAGGAATTTTCCATCTGTAAGAGGATCAATTCTCTGCCTCAAGTCTTTCTGTCCAGTTGGACAAAAGTGGCAGCAGACTGAATCTGTGAGAGAAAGAAGAGAAAGAAAGGGAAGAGAGGAATGAAGGGAGGAGAAAAAGGAGTCTGAGACAGCAGCAAGTGCTATTTTTCTTCCTGTTGTTCTGCACTGACAGAGCAGATGATATGTCTGCACCCTACCACAGCTGAAACAGAGTCACACCTATGGCTGCTCTGATGCTGACAGGTTATCACTGGTTGGCACTGGTTAGATCAGCACCTCCCTTGTGTCAGTTAAGATCATTATGATATTAATTTATGCACAGACAACCCAGGTTTCCTGTCTTTATAGCTCTGTGCTAACACTTGTTGTGTCTTGCAGTCTTTATGAACAGGAGCTCTGCAGGGCAGAGATTAATTTATCAGTGTGTAGGACAGTGAAGCCTTTATCCCTGGCCATTATCACCACTAAATATCAGAAAAGCAGATTATACTTCCTTTCCTGCACAGACTTATTAATCTTTTGCCTGAGGCAAAAGAGAGGCTGGTCTCTGTTCAGGTGTAATAGGAGACTTCACTGATTTTCATTTTAACAGCCTGTAGTCTAAAGAAACCTTTTCCAGGCAACCTTGATCCCACTCAACTCAGAGCACTTTCAGAGGACTATCATCTCAGGCAAAGGGCAGTGAAGTCAGTTGTAAGTCATGATATTAAGGAGGTGGCAAGTAAACATTCTTTCCCTTCCTCTCAAGCAAACTACTGTCTGTTCTCAGAGAAGTCAGCCTCTGGAAATTACTTATTTTCTTAAAACTGTCATAGTCTTGGGCTGATCAGAGACTAGATTTTTTTCAGGAAAAATAAAAACCCATGATATGTAAACCGCGCAAAACTAACAGCTCTTTCTACTCCCTGAGATCTCTCTCAAGATCCTTCAGTCAATCAAGATTAAAATCAGCTTGTCTTTTCATCATGCAGGAAATCAAACAGGACACAGCATCCAACTCCCAGCTGCACACATGTATACTGTTTGTTTCACCAGACCCCTTCCAAACAAGGCACAGCCCACCCTTGTAGCACACAGAATGCATGGGTGCTCTTTAACACAACCCTCAACAAGAAAGCAGAAGGAGGAATTCCCTGTATTCAGATGCAACCTGCCTCAGTCATCTTTCTGTAAAGCTGTTTCAGTACTGCCAAAACTCAAACACTCGAGTTAGGTTGTTGGATTTCTAAGTCATGACTTTGACATTCTCATTTTCCTTTTAGCTTTTGAACGGTGGAGAATGGCAAAAACCTTTGTCTCTACTTCACCTGTGGACTGAAATATCAGTTTCTCAAAAGATGAACAAAAGATAACAACACTTTTGAGATCTGAGGCTTCATTTAAATCCCCATAAAAACATGAAGACCTGACAATATTGCTGCTTCACATGCCTAATGGTTCTTGACAATGCCTGTGTTAGACCTCAGCAGGGGCACTGGTAACTTCCACAAGGACACATTCATGAAGACTGCCAAAGACAGACATCATTTTTTGGGTGGGTTTTTTTGTTTGTTTTTAAGATATTTCAGAAGCAGCAGAGATAAATACATGGAAAAATGTAGATGTCTCAAGTTTTGCTGCTGTAAGAATTACAGTCAGTGCATTGCATTTTTCCCTCTGGTTGAGGAGAGAACAGAGCTTGGTCTTTTTTTCTAAATTCCTTCCCTTCTCTCTAACACTTTATGTTTCATCTATTAGATAAAGTCTATTTCTTCATGTATAGCCTTGGACCACATCAATGACATACATTAGCCTTAGTTGGGCTAGGGGAGCACGAGTCAGGAAAAGTTTCTACATACATTCTTAAGACTGGAAGGGTTTCCATTCCAACCCAGTTTCTCCTAGAGAAGACTGTTGGCTGACATAGCGCACACATGTTATTCATGCTGCTTCTTCAGCCATGATTTTCTGACAACCTGCCCTATGACACTGGAAAACTTCTCTTTTCTGGACTAATCTCTCCAGAGATATATTAGACTCAAGACCACATTACACGACCAATATAGGATGGAAAATCTGGGTTTGACAATATGAACTATAGGACCTGAAGTAAAATTTGTTACTATTAATCACTTAACTTTTCTGGTGGCATCATAGAATTCTGAATACCTAAATACTTACAGTAAAGGTTACTCAAAGATATATAAATAATTGGAACTGTTTTAAAAAAGATTGTCTGCACCTCTACTTCCAATACTAAAGTGAAAATTAAAAATAGGGCAAACTTTAAAGACTTTCTGTAGCTGTTTTTTCTCAGTTTTGACTCACAGTTCTCCATATCAGAAGACTCTAAAAGAGTCCTCGAAGTGGCTTGTAAATCCTACTGCAAATACAGGTGCACTACACTTCCAATTCCTATAAAAACTTCTCAGTTGTCCAAGTCCTTAAACTAGTTCCATTCATTACCTAGGTCTCTTCACATAATTTTGTCTATAAATTCTTCATGGCAAGAATTCTTTCACACCTAGGTCATAGGGCAAACACTAGGGAAGCAGCTGTTTATTCTGTTGGCAAAGCAACAGATGAGTTCAATAGTTTCACCAGTGTGATACAGTCTAAGTTAGGAAATCAAGACACCTGGTCTCAGTTCTCTGCTCTGCTATTGAATCCCTAAACTGGGGCATACAATTCTTCACCTATGTGTTTGCACTTTCCCCCACCTCTAAGACTTATCTGTTTATTCCTGTTTATCTTTTTACAGTGCTTTCAAAGCTGTAGAGGTACAAAATACTATTATTCTAGAAACCACAGGTAAAACAAAATCAGGGTCTCCTGTAACTGTAGTGAAAGTCAAATTCAAATCTTCTTTAAATCCCAAACAAGGAGATTTTATTCTTTTTGACTAAAATTTACTTCTGCCGTCTTCATGACAATGAAGTATTCAGTGTGTGCCTCAGCTTTTTGGCAGACCTGGGCCTTTGTTCATAGATATTGGCCAGTACAAAGTAAAGATAAATGTATGTATAAAATTAGGTTAATATTTCTTCTGTGCTAACTAGATGTGGAGAGTATTTTCTTTTCTCCCTAAACAGTTATTTCACTTCTCAAAATTACAGCATATCTTATTTCTCTTTCTGCTGGACTTGTTTGTGATTGAAAGTGCATGCAGTGTGTAAGAAAGTCACAGCTCAGTCTGGGCAACCAAGGAAGGGCTGAAGGAAATCAATAACCTGCCTTCAGTAAGGATTAACTCTCTCCATTGTTTCTCTCCCTAGACATGATCAGAGAGAAACTTCCTGCTTTATTCAAGATATTAAAATACAGGATCTGCACTTATTTTACTGAATTCAATATTGATATAAGATGACTTGGCTTCCCCCAGAAATTCCATTTTTCCATTTTATTTACTTCAAACAGGAAAAACCTTAAAAGAGGACATTATGATTAATCACATAGACTGTTTAGAAATCCTTTGAGTAGTTGTGCTGCATATTCACTAAGTAAGTCTTGGGATCCAGTCCAGTTACTCTGTGGCTCTCTGAATTACTTGGCAATTGCTTCTCAGTTGCTGCCTTGCTGCTCTACAGTGGAGAATGTCAAGCAAGACCAGAAGGCAGGCAGAGTTATCAGTGCGCTTTGTCCTCAAGGGGAGCATGCAGCAAACTGCACAGCCATGCTCATGCAGGCCTGCAGCACACAAGGAACACTCAGAAAAGATGATCTCTGCACATTACTGAGAGTTCTGATACATCTCTTCAGTCCCACTTAGAATGCATCACAGATGATACAGGCCCGAATCCATGAAAGCCTGTGAAGATGTGTCACTGTCCACAAAACTGGATTAAGCTTAAATGACTAAAGTATCTTTCAGAGGACTAGGGAGAAAAAAACAACAAAACAAAACAACAAACCCAAAATAAAACAAAAAAGCCCCACCGAAATCAAAATGAACACACATGGACAAAGAAAAAGGCTCTGTTTTATAATTATTGCCTTAGTCCCAACATTTTTAGTGATAGAGGCAATAATTTAATTTACAACCAAAATCAACCCTCAAACTGATGATATATGCTGCAGTCCAGGCCCATAAACTGTTGTGGACTGAGACACAGTCATGCTTCCATGGCCTTTACTTTCATAAACCACCAAACTTATGGGCACCATCCCATCAAGAACACAATGTGAGGCAGTGGAAACTGCTGGGGTAATGAGCTTTTCTCCCTTCAGCACCACTTAATAGCTTCACCATACCACCCTCAAGGCTAGAACAGCAAATCTTCCTGTCTGTTCCCCTTCTATTTCGTGCTTGTTATCATCTTCTTTGCAAGAGGAGCTTTATCTTTTGGCAGTAAAATTAAATGTTGCCTGTATGGCATGGCTGAAAGTTTTAATCTGTTAATACCTTTGTGATTTACAGAAAATGATGGTATTATGCTTTGAATGTTGTTGAAAGAAGAACATGCTACAAAGGTGGAACAGGGTCACCCACAAACTTCATGAGCCAGGGAAAAATTCTAACCCTTTGGAGACCAAAATATGTAACACAATAAAAGGAATCAGGCAAATGGAGAATCTGCAGTTAGGTTTTCTCTTTAAAAAATAACAAAACAGTACAAGCCTACAAATGTTCTGTTGTTGTAGGACAAGATAGAACATATTGTCATTTTGCTTCTATAGTGAAAAGACCATAAAAAAGCTAAAGATTTGACTTCCTGAAACTGGCCAAGAATTTATGGGGAAAAAGGTGAACATCCAATCCATCTAGAGCTCATAGAACAATAGTAAGAAAAGATCTGCCTTAAAGTATGGAGCTGAGACATGCTAGCTTGTGAGACAGAAGAGAGTGGCAATTCCAATTCCATCACAGATTCATCAGTGTAAATTCTAAAGCCTGAAAACCCCTGCAATATTTTTCAACAAGTGTAAGGTGAGCTGGTCAATTAACAGTCATCAAGGAACCAGCAATTGGCACATGTCACAGCTTTGTATTATCCTTCAATCTATGCAAAGGCATTACTAAGATGATCTGGTACTCCTACAATTGGAAAAGCAACATGTGTAAGGAGGACTTAAAATAAAACAGGGTGTGTTCTTACTTTCCACTGCCTTTGATCTTGTATTTTACTTTTCTTCTGGCCATCTGGACACAAGGAAGAAAACTGAGCAGAAATCTGAGTGTTAATGACAGAAGAAAAGTTGGTGATGCCAATTTGTCTAAGTCAATTAGAAAGTTTCTCTAGGTCTTTACAAGCTATTAAAATGCTATATTTTGCCACTAGGAGTGAGTCAAAGCAGTAATCTACTTCATCAGTGAAGTAAACTACTTTATCAGTACTTAGGTAACACATACATAATTCTTTAGAAATATAACAGCAAAAGCTGCCACTTCTTCATAAAAAATAATATTACATTAAGAAGCTTTCTTAAAAAGCAGAACCCTTTCCACTAGTGTCTGTCAATCACCACATCTTAGGCAATTCAGTACATACATTTATCTAAGTCCAAATCCCAGGAACAAGCCATTCCCTTTCCCAAAAAACACATATGGATATCTATAAGGGGAATAAGCCAGTGCACTAGACAGCCTTCTCCTGTCAGCTTTCAAAATGAAATTTTGTGACTGTTGACAATAAAACTCTGTATTCCCACAGAATAGTATGCTTATTTCTATTTTGCTTTGGAAAAGACAGTTTATTCCAATTTTGGTTTCATTCCAAATTCAAAACCTCTCTTCAAATGGAACCTCAACCCTTCACACATTTCAAATAGCAAGCACTACAGAACAACATTTCCATACTGCAGTTTCATATTTCCTGTGATTGCTGTCTTTATGCTACTTAGTGCCTATAGTCTTTTTCTTCTCTGACTACTGAAGGTTTTAAACAATGTGTTTAAATGACTTGCTGAAATAAGGCCAGGGAGAATGAGTAATTATGGCTCTCTTCTTCCCTCCCATTTTGCCACTGTACTATTAACATGTAATTAGGAGTCTAATTTTTAGTTAGGTGTTTAAAAAACCCTGAAGCAAAGGGTTTTAAATTATTAATGAGCCATTTTTTAGGAGGCAAACTGAAATAAGTGTACCCTCCTCTTCACATATTTAATGATTGTAATGGTTTAACACATTATTCTTCAAATACTAAGGACAGGTTTGCAGTGAAAGGCAGTATTTTCTCTAATTAAAGGTAATAAATTTCCCTTATAGCCATGGTGGTCTCAGCTACAAAAACTACCTTCACTAAATGTCAGTCTTAAACTGCACAGGGGAGGACATTTTTCAAACGCAGCAATGTATCATTAGGCCTGTACTGGTGCTTTTCCACTGTTGGTGCCAGGGATTCTTCTTGTTAGAAAGATCTTATCAAATACTTATTTATTAAGGCGCTTATTAAACACAAATGTGACAGAGGCACAGATCAAACACAAAAAAATCCATGCAATCCTCAGAAGTTGTTGCTAGTTTGATATTCTATAACCAGTTTGGCAGCTAAGTCCTCATTAGGTTCTAGTGGCAATAGGAAATTTCATCATCAAGAGGGGGCTTACAAAGTCAACTGATGCCTGCTCAGCAGGACCTAAGGCCCGCTAAGGACAGTGATCCAAGAACTGTAAAATATTTCAGCCTGTGAGCACATCACCTGGTTGTTGGCCACAGTACTTCATTATGCTGCAAAGCTTTACTATTTTCTTAAAGCATATGGCACTTCTTTCTCTCATGCCATCTAAACCTATGCAAGTCATCTCACAAAGGCCTACCAGCTTGGGTGAGGTTAATGGAATCTCACTTCTTCATGAAGACACCACTTGCAGATAGACAGCAGATACCAATTTTCATTAACAGGGGTTGCAGGCCACTTAATAAAATACAGAACAGCAGCCTTTCGATTTATTTTCTATATGTTTTGAGTCCAAGACTGGTACATGGCTGAATCTACACACAGAGGTTTTGCTGCACCCTAACACTATATACATGGCTGAGTCCACACATAGAAGTTGTTCTGCACCCTGACACCATACTCAAAAATGCCTATAAGATAAAGTCTCTGCTTTTCCAGCATGTTTCGGATTTGTACCTAGACAACATCCAGGGTACCAAACTTTTGATTACACCAAAATATCAGCTTCTAGTTAAGAAGTCAGATGTTATCAGCAAGAAAAGGCAAACTTTGAAGTCTGCGTTTGGCTGAACTGATGCAACAGTGTCAGCACATATGGGGTATGAGCAGCTGTATGCTGCTGATTACAGACAAACCAGAGCAGCAGAGACAGAAGCATGAGTAAAGCACAGTGTACGCATCCAAACTGGTTGGAAACAAATTCAAAGCCTAGGTCCAGATATTGATGATCACATGGCACCAAGTCCAGCTAAATAGATAAAATTTGCAGTGCTGCTTTCAGACACTTACTGGTAACTCTGTTGCACACTATTGGATGGACTCACTACATCAGATGTCCTCTATCTTGAAGAATATGCTATCCCACCTTTTACAGCATCTGTGTGACTTCTGATAGTCAATAACTTGGTCCCTTGCATGAGTTCTGTAAGGTTATTATTTCCATATCTGACTCTCTGAGGCCTCTGACAACACACTCCCTCGAGTTTCTCTGAATACAGCAGTAAAAAAATGAAAAATAGCATCCTTTCTATCCATAACAACTACTGGAAGTTACTGAAGAAATGTGATTAGCATAAGGAACTAAGGTAAGAGGAAGATCCCTCTGTAAAACAGCTATTCCAAGTTCAGAGCAGTTCCAAGCCGTTGAAGAAGGGTCATAAACACTTTTATCATCATCAGCCTATGGGACTAGATGAGCATAAATCAGCCTAATCTTAGCATCTGGGATGCAGCATGTATAATTGCAGATATTAGGAAATTTCCTGGTTTCATTGTCATTCTTGTAGATAGCAGTATGCTTCTTCAAGTGTTCCCTTCACTTATAGCGCCCTATGACCAAAAGGCTCATGCTATCAGTCTTACCACTGGTTGTGTTTTTAGCAGGAAAAAGAAAAAAAAAAAAAAAAAACAAACCAAAAAACAAAGTAAACTTCTTCAGTCAAGCAAATTCAAGAACTAATTGTTAAGGTAGTATATTATGCCACAAAATTTATGAGGAAACCACACATTAGAGCTCCCAAAGCAATATAAAATGTATTTTCCAAAGGTTTATTAGTCAATATGTATAGTTCATTATGGGAACTGATTTTGAAACCATCTTTGGCATACATGCCACAAGGTTCCACAGGGACCCATCCTAAGTACAGGACTATTTGATGCTTTCCTTAATAAACTGGCTGATGAAAAAGGCAGTAAGATTATTAATTTTGCAGGTATATCAAGCTGGGAGTGATTGCCAGTAAGCTGAGGATACAAGCAGAATTTAAAATGATCCTGAAAAAAAAGCAAAAGAGAAGTCTGTAAAAAAAAGAGGATGCAAATTCAGCTGGTAAATGCAGGTTAGCATGCTGAGGCTTAGAAAAACAATGAGACAAATGTCCAGTGAGAATAAGTGGGGTAAAGGGGCGCTGATGTATGTTTCTAAGCAAAAGGATCTCAAGTTCCAGATGGCTCAGAACACCTAACGCTCTCCCTGGCAATGCCAGAGACTGCCAGAAACAAACTAAACTTCAACCAAGTAATGCAAGGCAGTCATTGCGACTTGCTCAATTACACCTTAAAGCATTAGGTTGTGAACCAAATCAGGCATGTGAAACCCCTCAAGTTACAGTCTTTGGTTGTGAAACATTCAGAGGTTAAAATATGGTTGTTTATGGCTTCTTAGAAATACTCTGAAAAGCCCATCATTTTCAAAAATATTCACCTAGTGACCAAAACTTCAAAAAGCAACAAACAGCTAATCCCCACAGATCTGCCATTAGAAAAAACTCTAAGTTATGTAGCAGGAATAAGGAAACGATGGCCAGCATAGACAAATTCTCTTCTGGATCTGAACCTACTAAGACAGCTAAACATGCGATAAAAAGATGAGGTGCTGCTTAAAGATGTTGGTTTCAAATTTTTTTTCTTCCAACTGTGTTTAAAATAAGTTAAAAATACTAGACTTTTTGCTTCTTCACTCTCTGTAATAAAGAAATGTACCATAAGTACCATAACCTGACAAGCATACTGATTTATTCTCTATGGTGACACAATTCCAACAGAGAACTGGAATTCCTAGTAAACACACATTAAGGATGGAGCGATGATCTAGTCATCTCATTGCGTGGGTGTTTGAGATCAGCACCAGATGTCATCTCTCTTCCTTTCTCCAATACCTCAGCACCACATAACACACAAAGGACTAACTTAACTCCTCCCTCCCCCTTGCTCCAAGAAAAAGAGCTCGTACCACATGCATGTCCTAAATCTTGTTCTTGGAAAGACGAGATGGTAAAATATTAAGCATTAACCAGTAGATGTTTTAATTCTCTCTCTTCTCTTATTTATGGCTACCATAGATTTACAAGAAGACACTATGGCACATCACTGCAGCAGAGCACAGTCTGGCTCATGTAATCAAGAATGAGTAGGATGTCCCCCTGCTCAGATCCAGACCCATCCTCCTCCCCAGTTATTACTGTAGTGGTATCCTGCTGTCTTTATTTTCAATTCATTCTACTGTAAAATGTCTTCAGTAAAACTATTTTTACCTCATTTTCCCCTTAAGCAAATCCCAGGAAAGAAAGTCACTAATTTTTCAGAAGTCTGGGTTTCAACCACACTTGTCATGCTTCTTCTCACAAAGACTTATTTTTCCTGTGATCAGTGCCAAGTAATTCCTAGGCACATTAGTACAGAAGCTCATTGGGATTCATATGTGAAAGTAATGTGATGTTTAATAATTTAGTTAGAGAACACTGTCATCTCTGTAAATGTTTCCTGAAGTCCTTGATTATCAACATTTATGTTGTTGCAATTAACAATAAACATTCTTGAGGGTTTTGCTGACATAAATATGAGCTGTTTAAGCAAATTACTCCCCAAAAGCACAGATTTCAATGGTGAGTTTTTGTCCTACAGATGTTTTATCTTGGCACCAGTCAACCACTCACCACTTTCTGCCAGCTTCAGTGATCCAGAGCATCTGCTCTCAGTTTTTGGCACAGGGAAAAATGTATAACACTAAAATTCACTGGGAATAACAAAACTGCGTTACCAGCTTTGAAAGGTTACTGTTGCATTACAGTTGAAGGTATTCCACTATTTTGGGATGTTGCTTTGGCCTTACACCTCCTCAGCTGAACACAGTTTCTATTCCAAGCAACAGCTGCTGCTTCATTTCCTTGAATGAAAAGCACATCTAGCTAAATAAATTCAGCAAAATCATATAAGTAAAGGTGAGCAAACATGTAAATCTTTTCAGGACCATAACAGTTCTACAATGTTCATCAAAGTTCATGTTTCTGGTTATCAAGGAACAAGAAATCTAACCTATATATGTGCACCTGTAGGCAAAAAAAGGGATGAGGCTTATTACAGTGGTTACTCATCATTCTTCTATAAACTATGACTCATGCTTTAAGCTGAATTTTATTACAGACAGTAGTCTAATCAAATAGTAAAAGGTATGATGCAAGCCAGCTATTTGACTTTTACCAATTTTAATATTTCAAATAAGGGAGGGAAAAGCTGATTTCTCCAGAACATTGGTGCTTAATGACATCACTCGAAATTCTTTAAGTAATGGCCCTATCCCTTCCCACTTTTCCGTTCCCTAGCACAATTTTATCAAAAGAAGCACCAGGCACAAGTCTTGCACCCAAACAGACCTGCTTGAAAATGGATACTCTGCTTATTCCACTGACTGGCACATGCAAATAAACACAAACAACAGCTGGCACTTCAGTTCTCAAAAAAATATAACACTTACCTCTAATCAGACATATTCTGGTAGTTTAAACCAGTCAAGAACTGTGCATCTACCGTCAGTTCATAGCAAAGCAATTCTTCATGACCCAAATGTGAAACTGAGGTCATTAAAAGGCCCACATGCTTTCTAAATGCTGTGCTAACAAGTCAACAGTACTTTTTATATTTTATAACAACCAACCAAGTTTATAACAAACAAATAAAACAAAAATGCAGTTTTGTAGAAACAACAAAAGTGCAGCTAAAAATATAACCTAGAATACTTAAAGAAACCATCTTATTCAAGCTCTTTCCTGATTTGTCATCTTACAGACTTAGCATCCAAACTGCTCTCAGTTCTTTGGACTGTGTTTTGAAGAAAGCCTGGGAGTTGCAACTAAAAGGAAAATAAAGATGGATTTAATAGATGACCTCTAGCAAATCATGCTGTTGCAGTTTACATAATTTTACCCAGCAGTCCACTCATCCTCAGAGAACAATAGGAAGAAATACATGCATGCTTCTCAATGGTTTCATTTCATGCTTCAGCATCTTAGGTTGAACTCATCACTTTTAAGCTGTCAGAGTTGCGCGTGAGGATATTGTCTTATACATATTGTGGAGCTGACAGTCTCTAGCAGAGGGCTAGTGTAAGCATCTGAAGCTAAAGCCTCCCAGTGGCCTCTTCACAACTCTACATCAAAGCTCTAAGGCAACTTCAGCTGCAGTAACAGATCCCAAGTTTGAGGTCCACTTAGTGGCCCATGCCAGTGTTTCCCAAAATCCATACAAAATCTCACAGGCTTTAAGGAAAGAAGCAAGCCACCAGCCCCTGATATTATCACAGGAGTCGTTCAAAGCAAATGTGATTTTGCCTCACTGTTGATCTATCCTCTTCTTGCTTGTGCTGCTGATACTCTTCATGCTTAACATAAATAAGTCACTATGAGAAAATCCCACATAAACTTAACTAATTAAATAAGAAACTTGCCACCCGAAACTTCAGCTGTGTCTCAGGTATCACGACATCGTCCAAAAGAAATAATTGGGTATTATTGATCAGAGAATAACAAATTAGTACCATTACTATACATCATATTCCTTCAAATGGTAAGTATTGCTTTAAGATTTTGTCTCTCACAGCTAAAGCCAGCATTTTAACTACTAGAGTCACTGAATTTTCCAAGAGAGGTCTTCAAGATAATGTTTCTCTGAATATTTTAATACATGACTTCCATTGTAGCTCAACACATAGGACTATAAGATTTCAGTATTTCAGCACTGGGGTGCAGCTTTGTTGGAAATGAATTTGGAATTGCATACACCACAGTAACACTGTAGTTCAATAGCCATGTAATTTAAACGCCATCAGTCATTATGCTCATTCAGCAATGCACACTTCCTAGGTGGTCACTGCAGAGCTTGGTGCTTGGATCTAAGTAAATGTGATGCAGTTTAACAATGTTTATGTGCTCAGCTTGATGTTCAAAATACAAGCAAATGTGTAGAGGAAAAATGGGCAAACAGCTTAGGTAAAATATAGAAATGAATCTGGGTTCTGTGTTTGGCCTTCAATAGAAGCTGAAACTTAGACGTTCACATGCATTTGTTTTGATCATTCCTGTCACAGCATTCATGGTTTCCTCTCGTGCATCTCTATACCTGCTGCACCTGCTCATTCAACAGGAGGATGGAAATGAAGCCTTCAAATGAGAAAATACACACATAGAGGATTATGTCCTTGTTGCCAGTCTGCCTGCTTTGTTTCTTTGCAGTGATTCTGTGCTGTTTACCAAAGCTGGTATGTTTGTTACCATAGAGTTGCAATAGATACCTTAATATTCCAAGAGATCACAACAAAGACTTTAACTGCAGTACTTTACTTTAGAAAGAGAGCCTAAACGTAGGAGCCTAGCTACACAAAGATTTAGTCATCAGGAAAAGAGTTAATAATACAGTCAATATGTTTCTATGTCAGAGGAAGCACGGTCACATAAAATGAGTATATTTCTTCATGACGCACTACACAAACAACCTTACACTCACTTGTTAGTCACATTTAAAGGATTCCTTGTGTTAGTGGGAAATTTTGTGGCTTGCCAACAACAGATATTTCCAAAAGATCTCTCCTCCAAACTCCTATACACACACTGAGTAATTCATCCAGTGATGTTTTTCATTAAATTTCATCTTAAAAATGGCTCATGACAAAAAGTACTGGAGCAGAATGCCAGAATTACAGCTGTCAGGAACATCCTGGAACTCATGATGAATTCATAGGCTATATTCGTAACCTGATGATGGGAAGAAAACAAACCTTTTTAAGGAAAGGCATTGAAGACAATGCAATCGCATGCACTGTGTGCATTTATTTCTGTAAATTTTAAAAGTAAAAAAGTGAGAAGTTAACAAAAATCCTTAGGCAATTACATAACACCATTAAAGTGTTTGTGTATGTAAAGGGTGAATGAGAAGACAACAGTGAAACTAACAAAGAACTGATGTAAGTAATGGGAGACTCCAGTCAGCAATGGTTTACACTAGTAGAGAATCCAATCTGTTGTTCTTACAGTTTTGGAATTGAAGAAAACTGCTACAGGTACAGATTCAGACCCTCAAGAATTACCACATATGCATTAGTGACTGAATGCATGAATTCAAAGCTTTGTGCCTGTCCCATTAGTGAAACAGCTAGTGGTGAAACTCACTATGAATAATGGTCCTGTAAGAAATTCTAAGATTTTTTTAATGAACTGAAATGTTAACTTGAAGTACTGGCAAGAGGAAAGGTGAAAATACAGAATATCTCTGGAAATACATAAATAAAAAATATTCTAGCATTTCAAAATTAATTAAAAGATTTTATTCTTTCAAATTAAACAGAAAAGAAATGTTTTTTACAGAACACAAAATTCCCTCCATCAGATCTACTGCACTAGGTTTGAAAATTGTATTTTGATGTTATTTGCTCATTCCTTCTGTCTGACTCAGAGTCAGTAGATAGAGCTTTGGTATATACATGAAAGAACAGATAGGACCAAGGCCAGGGTAGGAAATAAAGGGTCATGAATACTGTAGTTCAGAGAGAAAGCCCAAACCATGGGGTTAGCAGCACTTTCCAGATAACAAAACTCTGTCTATGTGCTGCAGAGAGCTCTAATGCTGTCTTAAGCCAGAGAACAGTTTGGGACCAAACTGCACTTTTCTGTGATTTATGAAGCCAAATGTTCAAACTTCACTTAGAACAGAGTATTTCTTTTCAGTTTGCACAGCACAGAGTGAGTTTTTTAAACAGAGAAACTGAGAAAATGATTGCTACATATTTTCTCCAACTGCAAATTTTCTTTCTATAAAAACTCTCAGCAATTTTCCAGCCAGCTATAAATTGAAGTCACAGTATTTAATTCCACAGTAACTTTAAAATACTGTAGTGTAAATTAAGTATAATCCATAAAAACCTAACATTTTTGTAATTTTCAATTGTCCTTTTATTCTAAAATTAACAGTTTAGAGCATGTTAAAGTTTAAATTATAATTAATGTTGCAAGAAATATAGTCAATTTTGTAGCTCATCTAAACCCTATCAGATCTTTTACAGTGAGTTAATGTGCTGCTAGGGAATATCTTCAACACGAATGTGACCATAAAAATGATGCTACTCACAAGACCTAAAGGTACTCAAATTTCTTCTAATTAGCATAAGATCTGGTTAAAGTTTCTGCCACACAAAGCCCTTTACAGCTTATTGTGGTTCATGTTGTTTGAAATGAAGTGACAGAAGACTAGAAAAGGAGAACATGAACAAAGTTTTATTCATGAACCTGTGAACATCCACTTATCACAGGTCGGGGATATTTGTGTTTCATTCTCACTGTCTCTGGCCTTCAGCAAATCATCTCACTCCTGTTGATTTCCAGAATTCCTCTCCATCCCCATCAATTTATCTTATATACCTTAAAATCTGCAGATCAGGGATATGACCAAGCAAGTATCTGACTGTGTGACATTTGACAGCTTCTGCAAGGTTGTATATTTCTAACCCTTTCTGTTTGGTTTTAATCCACAGCAATCTTACTTGATCGTGCCCTACCTCCACTGTGATATAAATTCTCAGTAAGCTGCTGTACTAACGGGGACGTCTGTCGAAACAGTCAAGAATTTAACTTTTGACTAAAGGGGTCATGGCTCCCATTTTCTTTCTCATGGCATGTTGCAACTCCATTTGTAGTGTAATGGGATCTGTTATTCATACCCGTGAACTGGTCTTTCCTCTCCTTGACAACTGCCTTGCAAAACAAGGGACACGCTAAGTCAGGGCCTCAAATTACTTCTGCAATGCTACATATAACCAGTGCTGAAAATCCCCACTCACTCCCATCTTCCTGACACATCTGCAGAATTCCTCCAAAAATCAGTAAGCTTGAGTTGTTACTGCTGCATGTGTTTGTAGTGACTGTAATTACAACCAATTTAGTAGCAGTGTGTTGAGACTGTATGAAGACTAAAGAATTAATCATCAAACAAAACCAGATGACCAACAGCAAGCATTTCAATAATGATCTGAATTCCCACCATGAATAGTTCAATCAGAAAGTGTTTGTGTAAAGTATTGGTTGTAAGCTTCCAAATTATTAATTTTGAAGCTGTATAAAAAATTGACTCAAATATGCTGTATCATTTCCAAACAAAAGCTTGATTTAATGCTTTTTTTTTTTTTAATAAAAAGCTAAAGATTTTTGCTCTTTATTCAAGAATTCCACTGGCAACAAGAGTATGTTGGGGATACAGATTTCAGTAAAAATTGAGGAAAGGTCTTCAACAGAGAAATATTATGGAGTGAAAAAAATTAAAATTAAACAGTGCAATATAAGTTTTAGATATAATCTAATGCTAATTGAAAATGACAGAAAGATCCACCTTATGGGTACTTCTTTTCCTTTTGATCTCAGATGGAACAAATTTATTTGATTTAATTATGCAACTGATACCCTACTATCTTAAGGTATTTGGTTTATATCCCTAATTCCCAAGCCTTCAACAGATTTGTGAAGTATTATCAACACTTGGCTACAGATTTTATCCATTCATTAGTTTGTTTGCTGTGGTAATTGTATACAGGTACTAAGAAAAAGCACTACATGCTCTTGAAGTGGCACCAGACATAAACAGAGGTCAGAAATTACTGGTAAATATGAAGGCTGTGAAGAAAGCATCAGTATGAGAGAAGGTGTGAAGTGATAGAAAATCACACACAACATTCATCAAGGCTGTACCCTAAAAAGGACAAAGAAAGTAATTCATCTTGGTAAGAACATAAAGTGAGACAAATGTAAAGTAAATACCAATAAACTAAACTGTGATTACAATATCTGGACCTTGGAAAATAGCCTGTTTGAGAAATAAAGTATATCAGAGCATGACTTCTGCTAAAATCTTGAATCAAGATTTACAAATCAGTCACATAAATCAGTCCATTTTTATTAATAAAATAGATGTTTACATCCAAAGTATAAAGTATTGAGTTTCAAACCATCTGTATGATAGTAATGCTACTTATAAATCAGGTACATGAACTATCCATTATTTTCTACTCTTATAAATCAGTCATAGTCACAAAGCACTTGCCTGACTGAAAAATCATTCACTTGATTGATAAATCAGGTGCCACCAGACACTTATATTACTGATAAGAATCATATATCCTTTGACCACTAGGCCCATTTAATAAATCAGAAATTCCGTATATACCAAGTGCTTGTAAATGCTCAATTATAAACAATTTAGCAATCCAATATCAATGCAGAATCCTCTAACACAGACACACACACAAAACTGTAAAGCCATAGAGATTTGTTTGGTTGGGTCTTTTATTGAAGCTAAAACTCCACTGTATCCCCTGTTCTCCTTGCCACTGCGTAATAAATTGGGACTTGTTTACATAAAACTGGAAAGTAATTTCATGCATTGAGGGCTGTCAAAGGATGGGGAGGCAGAGAAGTGAGGGAGATACTAAGAAAACTTCCTGTTCCTGCTTTTTTATACTTCACATAAAATTGGAAGTCAAAATCTCTGCTACCTCATTCTAAAATCTCTTGTGGATTTATTTTGCCTTTGCCCCCCACCTTTCTCTGAACTGTTGCATGAAGTATATCTACAATACATTTTTTTAAATTGCCATTATAACTGTGTCGTGTCACTAGAAGTATTCATTTACCAACCACTGCATTGAGACATATTTTAATGAGAATTAAATATAAGCAGAGTAAGTTTCTCTAAGATTAAGGGAGGATGTGGTATGAGAAACTGTACCTCTTTGAGGTCCTCAGCAGAAGGGTGAAAAGTAGTTCTTAAATTGAGAAGGTTCTCTGTTACGCTGCATCCATTTAGTAGACCTCTCTTGGGTACGAGTGATTTCTAAGCAGTTCATAAATACAGCTGTGATGATCATTGTATAAACACTTGCAACAAGACAGAATAATAAAACCAAGTAAACACATAATTTGATATATTGTGGAAATAAGTAAAAGTGTCCTCTGAAGCTGTCAACTTGAAGTTTGCCATAGCAATTCCCACAGATAATTACAACAGAAAAAGTTTTTCTACATGTGGAGGTTTGAGTTGGCACCCTGCCAAGCCCAACTGCTGGCCACATGGATTCTCCCCCCC
>JAWWEE010000001.1:18787599-18815296 GCA_035221455.1 Xenops minutus | reverse complement strand
GTGTGGAATACTTCCTTAGTTATGACATTGTTACCAAGGAAGGCCTAAACCAGAACCAAGAAAACTAAACCACCACACTACAAATCTAAATGTTGTGTTTTAAAAACAGAAAAAAAAATTACTAATTAAAATGAGAGAGGTCTTATGTGAGCTAATAAAAAAACCAACAAAACATTTTAGATTGAGGTAAATAATACGCTTTGGGAGATCTGAAATTATTTTATTCCAACACAACTTGACCACTAAACTGGATGACTAATGAGCCTACATGCTCATTATCACACTCATATCCTTCAGATGAAAGGCATGGATGTTGTTATAGTTACTCAAATAAGTAAACCAGACCTACTATGTGATAAAAGTATAGCCAAAAATCTGGTTTTGCATTTTTAGCATTTACTGTTGCAAGAGTGAATAACAGTGTTGGGGACCATTAAATGGAGATATTCCTACAGATGCCACACCTGAAAGACTATGAAACAACTCCTTCTGCCTACACTGTGCTGTCCCACAGGTAGTATAATGCAGGCATAGAATGCAGCACTAAGTTCATAGACAATGGGAGCATGGGTAGGTAACAAAATAGATGGGAAATGTAGCTGAGAAATAGGGATACACAAAAAACCATCCCATTAAAAACAACCAGTGTGTTTACCTCTACATAGAGTTTCTCAGATTTAAGGAAAACATCTACATATCACAGTACAGAAGAATTATTTCACAGCCACCTGCAGTAAAATAAACTGCAGACTTAACCAGGTACCAGCGGGCAGTAATAATAGTTAGTAATTAACTAGTGCATTTCTCTGAAGTGCTCAGGAGTAACAGTTGAGGTTACACATTGAGTTTTGGCTGTTACTGCAATGGCCTGGGAAGAAGATTTTTCCATGCTAATAGTTAAGATTAGGACTAGTGCAAGCTTTTGACTACATATAGGCAAAATCGTATTTTACTTCTCAAAGATAAGAAGTCCCACTCTGCATTTGGCTCTGCCAGACAGGAGGGATGGGATCATAACCAGCAGATATAAAACAGCCATACTTTCCCCTCAGATTTCTTTCCCCACCAACATCACTGAATATTTTCAGTTAAGTCGTGAAGAAGGTACAGTGTGGAGGCACAGCAAGGGCATAGCCACAGAAAATACATAGTATCTACCTATGGTGGTGCAAAAAAGTACAATTTTAACTTGTTGCCCTGAATCTTTGGAGTTTGAGCTCAGTGTCATTAGTGAAAGGGTGCCTGCCTTGAAAAATGATTTTGCTGTGACTGCAAAATTGAATCATCTCACCCTCACAGGGAAGAACAAACCTTGTAACAGCCTCATCCTTGAGGACACATGCAAATATTCTTATGGTACTCTTTCTGAAAGTCATGATTTTACTGGATCCACCAGTTGGCAGTCATAAGTACCTGTCTACATAAAAAAGTCAAGAATCACATGAATAAAGCTCTCTCTGTTTCAGGAAGTTTTTATCTCCCATCCACCCCACCGCCAGACTCTATTATTATGGCACAATCGCAACAGAATCAAAAGAAATTATTCTTGTCTGCTTAGAGAAAGATCTTTCTTTTGAACCTGTTGATGCCCTTCCTGCCAGTTTTTTTTTTTTTTTTTCCCTGAGGAAACTAGGGTGTTAGGAAGTGAACATTTTCAAAATCAAAACTTAGAAAATTACTCTTGGCAACTTTTACAGATAACTGTAACAGCTATTAGAGAAAGCACAGCAAAACCAAGACATATCAGTGCAAGAGGCAAATGGCACAAACTGAAACTAGAAAAACCCCAAATGTATGAACAAAAGAAGAAACTCCTTCTTCACTGTGAACACTGGCACAGATTGCCCATAGGGGCTCCACTCTCTCCAGCCATGGAGATATTCATGTCGAGCTGGACAACCTGGCCTGGCTAGCCCTACTCAAGGAGTGGGTTGGAAGCTTTTTTTAAATTTACTTTTTATTTAAAAAAACACTCTGCCAAATTTGAGGGAAATCCTCATTAGCAAGTGAATAGTTTTGAAGCTCATTCAATATTGAATAAATTTTACTCTTTCCTACAACACCTATTTACTCATAGTCCAACATAGATAATATTCTCTTAACAATTTTGTATGAGTTTGGAGTTTGTCCAGGTATATTACTTAAGAGTATATATTAAATTATTAACATTTTTGGAGTAATACATTAGAAGTTATAAAAGTGTGGGCTGATGTGAGTTCAGATTCAGCTAGAATATTTTATTACAGTTAGTTTGGCATTGTATAATAAACACTTGTCTAATAAAGACACATGTTTAGGAAAGATTAGGGGAGTCCAATGCTTGCCACTGGATCTAGAGAGATAATTTAAGACTACATGACAATTTTGGAGGACAACACATTCTAGTCCTGAACCAAATATCCCTGTGTATTTCCCTGAACACTTTCAACTTGTTCTAGACAGGATGTAAGTTTTTGCCAAATGTATAATTAGAGCTACATTTGCTTACAGACGTGTTGTAGTCTAAATCATTACTGCACATCATTTTGCAATACCTTGAATACAAAAGACAATGGAAAGAAACAATTTTCTCCCTGTTAAGTATATCAAGGAATACTACCTCTGAGCAAATGACCTTTGTCCCCCCGGCAGGTACATTTCCATTGTCTCTTGTGAGTTAGTCCTGTCCTCTTCAGGCATAAATCCAAATTTTTTTCTTTCTTCAACACTTTGAAGTCTTTGTTCATACTCTGCTGATAAGAGGGGACAGGATTCTGAGACCTGAGGAAGATCAATGTATAATGATTTTCTGTATAGACTTTTGAATCATAATAAGGACAAAAGTACTGAAGATGGCCTATGACCCTCCCAACCTCCCCTTGGGAAGCAAGTTGAACTTCCTGAATCTTTAGCATTGTAGATTTAAATACAAAGCAGCTCTCACTGTTGCTCTCCAGCAGGTAAGAAACAGCACCCTGCCACAGGTCACCTGAGGAGTTGCCCACAAATTCAGCAACTACAGTCTAACAGCAGGATACCTTGACCTAAAGGCCAGAGGTCAACAGACCTCAGATGTGAAAAACATGCCAGTGTATTGCCATGGTGTTTCTTGCAAATGCCATTCAAAACTGGGCCATGGTATGTCTGCAGGCCAAGCTTTACTGAGCACCTACCACAGATTAGAGTCTCATTTAGAACCCTAAGTATAGAAAGCTCAAGAGGAACACTTACTTAAAAAAAAATAAAAATAAATAAAGTTCTTCTTTTCTGTAAGAGCCAGCACGCAGCTACTACTTTTCTTAAACTCAGCCACACCCCCCTCTCCCCCATTAATGAAATACAATGGTTCACAAAAGAGCGTATGGTTTACCTGCATAGAAATGGTTTTCACCTTTATGAAAAAGTCTACAGATACTGACAAATGAAAAGTCTTAAATGATGTGACATTTTACTATTATTAGTCTGATATTTGATTATGCATGCCAGTTATTGTTGCAAGAATCACCATAAAAGATAGTCTCTGTCAAAATAAGGCGGGGGGGGGGGGGGGTAAGAAATGTTAAAATTGTGGAGGTTTTGAAATCTTGAAAGTTCACTTGGGAAAATATGAGGAAAAAGTAAAACAGAGAGAATACATAATGTGAAAATCCAGACTGGGATTTCAACCTGGATTCTCCATTAAAAATTAAAAAGCTTTTCCACATGGCCCCTTAATAGGAATAGAATTTCAATCTGCATCTTCAGTTGCAGAGTAAGCAAGGATGGCGCTCCACTTTGTTCAAGTGCTGGATTTTTATTCTGTCCCAAAGAAGTTTTTTATTAAAGAAAGCCCCATAATTGAGTGCATTTATCAAATTGTTCATTAGAATGACACCATGAAACAAAACAGAAAAAAAAGTATTAGAAATTGCATCTGATTCCCCAGAGAATATGGGTGAGACATTAGCTTGTATGAGTATGATCAAAGAATTTTCCTTTCATGTGAAAGATGACAGCGGCAGAAACCACTGTCAGCTTTCTCTGTCAGAGCTGTGAAAGAGTCAATTAGCCCATCTGTTCTTAGAGTGCAGCCTCTAAAGACCCACGATCATATCTGTAGTTTAGGACCAGATATTGACATCCTCCTTGATTGTGAAAAGCACCTGATTCCACAAACATTTAATTTCCTTGGTCAGAACCACGAATTACAGAGATATGCTAACAAAACACAAAACAGACTCTATCGAAATGTTTGTGCAGAAATTCAGCATTGTATCATCTCATGAACAGAAAAGAAGGAAGCAACAAGAGCTAATTCCTCCAGAGCTACTAGTACAGCATTTCATCCTATATAACAGAGTTTGCCACTAGGAAGATATAATTCTGCTTTCAACTAACAAAAGTTAATAATGATTAATGGAGACAACAAAATTCAGTGAGTGACTTCATTGCAAGATCCAACTATTCCATGCTATTTCTGTGGCCATATCATATCTCTATCAATACTGTAACAAAGAAGGCTAATACTATTATACCCAATATTATTTCTTCCACAAATGTAAAAGTAGATAGTGGAAAGCACAGGTTAGTCCTGGAGCATATAAGTTCCAGAGGGATTTAAAGATAAAATGCTACAAGTTTGCTAAGCAGGCATGTTTTAAAGAGACTGAGAAACAGCTGACAGAAATTGCAAGTCCTATTTTGTACTGGTCTTCCCTTTTGTGTTTTGAGCCAGACAAAATAGTACTTATTCTCAAAAACCAAGTTCCCTAAGAGAAAACACTACAGGTATCCCTCCCTAAAAAGATGCAAGCAATCAACTCCAGGAACTTTAACAACAGTCAGGCATCAACCCATCACTGTGAAAGACTTTCTGACCAAGATAACATAGGACCTCGAAGGGTTAAAGCTTGGCTTTGCTCCAACAAAGCCATCAGGAGATTTGCTGTTGCATTCAAGAGGAGAAGAATCAAAGCGTTACACTTTCAAAGGCACAAATGGCAACAAGACGTTCAAGTTACCTGTGACTTTTGGGAGTAACATATATTTGTTTCTTTTGATCCATGTCTTTTCCAACTGGACTGTGCCTAAACCCTTTATCTTCCTTTATCCCACATCCTTTGTTTCTTAAAGCCGTTGTACAATTCTGTTGCCTTTCACCACTTTTACTTGAGTCCGTAAATTTTCTGCTCTGAACATTTATCAGTTTAAGCAAATTAAGGCCATTAAGTTAAAGGAGGTTCAAACGAATGAGGTGCTGTTAAAGCTCAGGCTGATACTTTTGAATTTTAAAATCAATGCAGGATGACCAAGCATATTGAATACTTCACACAAATCTATATGTATAGAATATTTAAAAGCCTGAATTAATGGCCTGATAAAACTCACTTGTTAATTTAGGTAAGATTGGAGTTTCAGGGTGATTTACTGAACATGCAGATTTTTAAAGAACATAAAACATTGCGGAAAATGAGTCAGCAATTTCAGTAAGAATCATTCATGACCAGTGTCAGAAATCCTGCCAAACAATCTGTGCTTCCTCTGTATGATTTAGAAGTGCTGGATGTTTCTTGGAACTATAAATGGGATATATATTTTCACCTCTTATTCATTAGCTCAAACTTCTCTTAGGCCATTAATAAGAGGGGAAAAATAATAGTCTGAACTATCTTTTGATAAGCCAGAGGGCTCTAAAATTTTAGTCAATAAGCCTAAGAGATTTAGTAACCATTATCATCCTTTACTGAAAATGGAGAAAACAGAAGTGGAGGACTTCTTGAAGGTCACACACTAATGGACTGAGAGAATGAGAGACTTCCCTAACCAGATCTTTGACAGGCCAAAGACCCACCAGTCATTTCCAGGTATTAAACCATTCTCTTATGAATTCCTCAGAAATCCTGACATTAAATCCAAAATTAAGTGTTCATTCTCAGCTGCAGGGATAGAAAAACACTCAGATCTATCTATTTGAATTACCTAAAATCAAGAAACACTTGAGGCCCCATGACATTAAGTGATGTGAACTCTCATAGCTATGACTTGTAGTGAAGCTATAGTTTGAATCTGAGCTTTCTGAATCTGCTCTCAGGAGGAGAGTAGGTTCATTAGGCAAAGCATACCTCATGTTAGAAGAATTTTGGACTGAATAACCTGATAAACGTTATTATTGCAAAAATAGCATGGGAACTTTGTTAACCACAACTGGTCAGGGGGATTCTGGTTCACACTTCATACAAAGACAATTTGTCATCAAGAGGAATTTCTTTAGCAGTCAGAAAAAAATAAAACCCAGTAAGCCAATACAATTTTTAGAAAGGCAGGATCTTCTCATTAAATGAGACAATGGTGACATTCCACGGAAAAATGGTACTTCCAGTAAATTCACAATCATTTACTTGCTTGTGGAAATTCAATCTACGCCACAGATGAAATTCCACAAGGTGTTTAGCCTGAAAGTATTCAAATTTCAAATACTCAGAGAACTTTGTATCTCTGCTTTAAATAAGAGAAAAATAGAAAATCCCACAAATTTTTAAAGTTTTACTTTCCTTGGGAAGGAATTTTGGTAAACTCACTCAAATTCAAAATTACTATCATCAGAGTGAATTCTTTAGTGAATCTTCCTGAACCTCTCCCACAAGTAGAACTCCTCAAAATACACCAGAAGTGTTTTGAAACATGGAGACTAGGATTTAATAGAACAATACGTTCAAAACACAATATAGATATATGTAAAAAATCTCAGTATAGGCACACTGTGACAAAATATGCTTATCTGCTGGTAGGAAGGATCCCTTTTATTCAGATCTGTTCCCTTTCCAGTCATCAGTTCACTTAGAGTTTTTTGCTGTAGCAAATTCTGTAAAGTCCTCTTGAGGGCCCTGTGAAAAACATCTTTTTCTTTTTTCTTTTCCCGTCTCAAAGGCCTGATTTTTAGTTCACCAGCCTCCCTGTTTCTGACACCTGCTCTGAGCTGGCTATACCTTTGTGAGACATAGGCACACCTTTCCTTCCTTGGTTTTCCTTCTCGTGCCTGAAGAGTGCATTTCTATCCCAAAAATATTTGCTGAACACTAGGAGAGGAGACATCTTTCTTCCTTACAGTCCTTTGTAACTGAGTAATCAGGAAATGTGTTTTGTGCGATCTTAAAAATACATTCTCTTCTCCCACCACTGTAATTTGAAGCACAATAGTCCTAGCATTTATGCAGTCGTGTTTTATCCATAGGTTTTGGATACATTATGGAAAAATGGATATGTATCATTACCGGACTATTGCCACATTATGAATCAAGCTTAAATATAATAGAAACCTGGCTGCCAAACCCCATTTGGTTTATCCAGCATACTTGGATAAAGCTGAGGTCAAATGATCAGCAGTTAGAGGATGGAATTACAGAGATTGTTTATAAATGGAGGTTTGGATAACTGGGAATTCACTATATGTAACCATTCATTAGTCACACAAATAGTGTTGCTAAATATATAAGTTCTCTCTTACATAGTAGTTCCCTAAAACCAGACGTGGAGGGGATAGGTGCCCCTCTCAGACTTGAAGGCACGTCTTGCCCTTCCAGCTGGTCAGATTTTCCAGGACAAAAAATAGTAAGAATTAACAAAATCAATAGCCAGATGAGCCAGTACCAAGCAAAACCAATTTTGCATTAATATTTAAACTCAATGTGGGTATGAAATTTTTTAGAGAGAAAGTATTGGTGACAGTGGTAGAGGCAAAAAAGTGTAGAATTTTTCCCATGACATGAGGTATCCACTATTCAGTTTCCGCTTTTTATATCTGTAAGAGGTTTCAAATTAAGAAAATGTACAGGAAGGGATGTAAGAAGAGGTCATTTTTGTGAGAGGCGGAAGATGCAAAGCTGAAATTCTGCAGCAGACAAGGGAACCAATTATGAGTGTCTTAAATTTATTAGTGCATACTCTCACTTATCTAAAGCCTATTTCAAAACACAGATATTACCACTACTATTTCCAGATGTTAAAAACAAAAAGCCCAATGAACTCTGCTTGAACACATAGAAGAGTCTCACAATTAAAAGGATCCAGACAAGAAAAGTCACATTTTGATACTTCTCTTTGCAATGTTTTTATGCATTCATGCAGAAGAGATTTTGCTCCAACACCACTTCCTTTCCCCCTCTCAACTCTCCCAGATGCAGAAAAATCTCTGTCTACATGTAGTGAAACATTTAAAACCCAGAAGTACAGGCTAGCTGCCCAAATACCCATTTTCTACTACCTCCTATAAGGAAAACTATCGACATAATAGAGTCCCTGGGACTAGACTCAAGACAAGCATTACCAGTTTGACCATGCTGACTGAAATGTTAGCATATCAGTTGATATTAAAGTGTCATGTACATATCAAACAGTTCTCAGTCCATGATATGCTCATGAAAAAAATCGAGTGTTTAACATTTTAAAAGTTCTTTTATCACTTGTTGTGTGATACATTGTTTTAACTCTTTTGTTTTAACCTCTCTTAATATCTTCAGATAGCCTGTGAGAATTTCTATTGTAGCTACAAACTGAAGTAAAAAAATCCCTGATGTAGGTAGGATGTCTCTGATGGGGTGGAAATTTTTGTCTTGTCTTCAAAATGGTTGCAATGCTGCCAGCTCTGCTAACTATTCAGTCCATCCACAAGCACACATTGGGACGCAGCTATTGACAGAAAAATCAGGACACCTATTCATTCTTAATATATGGAAAACCAATCAGTTTTATTTATAATTTTATGTTCAAATGCTGTAATGTAGTGTCATTTTCATGAGATGTCAGTAGGATTCTGGTTCCTATGATGGTCATATTGCATCCTGTCCCTGCACATTTGGTCTCTATATTCATCTGACCACCAGATCTTTTGAACCTTATGTTTGCTTCTGTTTTATGTGTGATTTCATCAGGAGATTGTTGTTCATCCACACAAATCTCCTACCACCTTTACTTCAATTTTTTTGCATGTTGGGATTGATTATTCTTGAGCTCAAAGGAGGTGATCCTTAAGAAGAGCACAACAACAACCACCCAAGCAGCTCTCTTATATCCCACAGCATTTTCCAAGGAGACTCCTTAACAGGCCAAAATCTGCTCTTCTAAAGTCTAGGATTTATAATCCTACCTTGTTTCATTCTCTCAAGAGCTTGAATTTCAGCATCCCATGTTCAATGCAGCCAAGTTTGGCCCTAACCTGTTATTTCTCCCAAGTCCTTCCTAATTTGTAAGTATCAGACCCTGCAAAGGGCCACTGTTTGTCGGGGCCCTTGGCAGCTGGATCAGGAATTCATCATCAATGCATTCCAGAAACCTTCAGACTGCTTGTGCCCTTCTGTGTTAACCATGCAGTAGATACCAGGATGGTTAAAATTCCCATGAAGACTGACACCTGTAACATGAGGTTTGTTTCAGTTGTTTGAAGAACGCCTCTTTTATTTGTTCTTCCTATTTCTAGGCTGCTTGTCCAGATGAAAAATACAAACATTTTCATTGACAGGCGCACAGGGTAGTATGGAGTATTGAAAAGGTTCTTTGCTTTACATCTTCAGCACCTTGTATCCATGGTTCACAGAACACTCTCCATGCCTTATATAAAACAGACATTTCCAAGTATTATTACTCACACTTTAGGCAGAGTTTAACTTGTCACCTCCAAGTACGTTGGTACAGAATACAGGGGATGGGGGTAGTGGGAAGAACTAGTTATTAAATCTTGCAAACAGGAAGCAGTTATTAAAATAGCCTAGATGATGAATTAACTTTCAAGGAATACAGCACTCAAAACATGCATATGACTTGCAGGTGTAAAAAATTAGCTAGGTGTCAGGTATGTAAAATGTCTCTTCCATCTGACCTGCTACTCTCATTTTCATTTTCTAAGCAGCAGAAGCTGTCCCACTGTGGGTGGAGAAAATAATTGAATAAAGAATATATCAAATCTCTCATAATGAATCTTTAACTTATGTTATAAGTACAGACATATTCATAGGTTTTCGGAAAATTTGTATTAGTCAGCCTTTAAGACCACCCCAAGATACCTGCTGCTTTGGAGCAGCTGAGAGACTGGCTATTACATGCTTTTACCAGATAAATAGATGTGAGTGTGTCACTGCCATACTTAGTTCCTGGGCTTTACCAGTATTTCACCCCTGAAGCAGTCAGGTAACAGCCATTTAGTCATTACAGCTGGGAAAAAAAAGAAAAAGGCAGGACAAGGAAGTGCGGAGGTCATGAGGAAAGAGGACTGATGCACTGTCCACAGAAAACAGCAAATCCTCCTTCCTCCACCCACCCTCTCTTAGTTCCCCCTAGCTTTTCAGGCACTCATCTTACAAACAAGTACCTATAGCAGCAGTTGCATCAACACCTCCCCAGACCTTTGTATTAATCTCTTCCCATCCTTTCTTTCTTGCCTGCAGGACAATCACCACTTCTGAATAGCTTGAAACCTTGCTGTTCAGACAGTTTCAGGTGGGCAGGACTCTTAATTCAAAACCTCTTCATAATCAAACATGGTTAGGTTTGATATCAAGCTTTGCACAGCCTAGAAAGCTGAATGTCATCTGCAAATCATTACTTCAATGAAGAGACTCAAATTAGGTTTCATTCGCTTCAGTGTCTCAGAGTAAAAGCCTTTCACACTTCTGCTGCCTGTTTTTTTCCCTTGGTCTCAATGCCAAATTGTTTCTCTAATTCAAGTGTCATCTAGTAGGATTCTACTTGCTGTTGCACTTTTTAAGATTTTGAGTTCACCCTTGTATCCCACCAATGGACACTGAAAATTTCAGAAGTATTATCTAATTGCACATGCACTGCCATGAAAAACATCACTGGTGCATGAAGCAGGTATGCGAAGAGTACTCTTGCCTAGCAGTGCCAATATCAAAAGCATTACAGCAAAGAGAATAAAGCTTTTCATTTCCCAAAGTTATAACCCTGAAGCAGCAAAGGCAGCAGAATGTTCCCCCCACCCACTCCCCCCTCACTCACAAATCTGTTGTACCAAAACTGATTATTTAGCCCCTGGGCTGTTATATAGTTCATATATCCTCTTTTCTTACTGCTGAGAGCAGAGATTCTAAAAGAAAAGTCTGTTTTCTTGGCAAAAATTATGACTGTTTTAAGATACCAGGGAAGCACCCATGGTTTTATTCTAGCATTTTCAGAAGTCTCTGTCTTGTCCTAGCTATTCCGTCATACCACATGTCACATATGTACATGCTGACAGCAATAAATAACAGCATGAATTTTAATGCCCTGATACCTAAAGTCTGGCTATTACATGCATTTAAGGTACCTAATGACTTGGGGACTAACTACAGGAGTTCAATTTTTTAAAGTCTCAGCAGCTTGTAATTGTCAGGATTTTGGCAGAAGAATCTATGGATATCAACGAGAGAATTGGTGAGAGGCCACACAACAGGAACCAACCGCAAATTTGCATCATCTTGATTTCTAGCATACTTGCAAGTCCATACTCCTACATGGAAAAGGGATAAAACCCCCAAACAAATCAAAGCTTTGTGAAGTTGTAGAGAAATCCAGAGCTATTTATTGCCACAGCACTGTAGGCTTGGATTTAGACCTATAGCTAGATCTACTTAATGGACTGCTGCATTTAAGCACAGAGAAGTGTTGCTATGTTGTTGTGTGGTGCACTAGGTCTAAATTAAAACAGAGTGACTTAGAAGATATGGGCTGGTTTCCAAACTTAGGCAGTGGTGACTAGTGGCATCATTTTCCTGTGTTTTGCTTAGTTAGGAGACAATCACGGTTGCAGAGAACCTCTAAGTAAATACAAATGCAGAGGGGTAGACATTTTGTATGCACAAGCGTATGACACAGGCTTGTACTTTCAAAATAGCTCTCAGTTTTGAGTAAGCAAAGCATGTGCTGCCTAAAACTTCTCTCAGGCGGCAATTTGTCTCAAAAATCTCCTAATGGCATACTTGTCTTCTCCAAAGGCTCTACCTCTCTCTGATTTTCTGCTGTTTCATGAACTTCAATTTCTTTTCTGTCTAACCCTGTCAGGAGCCTTGTTAAGAGCTCTGCAAGAGCTCTTAAAACAGTACGTAAATGAGACAGCAGCATCAGACACATGAGTAGCTCCTCAGAAAGCTTTGGACATACACAGTAGTTCTCTCAACTTATAGAAGAAGAAAATAAGAATGGTCTGGTACTGCAACCCTTTGTTGACTATGTCAGTGATATCATTCCACTAGCACAGTGCTGCATGAGGACCTTTCCCACTCCAGTTATTATTGTCAAAACATCTGGTATACAAATTTAAGCAGCACATAAGCAATATCTATATAGCCAGTACTGCCACTGTTCTGCCCAGAGCCAAATTGGTACCCCTCCTCTTTCTCCTGACTCCTCGAAGAATACAGGGCTGAGGAAGAATAAAATAAAATTTCACTCGATTATTTCAATAAAAATAGAAAAACCCAAACAAAGTCTAGTGAGCACATTTCTCTTCCATTAAAATTTTCTATACATAAACTCCAATAAGAGAGCAAAAAGCAACAAATAATTTACTTTCACCACCTCCACTCAGAAGGGCACCCCTCTAATAACACAGAAAACAGTAATTCCAGGCACAAATAGTTATCACACAAAAAAGAACTACCACTAATTTTACTTATGATCAGCTTCATGGCTACCATAACCACCTCCTTCTGGCCTAAGACTTCCCAAGTGCTTGTTTTGGGGTGGTTTTCTCTTTGTTATATTTGGTTGTTTTTTGAAGGGGTTTATATTGCGTTGATTGCTTGGCTTTGTTTTTGTTTTTGTTTTGATTTGTGGGTTTTTATTGGTTCGTTGTTTTGTTGTTTGGAACTTCTTTTGAGGAGGATTTGTTTGTTGGTTTGTTTGTTTTCTGGGTTTACAGGGAGCAATTCAAAAGGTACAGATCCTGAAGCTAACAATGGAAGTGCTTTTTTTCATTCTGGCTCCTCTGCACAAACCAGGACTCTACACACAATTCCCAACTATTTTAAAAGAGAAGGACATAGTCTGGCAGCTCTGATATACTACTTCCCACACTACTGTGCAATAAGAAAAAGAGCAGCTCCAACTGAACACATGGCATCAGAAGCCACATAATATTACTGAAATAATTATATGTGGCTTTGGAGGGGGGAAAAACCCCCACTCAACAAGTATATTGATGTAGACAAGGATTACCACACTTCCTTCTTCTTGTTGCATATATATCTTCTTACTACTTAACCTGCTTCAGCTTGTTTCCTTGTTCTTCCTTAAGGCTTTCATGTCACCATCTCTCAAGACTTCTGTTGCCTAAAGCAAGATGAATTACCACAGGGATCCAACAGGAACCAAAACTCAAAGCTTTGAAATGAGCTAGTTGCAGCTGTTACTAAATCCACCATCTTTGTTGCTTCTCGCTGCCCGCTCCCCCACCCTAAACACCCCCCCTGCTTTGCCTTAGTGAAAACAATTTCAGATTCTGTAAGGTATTAAATGCTTTACTGCAGTATGTTGAGTTAGAAGAATCAAAGACAGCAATAGCCAGTGGCGCTACAAAGAAATAAAACTGTCAAATCAAGCAAGGATATACAGACTTATCAAAATGATTTCTGAATCTTTTTGAAGAGATTCTTTTTCCATCTTCTACTCATGCTGCCTCAGGCACCCCACTGGAGTCTAAAGATGGAACCGAAAGCTCAACCCACTTTGGCTGTCAAAAGCAAACATAACACCATCCCTACCACCTAAAGTTCTTTCCTTTAAAAATTACAGGCAGATAAAAAGATAAAAAAGAAAAAAAAATTGGGACTTTTTTTTTTTTTTGGCGGGAGAGGGTTTGTGGGTTTTTTGTTTGTTTGTTTGGGGGGGGTTGTTTGTTTTTTGGTTGGTTTTTTTTTATTAAATATCTACTTTATGGCACTAGGAAATCAGAAATAATTTAGTCTTTAATCCAAATGTAGAGCTCAGCATTAAAATCACTAATAGACATGGCCATTAGATTTTATCCAGTTAGGAGAACTCAGGGGACTTTTAACACCAAAAGGGCCAAATTTTGTTTTCAGATTCACCAGTGAAAATGCATGATACATTACTCCATTTATAGATACACCTAATTTCCAGCTGCTCAAAGGTTGAAATTTGACCATATATCTTTAAGAATCTCTCAAATATTAGCAAATCAACAGGAAAAAAAAAATATTTCTTTCATAAAAAAATACATACTTGACATTAAAAAAATGTTACATTTAATGCTATGCTTTTGATTTTGAGCAGTTAGAACATTATTATAGAATGACACGGTGCCTTTGTTCCACTCCTACCTGTATAAACTATTTATTGTATGGCCTCAGGCAAGATGCTCACAATATGACCCAATTTGTTCTAAAAGCCGTACAGATCCTTGCCATTGGCTTTAGCAGAGAAAGCTTGGGCTTTTTTCCTCTTTTAGCTTCAGTTTATGGATCAATAAAATAGGTAAATGCATGTTCAAACTGCAAAATAAAGGGCTAGATAAAATTACCACTGACCATTACAGCTACATGTAGTGTGTGTACAGTATTTTGAAAATGATAAAGCAAAGAGGTGTTTATATAGTACAGTGTTACTAACTCTCTCTAATTTCAGTTTGTGATTGCAAAACTGCCTCTAAAAGCAGTACAGATGCCTACAGTTCCTACATATTTATTACAGGTAATAGAAATCTACCTTCTCCTCCTCTTCATTTCAGGGATGGGGGCATGAAAAATATGTATTGTTGTTCTATCTCATCAGTGATATTAGCTTAAAAAACATTACCTGTTTTGATACTTTATCCTTTAAAAGGGTGAAAGGTGAACAGGTGGTTTTAGCAAGAGTCAAAAAGGGCAAAATGGGAAAGGGCTGTAGGCAATTAGAGATGACCCAAAAATACCTGAAAAGCACCTGGGCCTTCATTCAAATAAAACATATTATTTGTGTCACCTGCAGTTGTTCAGGGGAATTGCTCAGGAGCTTATCAATGAGTAATGTCTGTTTCAAGCTTTACATCACCATCAGATACATCCAAGAAATGGATGGCTAAGGGTGGCAGTGTCATTGCTTTCACCCATTTCTTTGTTGAGAGATACATGCCACAGCAAGAATTGCCAGTATCTCCTAATCTACAGATGTACTAATCTACAGATTAGTACATCTGTATCTGTATCTGATTCACTGTCTTGGTACAGTGCCTATACTATCCCTCACAATAAACATATTTTTGGGGGCTTTTTTTTTTGTTGGGTTTTTTCACACCAAAGATAAGCAAACAATACATAAATTCTTAGCTCTTGGTAGCAGCTGGGAGGAAGAGAGAAGAAAATAATAACTAACCTCCCCCACAGCAGGTAAATCTACACTGGAATTGGGAGGCAGTTCTAGAGAGGGTGTTCTCTTACAGTACAAAGTCCTACTAGAGTACTTAAATTCCTACAGGTGCCACCATAACATGACTCATAAAAGCAAGTGGAACAAAAGTTCAAAAGATACTGAATGATTTTGTAATGGAAGGTTTAAGTATAAGGTGACAATGGATTTTCTAATCTTTATTAGAAGTAACATAATACTCAGCAAATCTTCACCAAATCACACAGATAAACTGAATATTTTTCTATATTTTTAAATAAAATAGAAAGAATTATAGGTCCGCTGGAGAAAAGCATGAAAGCATGAATGCAATAGAGGAAAAAAAAGACAGTAAATAGCCATAGTTTATTGGACTGTTTATTTCTTAGCTTAGGTTTTGTGAACTTATGAAGTTATAATTATTGCAGAATTTAAAGCAGTGATCTACTCTTTATATTTACTCCAGTGGAGCTTTTCTATTATTTTCATTAAAATCAGTGAAATTGTGTGTGAATGTACTGTTTGTAAGCAACCATTGTTTTCACAGTATATAACTCAAAAACCTATAAATTAGTAGCAGTTATAGTTTCAAGAAGATAATTTTTAAAAAAATAATTTCAGTTTTTAATACTTCAGCTAGTCAACTGCTTTTCAAAACAGTTTTAATTTCAACAGTATGTACTGATCAAGAAAACAGTTTGGTATCATGACCAATACTGGACAGACATGTATTTACTTATACAAGCAATTTCAAACATGAATGACTAAGTGTAAATGCTGGCATAGCCACATTTTCCTTAAAGTCTAGGAGTTTTACCACTGACTTTCCCGATGGTGAGCTAAGAGGAATGCCAAAAGATTTTTGCAAACTCTCCTCTGCATTCAGAAAACTACATCATTCCTTTTCAGATATGAATCTGTCCAAAGTTCGAGGTGCTTTGATTCCCATCATTATTCATCCCTATCTTTCATGAGGCTGACCACAGGAGAAGGAAAGAGTGGAAGACCTCTGTCCAAGAAATAGATACTACACCTGGGGAACTATGTCATTTCATGAATAATTGTGTCATGAAATGTTCACTTCAGAATATATTTCCCTGCAGCATGGATGAGACTGGAGAGAAAAAATGGGCATCTTAAACATTCATTAGCAGAACCAGCTGCTATTTTGTCAAAGCCAGCAGAAACAATAGTAGTATGAATAATAACCCACCCCAGCCCCTCTGCAACATGAACACACACATATACACATGAAAAATTAATGTCCCCTTTAGTTTTATACCAAGCCCACCCATTTGTATCTACTGCCAGGTAGCAGTTCCATTCTGAAGTGGATGAGGGGATTTCCTATGAGAGAATAATCTCCAGACAGACATTCACAAAATCACTACAAATCAGTTACTTGCTCTAAGACAGTTCACCTTCCAGGTTTAAAACTAACAGGGGAATGAGAAACCAAAAGAGAATGATTAGAAATTACATCTAATTAGTCTAGAAATTATGGTTTCACCTGGTATTTCACCATCAGATCTCCACTTTTTGAGTCCATTTGTCCAAATATAGTTTATGACTGAGACTGGAAGTACATGCTCAGCACCAAAGACAAAATGCAGCAAACAGTTTTATAGGCCCGGGAGTGGAAAAATACCATGTCAGGAATAAATATGCAGTAGTATTTTTTATATTCATTATTTCCTTATAAATGAGAAGTTGTGCTGCTAAGTTCTGTATTCAGTTGTGGGATTTTTATTTTGTTGTTTGGGGTTATTTTATTTCCTTCTTTCAAGGGGTGGGGGAGCTGGAAAGCTTATTAGAGAGACATCTTGTTGCCTGATATTTAAAGACATAAAATGTCCTTTTAGATCAACAGTATAACACTACAGACTACCATCACTACCAGTTTCAAAGGCAAAGGCTAAGTCTGAATTTTAAGAGGTTGGGAAGAAGATAATAGAGAACCACTACTCTCCAGAGTAGCAGTTTTTGACAGAACAGCAGAGATAACAAGCAGAAGCTGCTGGAGGTGTCTTTAAAGTATAGTTGATGTACCTATCACTGCCTTAAGCAGCTGGTTCTATTCAGCTGCGTCAGGCAAAGCCCTTGTAAGTGCCCAGGCACAGGTTCCAAATTCTGTTCCTGCCACTAGCTGTAATTATACAAATACATCACCCCATTATGGCTGTTTAATGGTTTGAAATATGTGATATCCCGGGACTAATGCACCTATTTGCTCTAAGTACAGAATAGCCTATTACAGTATGTGCTATTGGTCCACAACTCTGCTTGAATTTACTACTGCCAGTTCTCTCAGGCTTAACAAAAATTGTTTTAAAGGATGCACATCCTGAATTATTCCCTCTGCGTAGGATCTACCATCTGCTTCTGCTGTGATCAATCACACCAAAGACAACAAATGAAAATAGGTTGCAGATGGTGTTCAACATAACAAGCAGCTACTTATCATAAGATATGCATTACCAATGGGGAGGATGATTATTCCCATACTATAGATATGGAAACTAAACCCCATGCTCAACACATTGTGTAGATAACAACAGAAACAAATCCACACAGCCCCAGAATCTACACAAGTCCATAGTTAACCCAGTGCACAAGCTTGTATTGCTCTAGCGGAATTAGCCTTGTGCAACCAAAACAAGCTTCTGACCAATTCTGCACAGAATTTCCTTTGTGCATATACTGCTAATAAGTAATTGGTGAAACATTTATTTTTACTGATACTACTAGGCAGTTTTATTTTTCTGCAAGTAAACAAAAGGTATCTCCTTAAACGATGCCTTTCTACCAAGATTCCTTCTTTCTTCTGTTTGACAAGACTCTTAGAGCAAGGCAAGAACAGTAAGTCTTAGCTAAGGCCACGCACACACAGACTCACAGAAACTTGTTATTGAAGTATATCCCATAGAAAGTAAAATTAATTAAAGTACAACAACAAATTAATTTCTACTTGCAAGGATTTGCATGAAGACGGTAATTCCTAAGAACTACTTTAGAAATTAACCACAAATTCTTTATGCATGAGCACTCCTTGAGGCAAGTACTCTACAAAGTAAAGGAATTTAGAAAAGAAACACTTCAATGTCTTGAATACACAGTGACACCATAGATCAAACTAAATATAAAATACTTGGATTATTATCCTTTAAATTATGTTAATTAAGCAATACTCATTCTAACCAGTGTGCATTGTCACAGTCTGATATAACAAAAACACAATCTTTTTTCCCCAGGTCTGTACTCATTCACAAAAATGAAAGAAAGGATTTGTCACTGTAATGCCTTGGAAATCAGTAATTTTTTAGACCATTGCAATTACTATCCTTATGTTACTTTAAAAAAAAAAAAAATTGCCACTAAAAATGTTATACAAACAGAAAGCAATGTAAACATAGACTGAATCTTCTATCAGAATTAAGCATCTATGTAAAAGCTACCTAGTGCTCCAGAAGCATTGCTACTCAGCTCAAAATACAGTTGGTGGGATTCTTACTTGCATTTAAGATATTTAGGTGCGTTGTATCCCTCATAACCCAAACCTTTGAAAACAGAAAAACCAGTTTGACTACTAATGAAATAACTGTTGTGGCCCCAGAAGTTCACACTGATAAATATACAGTTAACTGAAACTCTGAAACTAAGGATAAGTTCTAGCAAGCTTTTATACGTTCTAAAAAATTTTAAAAATGCCAAGAGCACCAATAACAGTGACTGGGACATTTTCCCTTTCAGAACGAATTCTTTTTTTGTTCAAATTTTGAAAAAATATTTTGGAAAAAAATTCAGGTCTTATCACTTCAAACTAGCATATTCCAAAATTAGCAAAGGATGAGAAATCTGATAAAGCAGCATTTAAATCCCAGATACTTTAAGAATGAAGAAGTTTAAAGATAAAAATCCCCAAAATGACACATCTCTCATCACTTGTCAAGGTACAACTTCAAATGACCCTTTTTCTTTTTTTTTAGCCATATGTTCTAAACTTTCTCTATCATTTCAAATAAGAAAATTTTATAATTGCCAAAACAAAAAATAAAACACGATAATCCTACTTGGCATTGTTAAAAAAAAAAAAAAAAAAAAAAAAAATCAGTACTTCATAATTCTGAACAACGGGACATATAAAAAGAGAAAGACACGGAAAATAAAAATATACCCAAGATTTTTTGTCCAACAGGGAGAATAGTTCAAGGACTGAAGAAAATGCCTGAACCACTGAGTTCAGAAAACAAATTGCAAAGATAATGAGGAAAATTCAGCAATTTGTAAACTGTTGAATTTGCTCTACATTTTCCCCTGTTCACTCTAGCTTTCCTCCTCCAACGTGTTGTCTCCTTATTCCCTACAGTAATCTAGCTGCACAAGGGGATTAGCATGCCTCAGATAAGTAGGTACTACTTTAAAAATGCACTCAGGCTCGAGGATGTGTCCAAATATTTGGTTCAGACATATGGAAAACACTGAATTCACATAAAGGTATATTTTTCACACAAGGAGTTGTTCAATCTTAACAAACACTTAACACTGGTCTTCTGGATCAAGTCTATCCATATGCACTTGAACTTTTTTTCAGAGGTAAAAAAAAAATAAAAATGGGTGGGCAAAGTTCAGAATCAATCTATTTCCCTGAAAACAGATAAGATGAAGGAAGCCTGGACTCCTCAACAACAACTGCAAAACATAGAATAGTTACACATTAGCTTTCAAACATCTGCCACTTCCAACAAAGTCTCAGTTCACAGAGTTAAGTGGCACCAACAGCATCTTGCTGCATTTGGAAACACCAACCTTTCATGCATAATGTAGTTACTTCATGTAGATGCTAAACTAGTAAGTATTTCATAAATCACAGACTAACTGTGGTCTGGTACATTTAATAGTTCCCACTTTGAAGTGTTCTACTTCAAATCTCTAAATGTACAAATTCAAATATTTCCTCATTCCTTTCTGAATTAGCTTAAATTTTTTGTTACTATTTTATGTTATTTACTGCCAATGCTACTTTTTCTGAGCTGCAAATGTTTGCCCTACATCAGCATTCCCAATCTTAGTTCATCGGTGTTTAAAAGTGTCCACATTCTCAGTGGTATATGTGCATTAATTTCCAAGTTAGGTGAATGAACACAGCTGGCAAGTGGTAACAGGGACCTTTCAAAATCTCACTCTATGACCTCTACCTACAGTATTTATTTAGGTTGCATATCAATTATACATATACAAACATATAAACTTCTGGGTCCTTCATTCCAGTGAAGAACCTGGATAGAAGTTACGGCTTTTATTTGATTATGTGCATGCACTTCTGATTTGTCAGGCTATGGGAAGTTTTGCTGGCTTGTGTGCACCTGACCATTAGACTGCAGACAAAATGCTTATTTTTCATCTAGATCTGGAAATCAAGGTGATCAGAGTCTCCAAGTTCAGGTACAGTTTAAAATTCTCTGTCTCAACTAATTTTTGTTTTCCTCAACTGTTCTTTTGTCTTCTCTTCGGATACAGGGAATGCACCTTTCATGTTCCTTCATGAGTAAACCATCTGGGATAGATTAGAACTCCTTTCTTCAAGTCAGTAAGACTCCTGCCTTTGTTTGAGTGAAAAGTACAGACCCTAAAAACTGGAGGTAGGCAGTGGAGTATAACGTCTTTTCCCTTTTAAAGCTTCACAAGGAAGTAATCAAAAAAGGCATAAAGCACAGTATCTGATGCACAGGCTACTCTGAACCTGCAGCATACCATAATTATGGAATTATCACTTCTAATAAGTATAATATACATAATGTGAAATCACAGAATCAGAAAGTTTGGAAAAGATCTCCAAGATCATTGCATCCAGCCTTTGACCAAACACCACCATGTCAACTAACCTGCAGCACCAAGTGCTACATCTAGCCATTTCCTGAACACTTCCAGGGGTGGTCACTCCATCACTTCCCTGGGGAGCCCATTCCAGTGCTTAACCACCCTTTCAGTGCAGAAATACCTCTTGATTTAGCTACCTACTGTTTTTCAGGTTCTTTTTCCCCACTCCAACCTTAGAAGGTTAACATCAGCTAGTTTAGTATATTTGAGATATATATATATATCAATATATTCCTCCCCAGTTTCTAAGTGGGAGTGCAACATGCTTCATTATAGCGTTAGATCAGAGTGCTAACAGTGGTCCTTAATGCAGATTTACAGAGTAAACAGAAGCAAACCAGGCCTGTCTGCTTTCAATGAGATGCAGTTAGAAAACATGCCAAGGAGGAAAACAAATCACTAGGAATACTTTCAGATAATTCTCATTATCCAAAAGCTTTAAATTAGTTGAATCCTTAAGTTAGTTAAGGTAAACTCAGGTTGCATCACTGAATACGAAATAGTGACAAGGGTTTGCATCATTCCTGGGCCTCAGTCATGGTTTATATTGGCACTGCCTCTACCTTCACAAGCATTAAAGAGAACAGTGTATCTTTCTGCTTTGTTTTTGGCTTAGGGCAATGAACATCACCCAAAGCAATTTTTTTCTTTTGGCTGTTACTCTTGGATGGCACTATTCCAGCACAAAGCAAAATAGTGTTGTGTGCCTTTGTGGGTGTGGATGAGTTATGCTAACACAGATTACGCAGAGGGCAACTGTAGGTAAATGTTTCCTTGCTGTGTTCACAGTGAGGAGTATGAAGAGAGCTTTTGTAACACAAGAATTTATCTTATGAGGTTCCTTAAAATACCTTTCTTTTCTTTTTGGTCTTTCAAATGATCAAATCTTTCTTGGCTGTGAGGCCTCCACAGATACACAAGCACAAACATCCACCTTGAATTCAGCTATATAGCACAGTTCTGCCCATCTCAAAAAGAGCTTTCTGAAAATCTGACAGACACTGGAAGGAAAGAGATGTTGTATTAATGAGAAATTATATTTAGCTTGCTTTTGTTAATTCTATGTTTGTTTTGTTGAAAGCAGTATTGCCTTTTTTTATCCTAATTTCAAGAACAGCTTCTGCACATATAAGCCCTTTTCTCTGTGTAACACAGGGCTCAGGAAGACACTGGTCATAACATTTTGCAACCTTTACCCCAGGTACAGTAAAATACACAGCCAGATAGCGGCTACCACAGACCAATCATATTGAGAACAGCTTGAACTCTTTCAGTAGCTCTAATTTGAAGAATTTAGTTGCAAACTAACAATGACTTCGACTGCTGAGACCCTGAATGCAGTATGGATGCACCTTAACCACTGTCCATTTGATTACTAGAACAGGGAGAGAAAGAAAAAGAGAAGAAAATTTTAGAAGGCCAGTTTCTTGTTCTTCCTGCACCAGAATGTGGGGATCACTAGTGCCCTGGTTCATTCACTTACCTTGTTCTCTAAGGATATTTTTTGCCTGGTCATTTCACCTTCTCTCTAGGCATGCAAAAGTTCCCTTGTTTCTAATGAAAATAACCCTGAAATCACAGAGGGGAAAAGCCATAGCTTACACTCTCTCGTAATTTCCCACTTCAGCTCCTTTTATTCCTTATGAGTCATCATCACTTATTACTTCAGTTGCCCTACAGCTCCTGGAACTCACGCAAAAACTTCCCGAAGTTACACTTAGGTCATTTGCTGATATCACAGAGACTTTAACAACTACTTTAAGCAGCAATTTGCTTGATCCAATGTGAGTATCAAAATAAAAAGAGCTACTGGTGGACTTACAAAAAAAATAAGTTGTTTAAATTAAAAACCAATGTGTCCTATCAGGACATTACACCAAACATATAACATTTAGTAGCAACCAGACTGCAAAAGAAAAGCAAGACAAAATGGCTCATGGCATTAGCATGGCTTTCATTTTATTTATATCACTGAGGGGACAATTGAGCACTCACATTCTGCAATAATTTAAATGCCTGGAACCACTTATCCCACTTTGTGACAGCAAAATGGGATCCCCGTATCCTTTATGAGGAATGCAGTCACTCTCAAAACATGACAACCTGTGGCTGAGTACTGAGAGTCTTGAGACCAGGTAGCACTGAACTCAACTGAGAAGGGGGGAGAGCGCGCCTCATTAGATAATCATGCAACATCTGGCCACAACAAGAATCCCTCCCCTGGGCTCTTTCAAGAAAGGAAACTCAAGTTTTAGCCTGAAGCAACTGTTTATAGAGACAGACTGGGAACTAGTTCTTTTTAGCCCACAATCCCTTTTAAGAACTTGAGAGCTAAAGAAGCAACTGACTGCTCTGTTGAATCACATACCATGAGGAAAACCTTTGTTCATATTAAAATAGAAAGTATGTAAAAAATAAGTAAGTAAAACCCAACAAACTCTAAAATGTGTCCTTTAAATGGAGAAATGGAGTGAGGGAGTGCATGAGGTTGCAGGTATGTAAAAGGGCAAGACAACTCCCAAAAATTCACTGCATTGCTACAAAACTACTTTCTATAGGGTATTCCTGTCAATGCACACTGTTTTGAAACCACCACAAACTAGACATGAAGAACTATAAAGCTTGTAAGTTGCCATTTAGCATTTTTCTGTAAACTTTAAACTTTGAGAGCCAGCCATGCTGAGATCAGTTTGAGACCTGAACTATGGCTTATGATATGATGTGCACCACAGAATTTAGGCTCTGCAAGATATCTTGTTTAGGAAATATGGGCTCTGCAGCTACCTGACTTTTAAAGTCTTTAGGTTGCTATCTCAATCTCTGTGCTGGGTTTAATTCGTCTGTTTCAGAACAGACAGTCTTAGGCAGCCCAAGTATTCAACTATTACTGAGTTTTGCTTGAAGTTGCCATTTTTAATAATCAGATGCAAGAATGACCTCGATTCTGTTGTAGGAGTGTTCAGGGGACGTATTTCCAAGGTGTTTCTTTGCTGTTGTGACAGGAGCTTCTTTTAAAAGTGAATTCAGGGGTTCCTGAGATAATCACAGGAATAGGCACACCTGGACCTCAGAGCACAGGTAACCATATCAGACATTATACAAAAAGTAATGAGATAAGACAGTGCTGCTCCTTGTATAAGAAGGAAGGAATCTCCTTTCCCGCCCCCCCTCCAAAATCACACAGGACTTCCTTTCCTGAGAAAATGTGGTATGACTTCTACCAAGTAAAACAGAATGCTTCATATGTTGCTATTTCCTTCCTCTTACCACACCAATTAGCAAGGGTTTCTGAAGATTCATTAGTGTTCCATGTAATGGACAATATGATCCTTAGTAATTTTTAAATGGGGAAAACCAGAACTGTGGAGTCACTGTCCGACAAAGGATGATTCAGAGGGATTGTTTTAAATCTTTTTAATCTATTTTTTTAAACCATTTGAGTTTAGGGCAAAGACTATTACAAGGGTGGAGAAAGAAAAAGGACTCCAGAACCTCCCTAGAATGAAATATAGTTGCCGGGATGTTGGTAAAAAATTCCTGTATTAAATGATGGAATGGCATTTAAGTAAACAAAACCTATGATATATTCTTTTTATTACACTGATGGAATTAATTCAGATGAAAAACTTTAGTTACCAAGGCATTTTTGTTATTGATACTAGTTGAGATATATTTTTAAAATGAAGTAAAACTTGAAAAATTGTAAATACTGAATTAGAATTTAATTGACAGTCTAACATAAAATATATCTACGCAGGTTTAGTATAGTAAATAACTACAGATAAAGAAGTGAGAATGTAAGTCACTATGTTCTTTTACTAATTAAAACCTAAAACAGTTTAAAAATGAACCTTTGAAGCAGCTTGACTCTTTTGTTTTACAGAGGTAATGATAAAATACTGTTGTTTGAGTTGCTTCCTGTTCTGTTATCGATGCAGTTTGATCTATAAATTTTCAGATTAGGAGCAGTCTAACTTCTCTATGTACACAGAAGTGCTGTGAAAAAAAAGTATAAAGCTGTAAAATTTGAATGTTTCAGGAAACAGGAATAACAGTCCATACTAGCAAAAACTTGTTGCTCAATGAGAAAGAACTCATGTCCTTATAGGGTGCTGCAAGTAACTAATTTTTCAAGGAGGTAAAACTTTTGAAATTGCCAAGTGACATACTCACTCTCATGGCTAGGAACTCTGGAACAAAACAAAAACCCAGGCTCAGAGCACTAATAGCATCGTTGCTTCCTTTTCCTGTAAATGTTAAGGAGGAACGAAAATATGCTCATTCACCAAAAAAAGGAATAGAAATATACACCACATGGGAATTAACCACATTGCTGGACAATTCCAAACCCTTAAAAGTTTCAGAAATTTCTCAGTTGTCTACATAAATGGAAGTTTTATTTTTTATGTTCAGGATGATTCATTAAGAGCTGGAATACATACAGGGATACTTATAATATACTAGTATGGATTATAATGAAAGGACTCAAGAAGGAGCAGGATTTCTGTAAAACCTTAATTTCTGCTGTCTTCACCTATTATTCTCCAGGAGCTCTTAAATCTATACATACTGGTAAAATGGGTTCAATTGCATTCTTTTATTAAATAAATGCATAGCACCATAAGCATTCATACCTGTTCACTATCTATTTAAGACCAGAATCTGACCAAGATCCTACATTTCAACAGAAGCAGAACGATATGGCCTAAAACATATAAAAATGTGCCAATACTTATTACAATATCTAAATGTCTCCCCATCCTCAAGAGCTTACAATCAAAGTCGCTGCACATTTACTGACTGCAAAGGAGTTAAAGTGATGGTATAGATGAGTACCTAGTGACTTCTTCACGCTGAATCTTCACTCACAAGCACTAGAGACTTGTATAGTGTACATATTTAGGAGGATTAATCTACTTTTGACTTCTTTGTTACAATTTAGAAAATGAAATTAATGACCCCAACTCCCCTTTCCTCCCCTCATTTGAGGGAAATAGGCACCTAACTGTCAAAATTAAGCATGAAATTACCTCCCTACACTGCCACCACCAATTAGATTCTAATAGAATTAGCTTTTAAATAAGCACATTAATACTGGCATACAAAGCATTTCTTACCCACAGGTCACTAGTTCCAATCTCTACAAGTCTGAAATAAAAAAGCTGCTGGATGTAAAATTTGTGGTCATTGTTCAGTTTCAAGTGAGCGGTGGCTGCTATGACAATGCTGCTAAGACATTTTGCATAACCTTAGAAAAGAGTCCAAGGACTGTATAAATATTGACACCAAGTTCTCCACATGCCTAAGTCAGTGGACCCCAAAGGTCAAGGAGAAGTATAACATCTGGAACAGTCTCAAGGAAACACAACTGCAGCTGTCTGTTACATCTGCTCTGTGAATAACCAGAGGTTGAATTTCAGCATCCAAGTCTGTCAGCAGCATTAAAAATTATACTGCAGCAAAACAAAGAGAAGCCCTTTGTAAGCAGCTTCATGAAGAGCACCAAAGACTGAACACAGATCTTAATTGATCTTTGTCTTGTTAACTTACTAAGGATGTGCACTGATGCCTCAAGTTCCTATCCCCTTTTTCGAGTACATAGAAACATGAGTTTGCTCCTGATGTCATTTTGATGCCTCCTACAGAATTAAAATTAAAAAAATAAAATAAAAAAAAAAACAAACAAACAAAAAAAAAACCCAAAACAACAAAGGGAGAGAAGAAAGGACAGGAAGGTTTGCAATTAATTCTATCCTAGTATACAAACTTGTACTTCTCTTCCTGCTTAAATTTGGAAGGAAGTCCTTTTATACACAGCATACTTCCATAGAGCATTCTCAAAGAAGGGACAAAGAGACAGTTTTATTGGAAAAGGATCAGTTATGTTTTCCAGGCCCTATTATGCTTAAGGTGACACTGGAGCAGTATGTAGTCCTTGAAAGAAGCAAAGACTTTAGCAGGGGAAATTACTCATAATGTTGCAGTTGGATTTGGTTTGGTGGTACCGGCTGCAAAGTTCCTTCATTCATCTCTGTCACAGAGAGACTGCTTGGTTTTACTGGATGACCAAAGAGATTGGCAACACTCACTTCACTGTAAATCCCATTGACATTAATCATTAAGAAGAACAATCCAGCAAAGAGCTAGAACTATGTTCACTACATGTTCCCAATTTTCTTGTTTCCTCTAGATGTCAGTCCTGCAAATACATCAGTGATTTCCTGCATCTGAGTGTCCCAGTTAAAAACTTATGCACATAGTTGGAATATATCATATAAAACTGTTTTATAAGGTGATCTAGTTTCAAAACTCAGTTAGAATTCCTTCCAAAGCTTAGAGCCAAGCCTAGTGCTGATAAAGAGAGTTAACAAAGGATATAATGAATATGTATGTGGTGATAATGACTCTAGCCAGGGCTTTTGTTCTGATCTCTCCCCAGGCTGGGAGGGGAGGGAAGACAGGCTCTGGGCGGGGGGCAGGGTTCGGGGGTTCC
>JAWWEE010000001.1:18776213-18786731 GCA_035221455.1 Xenops minutus | reverse complement strand
CTGTTTCTAAATTTAACAGAGAGGGATTATTTTATTGGCCAACATAGATATCTTAGTTCTCCCCTCGAACTAAGACATAAGGTTAGCTTGTAACACTCACTCATGACTTCCTACAAATAACCTAACAGAAAGGACACAATAGGGGCTTCTAACTCCTATTTGTAAAGGCAACCTGTGGACCCAAAACTTAAGTAAACTCTTGAAAACTAACCACAGGCATCTTTCAAAACCTAAGTCAAGATCTTCATGAAACCACATTGCCAGAGACTGATGAAATTCTTTAGAACATGAATATACAAAGACTACAATCTTTATTACAGATACTCTCCAACAGATGTGGTAAAAGTAACCATAAGATTTCCACAGATATCAGATATTTTAACTTTTTCAGAGTCTCCAAAATACTACAGAATATCTATATATTTTAAAATATGAGCTACACTTACTTTCAGTGGCTTACTGTTGCTGCTTTCTAATCATTCAAGATCATAAATCTTCACAGAGACTTAGATTTCCAGATGTAATAAAATTAAGAGTTTTTTAAATATTTACCTGTTAAGTTCTATATACCTATCCTGAAAATGATGCATTCATGATGACATAGTTTCTAGAAGGTAAGAGTTTGACTCAAACACTTGGTGACTCAATTAATGGAGAAAATCACACACAAACTCATTTCAAAAGCACATAAGTAAGTTATAGAAATAAAAATACAAACAGGAAAACATGCTTGGGCATTGAAAGTCTGCTTTGAACCTCTGATAGAGCAGAAAAGTATGTTCCTATTTAGCTGCTACCATTTCCTGCTTCTGAAAATAATTCCTCCATCCACTAATGGTCTATGTAATGTAGATTACAGATCCTGGGAGGTTTATTTGAAAGTAGACTGGCCAGAAGGCAGCAGAAATCTTATATCTGAGGTGCTCACCAAACATATAAATTATAGCGGTAAATGTCCAAAAAAGGGAAGCATCCCACTCCTGCTGCTGGTTGATGCAGGTTCTTATTCAGTTTAACAGAGGGTATGAACTCAGATGTAGAAAAAGGCTGTTAATAATACAAACAGCAATAACATTGATGATAAAGTATTACAAATAGCTTGCTAAAGGAATATAATCTGATAAATGAATATATTTATGAATATCTCAATAAAATTTATTCTTTGATAGAGTATAGCTCCTTTTAACTGAACCACATTCATGGTTTATGCTGTACTTTACAGAATTCTTGCAAACTCATTACTCATTTGACAGAAAAAGTTCTTTGGAAGAGTTTCTATGTGATAATGATCTATAACTTCATGTCACTTGCCCTCAGTATTTCCACCTACACTTGGAGATTGAGCATGTTAGCCTTTAAATTAAATGTAACTTAAAAAACCCACCAAACAACCAAAGATAAAAGTAATGTAATGACTACTCTGTTTCATCCCCTGAATTTAGTTCTGTTTCACATTTTTTGAGTAGCTACCCTAGCAGATTTTTATGGCTTATGGTGAAAAAGACCCAAACAAAACCAAACTAATCCACTTTTGACTATAGATAATACTAGGAGCTTACGAAAAGAGTTTCTGCAAATGCTAGGAGCTTCTCATAAATACCCATTTTGATCATAGAATGTAACTGGGACAAATATCTGGTAGAGGCCTTAAACAGAATAAAGATCCAAATTCTGTCTAAAGATGGAAATACAGCAAATTATATATTTCTATAACACAGACTACCGACCAATGTGTTTTTCTTGCTGCAGTGCATAGTTGCATAGTGCACTGAAAGCCTGTTACCGTTAGGAAAAGTGCTGATCTTTTACTGGTAATCAGATGAAGAGGCTTCTTTGAAAGCTTTCATTAAATGTCATAAAGATGTGACTAGTATCCACTGACAGAGCACTACAGGAGTAGACATTGTGTTGCATTACAGGAGCTACTTTTGCCCTGGGATTCCTAACAACTAACTCTTCTGGCCTTTTTACCTTGAAAACAGGGTAGCTTTGGTTTATCTCTCTTGAACCAATTCAGTGTGTGCCATTGGTGAATGGGTTGCAATTACTTGCTGCAAAATTTCCTTCACGCTGCTGCTGCTTATGTCAAGTAAGCAAAGCCTTTATCAACTATTCAGGAATACAAGTCTTCGAAGGCAAGAAGTCCTGAATGAATACCTAATCCCAGCAGACTGTTTCTGAACCTAAGCAGAACACCCCAAAGAATTGTTTGCTGAGAAATGCCAAACTTTTCAACAAGCTGCTAAAAGTTAAGTGTATAAAAAGAAAAACAGTTGCAGGTTTTATTATTAAATGCTTGCAGAGATGCTCCAACCAGTTAAAAAGAGAAAGAACAGTTCTATATAGTGAATTCACAAATTTAAACAGGACATTTTTATGTGCAAAAAGTTAATGCACAATGAAATGCCAACACAGTACAAAAGCCCTGGCATTTGGGGTGAAGGGGAAATAATGACTGCCTATCAAATTATGAATAAACTGCTTAAAATGAAAAATCTGCCACAGATGTACTCTATTAATCTGTACTTTGAACAACAGCCAAATTCAGACTTGATACTGAAACAGGATCAGAGTTGTTTCAGATCTGCGAGCACCAAGCTCTCAGACTGTCACTACTAGATTTTGGGTTAGATGATACGATGATTTTTTTTTTTTTAATAAGGTTTTTACCCTCTTCATCTGACTCAAAATCAGATCTATACCATATTCCTCTTTAATTCTGGTTTCATCTCAAATTTAAATATCTGTGTATAGCTTAGAACCCAAACCATGCTGAATTTAAGAAACCAAAACTTGCCTAGAATTCTCTGATTCTGTCCTACTATTCTCTTAAAACATAAAGCGCTTAACATTTTAACACTCTTACTTCTTGTGCCAGTATTCCCCAGCTTGAAGCAGGTTGTGGTCAATAAAAGGAAAGCAAAAGACAACTTCTGCACAAGGTTTGCCACTTACTTTACATATGCTGCATTGTATTATAGTCGTGATAAAAATTTCAATCTCTAACAAGTTTCAACAGCTAACTGTGTTCCATGTTTCATTTCTGTGAGCAGAACAATTGCACAACTGAAATAAAAACTGGCAAAGGAAAATGATTAGCAATGGATCTTCCTGCTACTGTTGCTTAGGGGTTGTCCCCGTCACATCTGAATAAGCCTTCTAAAACTTGATGATTGCTTTTTTGTAGCAAAGGAAGTGATCAAATTAACCACAGACCATTTGTTTCTCCTGTTGTTAACTCATTTCATTTCTTACTGATGTCTAACCATATTGTAGGGTGGACTTTTTTGTCATTTATTAGAGATTATTGTTTGGGCATCTAATTAGCTACTCTACCATTACAATAATCAGTGCAAAGACATAATTTTTCTTCTGAAATTATCTCTTATTTCAGTTATGCAGCTTGAAGGATCTTGGCAAAATGGGCAATTCAGCACTTTTATCAGACCCCTTCAGAAGAACTAAGGCAGATGACCAAAAAAGAAAAGCACCCAAATAAATGGCTCACATTTGGGGGGGGAAAAAAAAAAAAAAAAAAAAAGTTGAACGAATCAGTGCTTTTAAGAGGACATTAAAAATCAATAGTGAATTATGCTCTGAAAACTGAAATACAACAGAGGCCCTGAGAACAGCACAAGTGCCTGTGAAACAAGAGGAAAGGAAACTAATTTAAATAAACCACACGACTATCCTTCAGCAAAGCAGTTTGTGTAAGAATCTCCACTGCATTTAAGAAACATTTGACCTTTGATTTTCTTCAGTCCAGTTCCTGTTTATGTAGCTTATGACCTGGTTACTTATCAGTTCAGAGAAAAAGAGAAATCCTTTTACAATTCTTTCCTGTCTACTCAAATTTTGTGCTCAAGCACAGAGGAACAGAGTAGTTTTCTGTTTGCCCCCTTTACAAAATAGATAGGTTGGAAGAGGACAGCAAGAAACAGCTTAGTTTCACTTACGCTGCCTGTTCAGATTAAGAGAGACAATGCAGAAGTTGAGAACAGTAGTAAAGGTTATAGGTGAAATAAGAGGCAAATTACTACTACCAGGCTGCAGGAAGAAACCTACAGGAATTCTGACTCACAGGTGTGTCTGAGTCAGTGTTTCTTGTGACGATAGCTGGGAGAGGTGGTAAAACTATGCACTTCCCTTTGCTTGGGCTATGATTTCAAAACATAACCAGTTGTGAATAGACATCAGCATTATGATGTCTCTCCTCCAGCTGCAGTGGGAAGACTTGCAAGTATCAGGACTACATTCCAAATCCTTTACAAATGTGTAGGATAAAAGAAGAAGCATCTTCCTTTCTCAAAGCTCTAGAGTTATAATTTAAAATTCAGTGACATGAAAATGATGTTAATATTATATATGAACAACATCCCATGGTTATGCTTTCCAGTTGTATAAAGACCCATCCCCTTTTCACTCCTTTTGCATCCCAAATGACTTCCCAATTACTACCTCACACACAACATTCCTCTTAAATACTAAACTTCAATCACAAGAGCATGTGTGCTTCTTTCACAGAGATAATTACCATATGCATTGCAGTGTCAGTTCTCTCTGAAGGAAACCACCAATAAACTTGGGAACCTTGCTGAACTGAGTTGTTTCCACTTTTGGAATGCACTACATATAGCATAGCCTTATTTTCCAGCTGTAGCTGAAAGCATTTTTTTTAATATTACTGTGATTCCTATAGTCTTTTGTAGAGGTCAGGACTGCAGGTACTACGACCTTCCTCTCAGAAGCTGGAGACTAACAAAAGGGTTCTCCTACAACAATAAAAGCTAAGTGATTACAATCTCTATACCCCATTTCCTACATTCACAGAGTTAAATTGTTTGCATTACAACATAAATGCTCTGCATATTATTAGTGGGATCCTTCTGAAAAATTAGGGAACCCTTTTTTTTTTACTAATTACCTCGACTTAGTTAAAAATTGATCCAGAACTATTTTACATATAAATATTCAAAACTTTTTACACCTTCATCTAAAAGAGTTTTGGAGCAATCATTACAAGGGATTTCTGCCATCAAAGGGGCATCAGTCCATCCTGAACAACAGATTCTTTCAGGTCATTTGGGAACTACCTTTGACTGACAGGTAGACAAAGATACTCTCAATACTCAGTGACTATCAAGCAGAGTAATTTTGCCCTTCCCCTTTTCCTATGTATGATAATGTACCAGATAGCTTAAATATTGTCATGATGTCTCAACCCAGGCAACAGACCCTTAAAAGTTGCTGGAGGGAAAGCCTTTTTTATTTGCTCTGTGCTCTTTTTTTTTTTTTTTTTTTTTAAAGGAGAGTCATGTGAATGTACAGGAAATACATCTGGAGCAAATAAAAATATCTGCTCCTGGAGCTAGGCCTGATGCCAAAACAAAGCATCAGAACTTGGACTGACAACATGAGAACAAAGTAGGAGCAGAGATGCCCACTAACACTAGTATTATGTGCTCACTCTATAAGGAACAGCACCTCATTCTCGAAAGTAATGCTACTTTCATACTGAAGAATGATAGTTAACCAAAATACTCAAAACCACTTTTGACCTGCTATATGTCATATAGTCTGACCAAAAAAAATATTTCAGAGCCGCATGAACCATCTGATTACATACAGTAAGACATTAAACAGGGATACGATAAAAGTAGTACTGCAACTACTGTGGCAAAAGAACCCTATGGACAAGAAAGTAGCAAACGCTGATGAGCTGAACTTTACTGGTATTAGTGATTTATTACAAAACAGCTGCACTGCAACATTCAAACCACTTCCCCAGCCCCCTCTCCCCATTGCTAGCTGTCTGTTACTAGCTGGAAAGACACTCTCCGTTCTACTTGTCTGCTTGGCATTTAGCACCATTCTCCACCCACACAGCCTACTCAAAATGGCACCCACACTGGAAATTTTGTGCTTTTCAACTTCTATTTTCCATCTGTATTAAATTCCACAACATTCTAGCTGCAATTCCAGAAGTCAGCTAAATTTGTTGTCTTCATGCCTGCCCTGCTGTTCAAGTTCATTCTTCCCCCTCTTCTTTTGCCCTCCTGTTAAGCAAGTTGGGCAGTTTAAACACTAGGACAACTCATGGACATTAAAAGTTAAACAGATTGCATCCAATAGGCAATGCTTGAAGGAAAAAATAGAGGAAAAACAACTGAAAAAGTGAATGCTGCTAAGTTCCTGCACTCAACTTTTACCAAAGCTGAGATTTCACAAGGTTAGTGTCCCAAAGTTTTTAAGAAATTTTATAGCTCTGGAACATGCACTGCAGAATTTCAGTAATTTGGGAATGCACTTTGTCCTCATCTATAGGTTTCATAAAAAATAAAAACCCCCAAAACAACAAAAACGAACAACAAAAAAAACAACCACCACCACCCCGAAAAAAACTCAACCAAACAAAACCAAAACACAAACACAAACCCCCAAACCCAACAACAACATAATTAGAATCAAAAATAGCAGTTCGGCTTAGTATGCAAACTTCAAGAAAAAGCAGCTGTCTCAAGACCATCTTCTGTTCTATTCCTGCATAACTAGGAGAGGCAATGCTTGTAAACAAAACTGAGCACCTCTCTCATTCCCTACTGTCTGCCTGTACATGGCATCAGTTCCTCTCAGGGATAATGTGCCCCAGAAATGCCTTCCAGGAGCATCTAGGTGAAATCACACCTATGGAGGTACCTTTCCAGGGGCTGCCTCCCTCCTCACAGAAGTCAGCCACCCATACACTTGCCTTTGCTACAGAGCAGCAGTGTTGAGGATAGTGACTTAGGAAATCCTTGCCAGTACAGAGGGAAGTGAAAAAAGGCTCTCCTGGAAATGAACTTTGTCACATCTAAGTGAATAGAAGGCCTTCATGTGTTTCAAAGCTGCAGGAACAGATACACAGCAGACTAACAATGTGACGCTAAAGACCTGGGCTTCATTTTTATTATCAGTTGTGGTTTGCTCAAAGGTCCATCACCCATAAAATAAATGCATTAATTTTGAAGTGAGTAAAGAAGTTTTGTTCCAGAAAATACTGAACTCATGCTGGTGGAGGATTGCAGAGTTTTAGAGGTAGCAGTTCTGGAGCAGTTCTCAATGGACAGGATTGTATTGGCCTTGGAGGGACACACAGAGCAGAACTGCTGAAACAAACAGATGTGAGAGCCCTTTTTTGTTCCTGTTTTTAAACAAGTCATAAAGTTACAAGTAAATTGACCAGTTGAAAGCAACAAGTAAGAAAACACAAGACAAGCACCACACCTCAGGCAACCTACTTACAAGCTCTTTCAAAGTCATGCAGTCAGGAAATGGAGACAGACCTGTTTGAAAATAGCTTAGAAATAGCACGACTATACAATCCTTTTCTATTAATAACCACACATGTTAATATGGTTACATTATATGAATTCCAATAGTCATTGCCTTCAACATGAACGAAATTGGTTTCTAACTTTATTTTCTGGACTCCAACAAACATTTTGCTGTGACAGTTTGCCTTCATCTTTATAGCATTTATTTCCAATGCCTAAAGTGCCTGGTAAACAGGCTCATAGTCCAGAAAGGAAGTGGTACATCCAGTCTCATACAATAACAAGCAACTGTCTCATGACAATCTACAGTGGATATATCTATTATCCATTCCAGCAGACTTCTCTGGATCCAGATGCTTCATGTATGATGCAACACCTCATTTTGCCTATTCAATTGTATGAAAATGTCACCCACAAGGGTAAAAAAGGCCTTTCAATTCCTCTGAAGCTGAAGCATTCACACTGGCACTAGGAAATATTGAATAGAGGTATATTCCCATAGAAGAGACCAGTATATTTTGGAAATTTTGACTACACACAAAAAGAAAGCAGTAAGTATTGGACATGGAAAAAGCTCCATGTCCAAAAAGCTACAGTAAATGGGCAGACTAAATTTTCCATCAGAGTTGTCCTGAACAGCCAGTTGTCTAATAGCAAATTGATCTGAAATCATCAGAGAGAGGAGGTTTTGCACAGTGGAGTTCTCGTACCATGCTGACCACCATTGCTTGTCAGCCCAGTAGCAGCATGCATTTTAGCAGCTGCAAGCCCACAGCAAGTGCTTCACCCAAGAAAGGTGCACCAGATAAATTGTCTGTGGGAAAGTGAGCTCAGTTCTTGCTTATTCTTCTTTTTCATTAGACATACTGCTACGGAATCCAAAGCACTCTGAAGACAGAGAGACAAGCCCATCCACAGAAACGCCTTTAGTCATAGTTGAGTCTCTTGCTTCCTATTCAACCATATCAATACAGTACCTCCTACTCAGCAGGGGTACAATTTCATAATCTAGTCCAGGGAATAGAAAGCTCAGCACTTCTGCTGTGACTGACATGGAAGATTAGGGGGGCTAAGCAGAAATACAACAGACAGAGTAGAAGTAAAATCTTAGTTGGAACACTTTTCCAGGAAACATCAGTAGGAACTTGGCAGGGACCGTTTTGACCCCCTATTTTTTTGGAGTGAATTTTTTTTTTTTTTGGTCACCTTTTAAAAACAAGGAATAACAGAAGCTCAGTATGGTATATAGGTTCCTTTTCTATCTCATTTGTCCTTCCAAGCTTTCCAGTCACCAACAGCAAGGTTAAGGGAAGAGAGCTCATGAATCTGTGTGGGCACTAGGAGCTAAGATTACAACTGAACTACTGTATTTGCTTTTCTGTGATACACAAAATGTCACTATCACACTGTAAGCAAAGGCTTCTGGGGAGCCAAGAAGAAAAGCAAATAGAAGGAAAAAAAGAATAAACAGTAACAGAAACAAAAGACAGACCTTCCTTCTATGCTTTTTCCATTACTTCAGAGTGGATTTAGATTTTCATTGAAGTTCTCTTCTAAATAGTTTAATTCTATGTTGCTGAGTCTATTTTAAAAAAATTCACTTTGATGGGCAATTATTTCTCCCTTGTCCCCTGTATGGTCATGTAAAATAGGTTTTGCTAAAATAATGAACAAGACAAACTAAGAATGCTGGTGGGAATTTGACAGAGACTCAAGATCATAGCAATTTGTGCAGTTCAAAAGCATATGAGAAAATTAGATGCACTTTAAACAAGGTATTTTCTGATCTGTGTAAAAGTCAGGCATGATCCTATTATCAGTGAAGTCATTATGGAGAAGACTGGGTAAAGACAGGAATACCAAACCCTCAAGATACATGTAAACCTTCTCCCCTTAAAAACAAGATGGAAAGTTCTGCATAATGTTGATTTCCACTCTTACATGATTTACACATTTACAAAAAAAGTTCACTCATCTTTTCATGAGTAAAGGTTTTGATTTCAAAGTATCAATGATTTGATGTTAGGTCTGATAAGTAAGGCACTTTTCAAATTTAAATTTCATGGTGAATACCCAGACTCAAGTTCTTATGCCAGTATAAAGAAGAACAAGGACAGAATGTAGGGTACTACCACTATTAGTTTTGTGTCATGGTTTAAGTAATTTTCTATTTACTGCAAGTTATCACACTACTAGTCATTGTTGTCTCTAGTCTTTTTCCCAGTTAATTTATTTCATTTTCCTCCCTCATTCACCCCTTTGCAATAACTATGACTGTCATGGCTATTTTAAAAATACCATTTCTTTCCATCACACCAACTGCACATGGAGAAGATGAAACTGACTCATTTGGCTGTATGGGTAAATTTTAAATCAAAAAGAGAAAAAAATATATCAAACTGGTTTTATTTTTAGGCAGTCCTTAGTGTCCACTTTAAAAATAAAGTCCTGTGAGAATTACAACCAAGCAGTCAAGATTTAAAGCTGCATTTAAGCAAGCTCATCTGTGGAAAAACTATGAAACCAAACACACCTACTTTATACAGGATAAAGTTCTGCCTATATGAAAAAGATATTTGAAGTTGCTTAAGTCTATTTTTCTAATCCTCAAATACACATTTGGACAGAGAGACCCCAAACAATCGAGAATTTCCCATAGAAATCATGCACATTTTGTAAAAGATACATTTTTACTGCTAATCACCCTTGAAAATTTAGCCTTATTTTAGCAACGCACTTGGATACAAATGAAGCTTAAGCATAAATAAGCACTTTAAAAATGAGATAATGAATACAACAATAAGCAGAGAAAGTTATTAAGCACCACTGAAGACATAAATCCACAAAACTAAACTTATTGATTTAGAATATGATCTGGAGAGCCATATTTCATGTTTTGGTTTAAACCAGGACAGTCCAAATAATGCTAATTTACTCTAATTTTATATCTCTCCTGAAAAAGGCTCAACACTTTTTAAAAATATCATACTACTGTTACATTATAATACCATCTTTAAAAAAAAAACTTTGCTAAGAGGTACAATTAGATATCTCAGACTACACAGTGCTTAAATGCTTCTTGCAATACAGCAAAACATTAGCGTGGGAGTACAGTCAGAGGACTACCAGGACTGGAAAAAAAAGAATAAGAATAAAAGCAAGAACAAAGACAGGAACGATTAACTACCTCATTATCTGACAAGTT
>JAWWEE010000001.1:18735261-18776113 GCA_035221455.1 Xenops minutus | reverse complement strand
TGAAAGGGTTTCCTCCCTTTGATAAGACAGGAGCCTGCCATGAGAGATTACTTCGAAGACCAGGACTGTTTCCAGCTGTCTCTGTATATTAGCCCTGTCTTCCTCTGCAAGATATGGAAGGACTTTACGAGAGGTTGCAAGACATCCAGAAACCCTTTGTTCCCCCCAGGTGGTCCTAGTGTGGAGAAATGCTTACCCGTGTGATGAAATCCTTAGTTAACATAGCCTGTCCCCCTCATTAACATGTCCTGCCTCCTCATTAACATACCCCGTTCCTCGGTTCTATATATTGTAACACGAGTGATCAATAAATTGTCTCAGTTTCTACCCCCGAACTGGGAATGTTAGATTATTGACCGACCAACATCATCCTGTTGGAATCAGCCCATCTCTCCATCCTGTCCAGGTCCCTCTACAGAGTCCTCCTGCCTTCCAGCAGATTGACACTCCCCCCCAACTTGGTGTCACCTGCAAATTTGATAATGATAGTCTCAATCCTCTCATCTAAATTGTCAATAAAGGTATTAAACAGAACTGGGCCCAACACTGACTCCTGGGTGACACCACTAGTGACTGGCTGCCAAATGGATGCAGCACTGTTCACCACCACTCTCTGGGCCAGGCCATCCAGCCAGTTCTTAACCCAGCAGAGAGTGCACCTGTTCAAGCTGTGGGCTACCAGCTTTTCCAGGAGCTTGTTATGGGAGATGGTATCAAAGGCTTTGCTGAAGTCCAGGTAGACTACATGCACAGCCTTCCCCTTATCCACCAGGTGGGTCACCTGGTCATAAACGACAATCAGGTTGGTCAGGTAGGATCTGGCCCTCCTAAACTCATGCTGGCTGGGTCTGATCCCTTGTCCACCCTGTAGGTGCTATGTGCTTGCACTCAAGGTGATCTATTTCATAACCTTGCCAGTTAAGCTGACAAGCCTGTAATTTCCCAGGTTCTCCTTGCAGCTCTTTTTGTGGATTGGCATGACATTTGCCAACTTCCAATCATCTGGGACCTTCCCAGTGAGCCAGAACTGTTGGTGAATGATGGAGAGCAGCTTGGCAAGCTCTTCTGCCAGCTCCTTCACCATCCTAGGATGGATCCCATCTGGTCCCATATTGAATAAGATTTGGTTTAGAAGATTGTATATTTATTTGACACAAAGAGATGTGAGAAATACTATGTTGAATAAATCAAATCTGCTATGAGTAAAAGGTTATGTAATATAATTCCTTCAAGAAAAAAATAGAAATGTATGCATATATATAATACATTTTCAAAATATTATTTAGTTCCTCTAAAGGCAAGTATGTTTGTTTAACTTTGATGATTCTTCCAGAAGCATTTTTACTGGTAGATACTAAAGGAGGGATTTCTGGTTGCCATCTATATTTGAAGCTGTATTATCCAGACCCAAAACTGGATAGCACAAAAGCAAACACTCTGATTATGACAACTGTATCTACTTAGAGAAAGTAGGGAGATTAAAGGGAATCACCTTTTCAAGAACTTTTCATGGAACTTTTTTCTGATAGTGTTCAAACTGTTGGCAAATTCAGCTCTTCAGAAAACAGATGGTTCCACCACTGCAGGAAACAATATATACCCAAAGTCAGTCTAACTGCGTTTTTGTAACTCTCCAAAACCTTCAGACTTCTGCAATTCAGGAATATAGGTCAAATTGAGACCACCTACCAATCTGTCTCAGGTAAGGAATCTATCAGTGATTTATTTTTATCACCTCCTTGGCAGAATACTGGACCCTGGCTACAGTAAAGGGGAAGAATATGAGGAAATGCTACTATCTGCAAACAATATTGCCATTTTTGTTTTGATCCAATATGAACAAATTACCACTTCATCAGGAATGCACCTGATAAATGTAATAAAATTATATAATAAATATAGTCTCCTAACCTCAGAGCAGATAACCATTATGCTGATACCTGCACTGAAAGACAGCAATCAAACATGTTTCTGCTCACAATTGCCTGAATCTAATCAAGCATTCCTTCTTGCATTTGATGTTTTATGGGGGTTGTGCCAAGGGGTGAAATGTTCTTCCCATGGTATCCTCTGAATCAGTATAATAGCTACAAGGTGTCTAGCAGTCTTTTGCTACACTAAGTCTTTTAATAGATGTTCACCTGAGAAAAATAAAACCTTTTGGTTAGTCACGGACTGAGAGTTTTGGGAAGGGAAATATCAGTAGGTTGCTCTTGTTGTCAATAGAGAGTGATTCTGACTCTAGTGAAATGCTTTGGATCACTGGGGTATCAACAATTACAAATATTTCAAAGGAACGTTAATGAACATATTCAGATACTGAAGAGGAAATTAAATACTTTAATTTAATTTCCTAAAACAGCTCTAAGAAATACTGTGTACAGTAAAACCTTTTCAATTAAACAAAACAGCTTTTATTAATCGGAATCAGTAGCTTTTATAAGTTAATAGACTTAATAACTGTTTGGACATTGTTGCTAGGAAAATAAAGAACTTGAATGATAAAACATGCTCCCAGCAAAGATCCTGCTTGTATGGCGACTGGTTGGACCTGGCCTATAGGAGGTACTCTTGGACTTTCCTTGGTGACTTGAAAAATTCATTATGAAAACCTGAATTTCATGTCCTAATTATGGTAGTGAATGTGAGATACTATATTTCACATCTTATGTTGTACATATCATAGCTGACCGGATTTTCTGGAGTCCAGCTTTTCCAATAGACTTGAAACTTAAAGATGAAATTTTTTTCAGAAACCCATTATATATTAAGTCAGTCATTCTCTCACTGTATTCTTTTCATTGGATCCTACTAAATCTTCCATCCTCTTGTAATTTCTTAGTTTCATGTTAAACACATGGTTTATTTTTACTGCTTACTCTTTCTTCTGACACAAAGGAAGGACCAGTGTATATTCTGAGAAAAAATAACCCTGTTGTTAGAAACAAAATAGAACATGTACATAATTGAGGATAGCACTTTGTGTCTAATATACTCTGCTGTTAGAGAAAGTTGTTACATAATAATGAATCTGATACCAGCCCCCAGACTTGGATGGTGAAGACCCAGTGGCTTCCACAGACTATAGATCTTCTGAACTGCCTGGGACTTTCTGAGGACAGGTATGCTGAATACTATGAGACATAATAATTTAAGAAAGAAAACTAATAAAACTAGGTTTAGTATTAAAAGAAAAACAAACAAACAAAAAAAACACAAAACACACACACACACAAAAAGCAAAAAAAACCAAAAAAAACCAAAAAACCCCCAAAAATAAAAAAACCCCACCCAACAACCAAACAGAACCCTCAAAACCCCAAAACCAAACCAAAAAACAAAAACTTGTCTCTATTCCCAGTTGTTCATGTCTTGAAACTCTCCAGCCTAAAATGAGCAAACTGTCTCAAATGTCATTGACATTCAAAATCTCCACAAAATAAACTCATTTCCAAGTATTATAAGTTTTTAAATTACAGCTTTCCTGTGGATATATCAATAATACCATCTAACTCCAATTCATGGAGAGAAGGCAAGTGTTTATGCTAAAAGATTCAAGGCAAAAGCATAAAACAATCATTGATTTCCATGCCCTGGGAACCAACCTGACAACTAATTTTTCTTCATGTTCTTATTTGGTTCTTTCCCCCTTTTCACAATAAGACAAGAGCACAATATGCACTCATTCATTATTTGAAATATTTCTTGACTTCAGGAACACAAATTCTTATATAAGTATGCTACTTGAAAACTTGTTGACTTCCTGTCATCCCTTCAGTGCATGTTTTAAAAATATATGGTTCTACTCAGGCTAAAGAAATAATTCTGTAAAGTAAGCTTTATAGAGAGACTTCATAGGCTCATATTTCTAAGTGGATAGGTTTGTGCTGCTCTGGCCAAAACCCTATTGTCTTGTCTCTTCCCCCCCTCCCAGCACCTAACAGGCTTCCAGACTCCCCTTCTTTCAAACTGTGACATTGAAAGTTTAGGACCTTCATCATATACTTATCCACAAGAGGAATTCTTGTTCTTTAGGGAACATTCTTTTGTACATAACCTATACAGAAGAGTGGGACTTCACAGCTCATAGCATTGCAATTCAGTGTCCCTCAACAGAATTCACACACACCCACCCCCCGAAAAAACTATTTTCAACATTATTTTTGACCTTTGGAACTTAGTGGCCATTTCTCATAGAAATACAGAAAAAAAATACTAATAATAATGAAAGAAAATATTCAAAATGAAACATAAAATTAAGATAATTTATTTCAAGAAAATTAGTTTAAAATAATTTCTGAAAAATCATTCCTATTAATATTGCTTTATAGCCCTTGCAAATGACTGATCTTACCAATGTGTTTCAGGGGTGGGGGGAACACAAACCAACACAAAAACAACAACAAAAACTAGCAAACAAATCCAAAACTTTTTTTTTTTTTTTTGATATAAATTTCATGAAAGCTTTGTACAATTTGATGAAAGTTTCTAATTTATAACATATGCTAAAACATCTCCACTACAGGAAACAGCATTAGGTACTGACACCATCCTAGCTATAGAGCAGAAGTTCTACAAGGAAAATAAAATAATTGAAGATAGTAAGAAACAACAGTAAAAACTGGAGCACTGTCCGAATTTTCTGTAGCTGGTAGATATTGACTATGAACTAATGTACAACATGAACTTGTTGGATGTGAAAAATGAACATGTGCAAAGTAATATTACCTTTTTATACAGAAAGTATGGCATACTTATATGCTTCTATGTTAAATACAGCAGTGGTTGGAGAACCCATTGTATGCAAAAATTTCACTTAGAACTGGAGATTTGATCTTGCAACTGTTATTCAAATATAAGTCCAATTGAATTTTTTTTCTTGGTGTCTCGGAGATGAAAGTTAACACAGAAAGGAGTAAGGGACCATTAAAACCATCAGTGCTTCCAAAAGAAACTAAGAAAGAGGGATTTTGATTGATTTTGTGTTTAGAGACCTCTTGCTGTGGAACTGCTTCCTCTTGCCTGGTTATGCCTGTTTTTCAAGAATTCACCTTGTATATTTGTTGCAACTAAAGAAAACTGCTGATTCACTTAAAACATTCACCCTAAAAACATATCTTATTTTTTCATCATTTCTCCTCATTGAGGAAAAAATGGTATGTGACAACATTTTGACAAAGCATTCAAAATAAACAGGGTTTTAATGGAAAAATGGGAATAAAAACAAAGAACACAATGAAAAATAGTTTTTTTCCAATTATCTGCTTAAGTAAATATTAAAATAAGAATAGTCATGTTATGATAAAGCTAAAAGGCTTAACTTAAACATATTTATGTTTTTAAGAAATTGAGAATATAAAGACAATGCAAGGCCGTAAGTAATTGACTTCTTAGTCCCAAAAGAAGTGATCTATGTCCTGAGCTAAATGATTCCTTTTTTCTTTTTTTTTTTTTTCCAAATTTAAAACAAATTATTCATTCAGCATTGGCCTTATATAACAAAATCCAAGATCAGTATTAAGACACAAGTAAAAGTCAAAAACTTTTATACAATTTATTACTTGAGCTTGGAAAATTACTCCATCAATATCCTCAAATATTAAAAAAAAATAAATTCTGCTGTTAGAAATATACTCCCTTTGCTTTTAAATTTCGTTACGATTTTGTCTGATGTAGCCCACTCATACTGAATGGGTGAACACTGAATTAAAGGAACCAAGGAATAAACAACATTTTCAGAAACCTCTCAAGATCTTTGGACTATATGAGGATTTTTCTCACTTTGGATATATGAGAAAATTAATTTTATTTTTTGGAACATCACTGAAATATTACAGTGGTGGACACAGAACTGAAACTTAGGGTGGAAAATGGACATACCTTACAGGATTTTATTCTTATTATTATTGCTGATGCTCTGATGCTTTTCAAACATTTTAGTTAATCAGAAATATTCTACAAGGTTTATATGTCAAATCAATGCAGCTTGAAAGTTAACTGTTTACCACAACTGGACACAAACTAGCAATAGAGGAAGAATTATTCACAAGAACTATTCACTGGATGATTGTGAATAATGGGCTAATTTAGGAAAATCACAATCTGTTCATGGACAATTTGTGAGTTGAAGAGAGTTAAAATTCATCAACTAAATTATTTGTTATAAATTATTCACCATGCTCTAATGAGCACCCAAAAATATGGCTGCTTCTCTGAAACTTATTCAAATTATCCAAAGTATTTCTGTATGTATAGGAAAGCTGGAAATATTCTTTTGTACTTTACTTTCTCATGACACTGTTTTCATTTTACTTATGTTCCAAGCTAAAATATGAAATACAGAACAATGCAAAACTCAGAGATCATAAAAAAGACCAAAAAAGCCCCTATTATTTTCCGATCTAAAAAATATTTTCACTGACTTTAATTCAAGCTTGTGGTGATCGCATGTGACAGTTTATTTCATTATTTTATTACAGTAGTTTACATTGCAATAGTTCAGCCTTCTGATTCTGAAATACCTAAAAATAAGACAGACTGACTGAAAATATTATTGTAAAACAAATTTCCATATTGTGTATTCCCATCAGTGCTAATTCAATTTTGTAAGAAAAGGCACTTCACCTGTTGCTGTGTCTTGGTTGTTAATAATATTAATTTTGCTTTATCTTTTCAGTCATTCACAACATAAGCAGAGAATACATCACTTTTCCCCTTTATCTAGCAATACTGATGATAAATGTTTCAGTAATTCATTACTTCAATGTATATGTGGTTTACGATGGCTATCAAAAAAATAATGAAAAGTACTATATTACAACTATGTTCCTCAATTGCAGTTATATGGATCAACCTAAGTGCTAAGAGTGTGCTAGCTATTATTCAAGCACAAATACTCTGTGCACATAGCATGCAGGTGCAACTGCATCAGCAGTCAACAGTAAACAAGCACTACAATAAATAATATTTCAAATACTTTGAGGCCAGACCTCAAAGGTGTTGACCTTGACTGTCCATTAGGTACCCAGCAAGTTTTTCCATCACTCTTCTTCCTCAGAGGAATTTTTCACCAAAATAAGAAGAAAAAAAACTCATGGGTTGAGGTGAAGACACTTCAATAAAGAAAATCAAAGCCTGCATATAAAAGTGAAGGAAAAGAAATTCGCTCTACTTCCCTCCAACAAGCAATGTCCAGACACTTCCTGGGACCAAGATCTCAGCACACATAGTTACTTCAGAAGACAAATGCATTAGTAACAAATGCCTCCTTGTTTCACCTTTTTTCCTTGCCTTTACTACTGAGTATTATGTCATATAGGATCTCTTTGGTCAGTTTGGATTAGTTGTCCTGACTGCCCCCACCCCAACCTCTTGCCCACTCCCAGTCTATCAGTCCTAGGTCAGAGAGTCTTGATGATATGCCAGCACTGCTCAGCAGAAACCAAAACACAGAAGTGCTATCAACACCTTTCAGGGGACAACTACAAAGCACAGAACTATATGGGGAAAGTTATCTCCATTCCAGCCAGGTGTAATACAACAATTTATCTTACACAGTTTTAGTCACAACAGAAGGTCAATTAATTTCATGTAATTTTCTATATCTACAGTCTTACCTTTTGGATAGTCACCATAGGCTCCCCCCATATTCAGTGACAAGAAAAAGACAAGAGGCTGATTTGTCAAAACCATTTTAGATGTCCTTTTTCATTATAAGATTAATTCCCTTAAAGAAGTGCACATGCCTCTACAGTGGCCAGAGAAAGACTCTGGATTGATTATGTCAGACCTAGACGTCTAATTTATCGACACCTATGATAGGAGGATGTGTCTGAAGTTTTCTTAAGTATTTTTCTGTTGCCAGTGGAAATAGAAAAAGACTCATCTAGAAAATTACTTAAGAGTTTACAGAATCACAGAATCAACTAGGTTGAAAAAGACCTCTAAGATCATTAAGTCCAACCTATGACCCAAGACCACCTTGTCAACTAGACCATGGCACTAAGTGCCACATCCAGTCTCTTCTTAAATACCTCTAGGGATGGTGAACGTTCCTGGGCAGCCCATTCCAATGACTGATCACTCTGTAAAGAACTTCTTCCTAATATCCAACCTAAACCTTCCCTGGCACAGCTTAAAACTGGGCCCTCTTGTCCTGCTGCTGGTTGCCTGGGAGAAGTGACTGACCTCCACCTGGCTACAACCTCCTTTCAGGTAGCTGTAGAGAGTGATAAGGTCTCCCCTGAGCCTCGTCTGCTCCAGACTAAACAACCCCAGCTCCCTCAGCCTCTCCTCATAAGGCTTGTGCTCCAGTTCCTTCACCAGCCTCCTTGCCCTTCTTTGGACATGTTTCAGCACCTCAACATCATTCCTAAACTGATGGGCCCAGAACTGGACACAGTACTCAAGGTGCGGCCTCACGAGTGCCAAGTACAGAGGAAGCATCACTTTCCATGTCCTGCTGATCATGCTATTCCTGATACAGACCAGAATGTCACTGGTGTTTTTGGCCAGCTGGGCACACTGCTGGCTCATGTTCAACCTCCTGCCAATCCAAACTCACAGGTCCCTTTCTGCCTGGTCACTTTTAAGCCACTCTGTCCCCAGCCTGTACAGCATCATAGGGTTGTTGTGGCCAAAGTGCAGGACCCAGCCCTTGGCTTTGTTGAACCTCATCCTGTTGGAATCAGCCCACCTATCCAACATGTCCAGGTGCCTCTGCAGAACCCTCCTACCTTCCAGCAGATTGACACTCCCCCCCAACTTGGTGTCACCTGCAAATTTGATAATGTTAGAATCAATCCCGTCATCCAGATCATCAGTAAAGATATTAAACAGGACTAGGTCCAACATTGGTCCCTGCAGAACACCACTGGTGACCGTCCACCAGCTGGATGCAGCACTGTTTGCCACCACTCTCTGGGCAAGGCCATCTAGCCAGTTCTTAACCCAGCAGAGAGTGCACCTGTTCAAGCTTTGGGCTACCAGCTTATCCAGGAGCTTGTTATGGGAGACGGTTTCAAAGGCTTTGCTGAAGTCCAGGTAGACTACATGCACAGCCTTCCCCTCATCCACCAGGTGGGTCATCTGAGGTCAAGTTGACAGGCCTATAATTTCTCAAGTCTTCCTTCCAACCCTTCTTATGGATGGGCATAACATTGGCCAACTTTCAATCATCCAGGACCTCCCCAGTGAGCCAGGACTGTTGATACCTGATGGAAAGGGGCTTGGCAAGCTCCCTTATCACCCCAAGATAGATTTCATCTGGTCCCATAGACTTGTGAGGATCCAAGTGGCTCAGCAGGTCACTGTGGGAGCATGGTCAGGGGACTACCAGGACTGGAGAAGAAATAATAATAAAAGCAAGCACAAGAACAAAGACAGGAACGATTCTAAAAGAAGCTCACCACCAAACTAAGGAATTACCTCATTATCTGACGAGTTATCCCCAGTTTTATAAGTTAATATAGAGTACTTCATGTTAAATGCATTAGAACAGGATTAATTACTTTTACTTTTCGATTGTTCAAATGTTCCTATTGGTTGGTTTTCCCACGGTTACTACCCTTTGATTGGTTGCCGTTTTTCCCTTCTCCTTACTGGCTAGCTCTTGGCACAGTGCACCTGTGCTATTTATGGCTAGCTCCCTCCTATACCTCTCCTTATTTGTTGTAGCCCACCCTTTTTTTCCCCTTTATTGTCACAGACCTATTAATCTCCTCCCCAAACCACGCCTAGTTTCTAGCCCCTTCTAGCTAGCCCCTATAAAACCCTTCTACCCTGTTTAATAAACAGCCATTTCACCTTATCCTGCGTTCCGTGTGGAGGGGTCCTTCACGTTATCCCATTCAGGTCTGTGTCACATTAGTCATAATTAGTGCCAATGGTTTTCCTGATGATTTTACTAGACTATCATTCTGAAAAATATAATTGGCTGAGTGAAAACCAAAACTACCTAATGGTACTTGCATTTCTATGAGCCTGTACTACCTTCACCTAAAAGAATACTCCTTGTTTGTTTGGACTAGTCTGACATTATTACAAAGATTATGTTAAAATTCCACTAGAATACAATAAAATTGTTCAAGCAAGATCCAAATGAGGCTTCACATAACTGCATTTGTGAGTACATTGCTTCACAGAAGAGTTGTAACTGCAGAAATTGATTAGATTCTAAATTATTGCCAAAGTTCTGACTAATTCTCATCCTACCTCTTATTCATAAGCAGCTTTTACAGAGTATTTTATAATTTTAAATTCTGGCTGGTAGGCCCAATTGAAAAACAAAGCAAAACAAACAAGTTCCATGACATTTTTCTGTTCTACTCAGTGGATGAAGGAGTTACAGTCAAATATTCACAAAGAATATAAAATTTTTTTTAGCTCAAAACTCTCTTCCTAGGCATTGTGTCCAGTATTCAGTCAAGTTTCACTATTTCAGCAAACAAAACTTCTTTAAAAGCAAACTGCAACTTCTTTAATGCCAAGCAGAGAAGCTGCTCCCAGTGAAAACGCAGAAAGCTTGAGTGAGCATCAATGCAGAGTATCTTGTAAAAGAAGCTGAACTGACTGCGTAAACAGTGAACACACCTTTCTTTCAGAAATAAATCTCTTAGTAATCTAATACCTTAATGTATATAGTTTAGTTTTAACTGTGGTACCTACTAGGAAGGGCTCAGAATCTCTGAAAAACATGATACACAAATACATTTGATTTAAAAATATGAAGTCTTCCACAACATACTGCTTTCACACCATTGCTGCTATCAGCACAATGCTAAGTTATAATAAACTATTCACCTACACCTCTATAAGGAACAGGTACTTTTTCATTTGTTTGAAGACAACTCTACTCATTTAGTCTGGCTGAGGAAGGAAATCCTAAGCTCATCCAAAATCATGAACACATGAGAGTGCTTTGAGTAAAATCCAAGGGTGATGTTTGTATAATAATGTCAGTGAAACCAAGGCATTTAACTACAGCCACAAGCCTGTATTTTTAGAGATTTCAATCTTAGCATTCTGTTTAGAGCATCTTCTGACTGCTCTCTCTGATTACTTTGCCTCATCTTCAATTCCTTTCTTCCTCTTTCAGAGGTCATTGGTACAACTGCATGAGGATAAAAGTCATCTGCTAGTTCCACCTTTACACAGTAGCACAAGACGACCTGGAATCAAACACATTTTCCAAGAGGGTGTTTATATAATCACCACATTCCTTGCAGATTTTTAAAATATTTTATTTACTGTCCAAATTGTCTGATTTGTGAATAGTCTGTCTGCTGTATTTCTGCTTTTTGGCTCAACAAACTACACTTTTCATAGGCTTCACTGCTCAGTAATCAGGTTTGATGTATTTAAAACCCAACCGGCATAATTTAGCCAAGCGGAAGGGAAAAAAATATAGAAAGCCAATGAGTCAAGAGAATTAAGTCCACGAGAGAACATTTTCAGCCTTGACCAAAGGAAAAAGAAAGAGATGCAAGTTATGAATTTTTTCCCTTTACAAAGTGTTCCACATTCTTAAAATATTTGAACTGGCATGCACTCTGGCACACACACCGCAGTGTGTGTGCTCTGCTCTCTAAAACTGCAGATCTGCCTAGTTTCCATAAAAGTCACAACAACCTATAATTCCAGTGCCAGTAAGCTAAAATAGATACTCTAAACTGGCAGGAGATATGGCAATTGTACAAAAACAGACACTCTGTTGATCTAAGCCATGGCAACCTTGTGGACTTTACCATGTCAGGAGGCTGTGCAAGCTTAAGAAATAGGGTTGAAAAGCTTTGAGAATAAAGTCTCTTTGAATCTAGAAGCAGCAGAATGTGCCTTTATTCAGGGTCTATAAAGTTAATTACTCCTGCCATTATACTGCTTTAGCTGATCACATACTTAAGAAGAAGAAAGGTAGCAAGGATTCCCACACATCTCTAGAAGTTGCATTGAGATTGTACAAAAAAAGGGACAACACTATACTTTTCTTCTGTTTGTCACCAGAAGGAGAAAGCTCTCTGAATATATTAACTTTTCTATTTTAAAGCATTCATTTCCTTCAGAAGATGCCTTTTAAAGTTATCTTTTGGAAGCCAAAGACAAGTTTCATTCAATCCTTGTAGCATATGGACTTTGTTCCCAGGAAGCTACATAGTCTCTTCACCTGTATTAGTGAAGCCAGACAGCAAAGAAAGGAGCCAATAAGTTATATCCACATGAATAGTATGTGGAGAGTCTTGCTGATGCTCTGTGCACATGCACCCAATCCACCCAGCACTCCCTCACTTTTCAACAGTGCAACTGAGCTCTCCCCAAGCCATTTATCAGTTACAGTCTTGGGTTAGAAAGAATAATCTAAAAGCCTGTTGACAGAACAAGTCCAAAGCCAATTTGCATAGCACAGCAGAACTGAGGAGATAATGAACTTATATTATTTCCCTTCAATCTGACAAAATTTAAGTATGCTATATATGAAAAATAACCAGTCTGGCAAAAGTGAAGTGTTTGTTCCAGATCAACTTCAGAAACCCAGGCACAAGCAGATGAAAGCATTCAAGGTTTTTAGAATTAGTAAGGAACACTGCACCTCAATGCACCTTTAAAAAGAAAAAGCTTCACACAGAGTAAATTTTCACAAATTACCAAATATCTGCTTTTACAAGATCAACCTGCGTTTTCAAGGATTCATGAATAGGCATCTACAAATGCCTATTTTTCAAAATTATGGATACATTTGCTACAGATAAAAGAAAAACACATGAAAAAAATTTCGATGACATAGGACTTTCCTACTTCCTCCAGCCTTTCTTTGTAGGCTTGGACAAAGACATCAAACATTAATAACTCAGTAGCTTTTATTTCCCTCTAACAGGACTGAGTAAAGCCTGACACTGATCTGTAAGAATACTAACAGTATTTCTTGCTAAAAAAAGGTATTTAGAATCTTCTTCTTTCACAAAAACACTAAAATAAGTAAAATTTCAAAATTAGGGACAATATAGGAAACATTATGAAGACTGTCTCTTGTTCAAATCTACATAGGAAAAACTGAAATTTTCATTTAATGTGGCAAAATGAGTGTCAGCCTCATATTGTACCTGGTGCCAAAATTATACAGCTGGTCAGAGATACAAGGCTTTAGTCATGAATACTTTATTCCTTAAAAAGGGAGCACTGGAACACAGTCTGACTGATTTGTACAAAAGCAGGGTAAAGCCTATGAGGAGCTGTCATTGAGCACAGCTGACTGGTGGGTAGGTAGAGAAATTGTCTTAGCATGGTCAGTTCTGATGAAGTAAGAATTTGAGAAGTACTGAACTACATGAGAAGACATTTTTTGTTATGCCCTATAGTAGTACACTATTTCAGGAAAAGTTGTAAAATACCAGACTCTTTTTAAAAAAACAAGAATAGCAGAAAGGAGAGAGGAAAATACTGGCACAACAGGCTTATAAGCCAGTATAGCTGGCTTCGCATTTACCAAGAAATGAAGGGCAACTGAACAAAAAACCAAAACCAAGAACAAACAAACAATAAAACCTCCACAGGTAAATAAAACTGCAGAGGAAAAAACTCAAAACCAAAATAAAATCATATTCCTAGCAATTAAAACTACTTTTGTGCAATTGGATACAAGGTACACAATGTTCTGTGGGGCAATTTCTCACTACCTAAACAATGGAAGCACCCATGTAAAACTGGATAGATGAAAACTAGACAGGACAATGAAAAATTCAGCAAAAGACATTAATTCAGGGTTCACTTCATTATTAGTTTTACTTGACCTCTTTTTATTTCATTTGACACAATATGTTTTAATCTAAAATTTAATGGAAACAAATGTTATACTCACACAACAGAATAAATAGCATAATGAAAAAGCACATTTCATTGTAGTATTCACTGTTGCTCAAAATATGACTTCTTGATGAACTAAAATGAACATTTTCAAAAGGCAAAAATCATTTATTCTTCTCCCCAGAAGTCTGATTCAGTTTTTCATTTTCCTCTTAAAAAAAAAAAAGTAGTCTTGCAATGAAGTAGAAAAATACAGTCACCAATTGCATTATGTAGAATGAACAACTGATGCAAAAATCCTATAAGCTCAGTCTGAGAATAACTGCATGCTTTGAAGCACGCAGCAAATAATTACAAACACTAAATGCATTCAGTTTGTTTGCAAATGACCAATTCAAAAGGTCAAAAATTACTTAGTTCTATTAAAATAGGGACTTGCCTTCCAAAACATATGGTTTACTTTCAGTGTGGAAAAAAAATAACCTATTTTAAATGAAGGTAAATAAGCAGAGGAAAGAAAAACCCCAATATGTTTACCTGTCAAAGACAGAAAGTTCCTGTCTTTGCTCACAAACAATATTGGTAGACCTTGAAGTATACAGGAAACACAAAATACATCACAAATTCACAGTCAAGGAGTTGAACATATTACAGCACAAAAAGTTGTCTTGTTTTAGAAGGATGAACAAGAATATTAGAAGCTCCAGTGAGTGACACAGAAGAAGAAATTTAAGCAAAGAATTCATCATGCTAAGCTTCAATTTCCTAGCACTGTGTTATTTCCCTGTTTAACTATAAGACATTGCGTTACTCAACTGAAAACATCATTTATTGAGAAAAGCCTATATGACAGCATCTCATTCAACTATTTCAATTAAAGCTGTTAGCAATATAGTTCATATCTCCACCAACTGAGGTTATTTTGACTTGCCGAAGCACAGAGGAAGTGTTTTCTACACTAAACTGTGTTCAATAGACACAGGTTTGTTTCCTGTCAAAGCCTAACTGCTACTCCAGAGAAAGACGGCAGCACAAAGTCCCTGGGTGTATTTTACAACCACTTACCGCAATTTGAAAAATCAGAAATTTTGGTGAAAGCAGGGCTATTTGAAGAGAAAAGAACAAAAACCTCCTAATTCTCAAGTCAAACAAGAAAACCCAGTTGTATTTTGGCAGAATATTATATGGGATGTTGGAACTAAAGAGTGTTGCTATTGCTTTATCAGGCCAAGACTGGGAAGAACCAAGATCATCGCACTCAGAAGGATCAGGGGAATAATTTAAAAAAAGAAAAGAAAAAGACATAGACATGATTTTTTTTAATGCTACTGCACAGTTGGAGTAAATTCAAGAGGTAGTGCTAAAATGATAGGACTTAGTTAAAGCCTTTGCACCTGCTCTGGCAGATGGATACAATTAATAACAGAAAAGAAACAGAAGAACACCAGTAAAATTGCTCCCTGAGGGTTAGGTTGTTTTAAAATTAAGCTGACACACTTTTTTAATACAATATATTAAGGCAGAGACGTGTTTTGAAGTGGGATGTTTAGTTTAAAGAAAATGAACTCATTAGTGAGGTGTATAGACAAACAAAGGCCTGGCCCCACAATTGGTTTTCATACTCATTCTGCAAACAGAGAATGCATTTTTTAATTACTCATAGTCAAGCAAATGGTTGTGCTATATTTTGCATGGGAAACAATATCATACTTGATTTGCTCCTAGTGCAAATGAAAAGATTTGAAAATGTGAGTGTAAGAGCCCTAGTCAGTAAAATTCTTGCCAAAGTGCCCCTTAAGGAGTTCACTCCTCAAGAAGCCCGTTGAAAGTAATTTCATTATTTGAAGCCCAACCAAAGCTAACAAAGATGAAACATCCCCTATTGCACTGCACATGTGCACGCGTGTGTTTATTTATACGCACAAAAACTCCAGCTATATCTGAATGGTTACTACAGCCACAATGACCCAGGCACACCACCAAATGTGGTGTTAGATTATTAAGATATTCCCCAGTAGTTTGGGATAACACCAGCTGACGTGGGCCAAAACAAATCCCAGGGAGGTTCAGGGTCAGCACAGGTCACTCCTTGGATGCAGATGTTTTGGATGTGGGATGTGAGAAGGTGGTGAGGGTGGTGCAATTTCAGTAAGAATGGTGACCACCAGCCGTGTGCCTGAGAAGAGTGCCTGGCTGATTTTATTTACAGGTACAGAGTTAAATTTAGCTTGCCTTTCCAAATCAAGGATAAAAAGAGGATTTAATTACTCAGCACAGGGAACTAATACAGGAACACTGTATTATCATCAGTTATACTGCAACAGCCTGCTGAAGCAATTATAGATTTTTATAGTGTACACAAACTTTGAAAAGTGGCCTTTTTTTTTTTAACTTCTTACAGTAGCTCAACAGCAAAGTGGGTTAAACTGTTACACTATTCAAATTTCATGTGTGAAAATAATAGTTTCATTTCTAGAAACCAGTAGCCAAATTTTTAGAAAAGCTTGACTACTTGATGACCATGAAAAACAGACGCTAAGGAAATAGAGGAAAAGTAGCTAGAGGCAGACAAATTACCTAGCTAATAATCTGACAACAAACTGCCACTTATTACCAATTTTCTGTAAGTAATTATTCAATAAGGCAGGAAAAAACATTATAGCGACTGAAATAATCGGTAAGAGAATACCTAGTGCCACAGGTGATTGGTTTTGTTCTCTCTCAGTTTGCTACAATAAAAAAGGTAAATATGTTGCAATCTACTTTAGAAGTTTCCCATGACAGTGGCTTGCATCTTAACAACCGCTGCGTTTTTGTTTTTCTTTTTCTAAGATGTGAAGAGCCTAGCATCCTTGAGGGCACTGTGAAATAAAAACATAAAAGGATTTTCCATTTGCTTCACTTTAAATATTCTTAACAACTATTAGAGATGACAATGTAATAATCAGATATGGGGGGGGTATGCAAAAGATGTACATATCTAAAATGATCTATCAGAAACGTATATAAGCAAATAGTCCTGGAACTTAGAGTTATCTTTGTTACAATAGTTATATTTTCTTTTTTATTTGTTTGTTTGGGTTGTGGCATGTGGGTTTCTTGCTTGTTGGGTTTATTTGTTTTGTTTGAGGTTTTTACAGAACAGATAAAGGTAGGGCACCAAAATGCCTGCAGGTTCTAGTGGCCCTTACAGCCTCAGCTTCCCAGCAAAGAGGGAGCAGCTGCTTTCTGCTGGCGGACTGCATATTGTGAGAAAAGGGTGACCTTATCACAGCTTGGCCATTAAACCATTGCTTGCCACTGCAGAATGCTATGCCCCCATGAACAGCTGCCTTTTCATCACATATGTACATATTCCGTCAAAACACAAAGAGATTATTTTAAAAGTTTAAGGACACTGAGAGAGTTATTGTTTAAAAATCAGCAAGAAGTCACTTCACATTCAATTTTTGAAATAGATCACTTAAGTTTTTACAAGCATTGCCACCATATCCCTCAACTCAGCACATTGTATACTATATCAACCTTATTTATGTTGCTATAAATAAAGCTTGCATCTGACCTCTTCATTGTTCTTATATTTCAGTGTATTTGGGCAAAAAGTCACTGGTACCACTGCAGAAAAACCTCACTAATGCCAAAAGCTCCCAAACCACATGCATTGACTGACTGCAGGAAATCAATAATATTTTACTAGCTGGTGAACAAAGAAAAGCAAACCAAAACATCACTCTTGCTTCCAACTACTGTCAATTGCTCTTTGAAAAAAATCATTCAAGAGCACCAACATAGTTTCATTCATAAGGCTGCCTGACAACTAGGAATGAGAGTCACCGGGAAAGAAAAAAAATAAAAATACCACCAACAACCCCCCCCCCCAAGCCCTCAAAATACCAAAACCCCACAAACAAACAAACAAAAAACACCAACAAAATGCAAACCAGTTGACAGATAGGAAACCCCTTCAATGGACAAATGTAACTGCTGATTTTAATCTCTTGTGTCTGTTTTCTCCGTACCAAGCTTTTGTGCTTTTCAAGAAGTCACATGATTTTGCCTTTTGAGTAAAATGCTCAGATTTGAAATTCCTACTTTACAAAGGGACTTAATTAAGAGTTCAAAACAATGGGGTTTTCTACACTGTCTTGATTCCTTTATCATATCTTGACTCACAATCACCTTTACTCCACAACTTTCACTACAGAATCTGACCAGATCCTGGATGACACCCTAATGATGTCATCATTACATGACTGATTAGTACCTTAACTAGAGTGAGGATTAGTCTCATGTAACATAGAATTCTCCAAATCTGTTGCCTCAGATTTATCTCATCTCCATTCTGTACTGTTGTCACACAGTGATTAAAACACTGATCAAATTGCCACGCTTTTAGTACAATAACAAGTAAAATAAACATTCAGTTTGAGAGGTTATGAGCAAATGAGATCTGTGGAGGCACTATAAATGTACATACATAATTTTTGGGCCTTAATTAGACACCAAACTTACCCATGCACCTTATATATAGCCCAAACAGAAAGATGGCCTTTCCCAGAGAATCAAAGTACCTGACCTAGGTTTCTGCTTTGAGACATCTTGTGGCCTCTCACTGGACCTACATATAGCAGACTAGCTTCTTAATTTAGGGTGTTAGAGAGCCTGAAGCTGGGCAGTAGGAATACCCTCACATGTCCTGCTGGACAGCTACTTTAACATTGTTGCTGGCCTGCATCACAGTGTTCCAGGTGGCCAGTACCTTCAGCAACCACCCTTTATGGCTATGTACCTCACAAATCTGGTGAGCAAGCTAAGCCTTTATGTTCTCTACTTCTAAGACGCACATGCCTTGGACTTCAAACACAGCAGTTGTTTGCTCCTCCTCTCTCAGCCTCACCTCTCAGCTGTCTTCTATTAAACAGCCCTGTCACCATGTGTGCTTGAAACCACAGAAGCAATGCTGCATTTTCTAGTCCTTCCACAGCACAGCATGCAAAACCCTGATCCATCTTTAAAAGCCTTGATACTAAAGCCGTAGGTATCTCTTTCACCTGCTCCTCCGACCTGGCTTCCTTCCAACATGACCCTCTGAGGACTGCAATTCCCAGAATATCTGTATTTACTGTACAGCTCTGGCCATGAAGAAACACTATTTGAAAACCACTCACTTTCCCCATTGAACTGGCTCTTCTCTTAATAACGTAACACAGATGCAGAGGGATGCAGGGAACCAAGCTGCTCTCTCCTGCTGGCTTTGCACTCAGATGAACTGCAAGACAAGATGACTCAGCCCCAGACAGCTACCAAGTGGAACTCACAGATCACAGCTCTTGGCAGAGAATATGAAGGGAACGACATAACAACAATGGAAACAAAACAATGGAGCAAGAGCTAAATATTTCACAAGTTCAGAAAAAGCGTCAGATCCTCTGCTTTACTCACAACCAAACAGAGTAAGCAGTAACTACCAGCTTAATCTTACAAAAGCTGAACTCCAAACAAAAGATGGATAGGGATACCTGCCACAGAACATTTAAAACAACACAGGGAAGAGAGCAGTTTACAGGGCCTACAGTAAAATGAGAAGCTTCCAACCCACTTAAGGCAAGTAAGCACCAATTCATATTTTAAAGATGTAGGGGAACAAAGACCTTTGAGGGAGACATTGGTACGATTTCATTGTTGCATGTGTGTCCAAAAGAGCAACATTTTAAATCAACAGGAAGACATCTGCACTAAAAACACCTGTAAATTACAACAAAATGAACACTGAAATACTCTACAAGCTTTTCTACTGTTTTTCTTTATTCCTTTTTTATTAAAAGTCAAAAATCAGAAAAAATAGGAAAAACCAAGAGAGAGGGCAAACCATTGCAAAAAAAAATCCTTTCAAAGAAAACTGCTATGGAAAACATACCTGCTGATATTGTGAAAACCAGAGTTTAAAAACACTCCTTTGATACAATTGTGCTTAGAAAATAGCATCGAAGTTTTTAAGTGTTGCATTGTTGTTTCCTTTTATGACAAATAATTAGAAGAATAACCTTTGTGGAGGACAATTACTCCCTGGCACATTTTCAGAAGAATCTGAAGGCAAGTGCCTTGTACCCTATGTAGGTCACCCTTCCAGCATTGACAGGTAATACACAAATTTGAGTGGGGAAAGTTGCCCTAAAATAAAAGCTTAACAGCCTAATCAGTTGGGTTTTGTTCACCATACCCCCAGGGCAAGAGCTGGTATCCGAACAAACACACCCGAAGGGGCGTTTTTAACCAGAAGGTGCTTACACGTTCCCTCACCATCTTTGGGAGCAACACGGGGCTCTCCAGCCCATTTCCAGCATGGAAATCTCAGCACTGCCTTAAAAAAAAAAAAAAAAAAAATTAGAAATCAAGAGAAGAACCCAGACGTACAGAAGTTAAAGAAGTTCCTGTTCTCAGTGGCCACAAAAACCCCAGCGAACTCTCGGGAGCGCGCAGGGGGGAAGGGGGCCGAGCAGGTCGGCTCTGGGTTGTTAGCACACCAGGACGAAGAGCTCCCCCAGGGAGGGAGGGAGGGAATGAGGGGACACTACCCCCAAAGACCCAGCAGTCGGGAGTAATGTTATGGGCTCCCTCCGCCCCACAGTGAGCAAGACTAAACCTCCCTCCACCCTTTCCCCAACGCCCCCCGGCCCGCTTTGCCCTCACCCCAGCCCCGCCCGCTCCCCCGGCCCGTCTCCCCGCCGCCGCCCCGCCCCGCTCACTGCCCATTTGCTGCTGCGCACGTCAATCAAGCGCAGTCTCCCTCACGATTGGCTGCTGCGCGGTGCCGCTCCCGCCCGCGGGCAGGGGGCCGGGCTGGCGCGGCGCTGTCGGCGCGCAGGCGCGGGCGGGGTGTTGTGCGGGGGGCGGGCATGCTCGGCGCAGAGGAGCGGCCGGCGGCGCGGCGCGGGCTGGGGGTGGGAGCGGGGCTGGGCGGGCGGCATCGCCTCCCGGGGCCGCGGGGGGACCAGAGCCTGCTGGCGGCTGCGGGCGCCGGCGCGGACAGACCCGTGCGTGTGCATCTCGATCTCTCTCTATCTCTCTGTCTCTCTGTCCTCTCTTGCATGTGCCTGTCGGACTGTCCACACGCGCGCACTTTCCCACTCCCGCCGGGCGGGCAGGGCGGCAGTGCTGGGCGCGGGAGGGCGATGCGGGCGGCGGGGCATTATCTCCGCACGGCTCCCGGCGGGGCAGCGGGCTCGGAGGCGGGACGGGACGGGGCGGGCGGCGGGGGCTGCGCTCTGCCTGCCTCCCGCGGCGGGGGAGCCGCTGCCGCCCGAGGGACGAGAGCCTGGTCCGGAGAGACGCCTCGCCTGCGCGCCGGGCTGGGGACGGGGACGGGGGCAGCGGCCGCCCCGGGGGCCGAGGAGCCTGCGCCCCCCCGGCGCTTCCCCGCGGCTCCGGCCGCCCTCAGCGAGACACCGTGCCGGGCCAGCCTGCCCGTGTGTCTGCGCTGCCCCCATTCCCCGCTCCCGCTGCCCCCGCACCCCGCGGGTGTGCCCCCCCTCCCGCCCCTCCGCGCCGGGATAACAATAAGCCCGGGATCGCCACTGCAAGCCCGACCCGGGAGGGTTTCCGCCGCTTGCCGCGGAAAGTTGAGCTTGTTCCTAAACATGCCCCGACGGTGCCCTTTCCTGCCCGCGGGGAGGGGAGGGCTGCTTGGCAGGCTGCAGCGGGCTCGGTGAGAGGATGCTCTCCGGGCACCTTGTGAGTCTGTGTTTCTGTGTCGTGCGGCCAGCTCGGCTCCCAGATGGCCAATTCCCTGAACGGGCGGAACCCGCGCAAGGGACGGATCCTGGGCTTCATCGATGCCATTCAGGATGCTGTGGGCCCCCCCAAGCAGGCAGCTGCCGACCGGAGGACTGTCGAGAAGACCTGGAAGCTTATGGACAAAGTGGTGGGTGTCTCCGGGCGTTCGTGTATACATACAGTGAAGAATGGGGCTATTTAAATAGGTGCACAGGGGCAAACAGCTTCCTCCTGCAGCTCTGGCTGCTGTGCCGTGTGCCTCGGGAAGTAAGGGAACTTACGTTTTAGGTTATTTAAGCACCATTTGTCTTTTTTATTATTTTTTTTCTTCTTTTTTCCAGTGGCCTCTGGCTATGTTTTTTTAAATCTTGGTTTGTGGAGGGAAAACAAATGTCTGTGTTTGCCTTAGGCTATTGTTATTTTCAGGTCCTTTAAAATAACTCAAACTTGAAGAGCTGTCCTAACCAAAAGCTGCTTAATTTAGACTTGTAATCACATATTCTGTGTGTTTCGTGTTGGATCACGCTGTTAGTCTGCAAACAAGACCTCTGAAGTATGAAACTTCAGTTAAGCTAATTTTCCTGTGAGACATGTTGGTGATGGCAACATAGATGTGTTTGTGCTTTTAGGAATGTGCGTGGGGACTGGGGGATGTCACTCTTGTCAGTTTAGTAAACAGATTAGTATAGCATGCCTGACTTTTTGTGTTCTGCATTTTAATGACTTATAAATACTTCTGCTCTTAATTTTGAAACTAGAAATACACTATACTGAAACTTGTTTTTCAGGAATCGAGGGCATAGACTAGTTTTTTAGCTCTTTTACCTCTCTCCACCAGCCTGATACATTTTGTATGAAATGACAGCTGGCATGATGATAGATTATCTAGGAGACTTCCTTACCAATGGTAGGAAGAGTTTGAATATAACATGGATTGCTGTTCAGGAGATGCAGGCACTCTGCTTTTCACATGGGTTGATACTTAAGAGCTACCTTTTGAAACTGCTGAGCAGTGAGGATTACTACCTGTTGGCCTTGGGTCTGTACGGTAAGAGAGTTACAACTTTTTAACTCAGTTATTCCTTGTGGTTTAGTTCAACTGTTTGCTTTCCATGTGGCTCTTGTAAAATAAGATGTTTAACATTTCTTGAAGTTCCTAAGTAGTTACATTGGCATGGTAGAGATTATTTCATGTAGTATGCCTCTGTATTTTCACCACATTTTATGATGATGATTATAAATGTAAAACCCATTCTTGATAGAAATTATTATTATTACAAAGACTTTGTTGATATTTTTCTGTTAATGATCCGGATGCTGTTAATAGTGAGCATCTTGTAATGAGAACCGCAAATGTAAATCTGAAAGTAGGTACTCTTCCTCAGTAGAAGGAAGTTTTCAGCTTGGAAACTGGGAACCTGGTTTCTTGTTGAAACCACATAGGAAATGTATAGCTCTAACTACCCCGTGTCAGGCCTTTTACAGATCTGTATAGTAAGGTTTGTACGCTGATTTGTTTGTATATTCAGTTACCAGAAAAGTCTTTAACCTCACTTCTGGGACTTGTGGATTGCTTTCACTCATCTAATATAGGATAACTGTTTTGTCACAGTGCATCAGAACAGCCAGTAAGGCCTGTTCGATAGAAGTCACTGGAAAGACTGGACATTGCTTCCTTTTTCATTCTACTGGATAAGTGTCCTCAATTTGGATCTTTAATGTATTCTCTTTAAGCTGCCCTCAGTTAATCAAATTTTATTTCTAAATTGTATTAAAATATACCAGACAGCATGATGTCATAGCGTGAGAATGCTGTAGCTTGGTGCTTGAGTTTTTAGCATTTGGTACTTATAGTGAAAGGATGTGTTTGAGCAAATTTAATATGCTGGCAAACAAATTTAAATCTCATCCTTGTGTGACAGTAGGTGTAGGAAGGTCATTTTTTCCTTCACCTATATCAAACCCAGGGATTAAAATCAGGAATATAAGCCTGTTTGATCAACTGTTGTTTCAAATCCCATTTCTGGAGTGTGTCCTACGACTGATTTCTGTGGTGGGTCACTGATCAAATTAATACCTAGTCATGGCAGTAGCTCTGCCAAGTCAGTGGGGTGCTAGCCATAGTACGGTTATGGCTTTGAGGCCTATTTTGCTTGTTGAAAGAAGAGTCATTATCCTTGTTTATTTTTTAACTATTGTAGCTGTGACCATCTTTTTGCTGTAGTAAGGTAGCTAAAGTTTTCTCCCATTCTAAAGATGCTGGGCAAATGGAGAATGGAAACAAAGCAAAGCTGTTATCTTGACCAGAGAATGAAAGAAGAGCAGCCTTAAAAACTAAGAGCAGAACTCAATAATTTCTGGTTTATGTTTCTTCCTTGCTTAAATTTACCATTTTTTACCTTTCCTTCATTTCTTTTTGTAATTTCTTCCATGGCAGATGAGATTTTCTGTATGAATTCTTTGTTTGCAACAATAAGGGATTAACCAATACTGCAAATATTCCTACCCCTTAAGAACTATACTATGAGAGTGGTTTTATGGTATGTGTAAAAGTCTTGGCTACCTAGGCACCATGCAAACTTCTTTGCATAGAATGGATTCTGTATCATGGTTTCAAATTGTTTTGATTTCCTGGTAATGTTTGTTTTCCATCGGCTGATGGAATAGACAGAAGGTTTCAGTTCTACTTAAGTGTTTTCTCTTTAAATTTTTATTATCAGTTTGAAAATAACCAAGGGTTTTGAAAAATATTTCTTTAGCAGGTCAGAACATTGCAATAGTGCTCCTGCTTAGAGCCTTGTTTGTAAAAGTTACTGTATGCAACATACTTACAGGGAATAATAAAAAAAACTGTGCTTGTAAGTAATCAATGAATGTCAACTGTTATCTGTCTGTATGTCTTATATCTGCATTTTCCTTCTTACACTTCATCCACTGGGATCTGTACTTTTTGTATTTATTAGTATGCCTTTTAAATATAAATTCACAATACTAACTGCCCTGCTAAAGGGACATCAACCATTAACATCAATGTCCAGTTTCCCTGCTGCTTTTCTCATGGGTAAGCAGTAGCTTTATCATTAAGAACCAAAAATATTTTGTTTAATGCCTTTGCAATGCAAAGGATAATATTCCTTTTATGGTTTGGAAGGCTAGCCCCGATTTCCAATGCTAGCATTGTATAACAGAGTTGGCCGTATATTTCTGGACTTGTAGCAAGCAAATCGCTGTTTCTAAAACATATTGTGTATTTTAGGAAGTTCCTGTAAATAAATAAAAAAATTAATATTGTTAACAAATAACTCAAATCTTCCTTTAAACTTTGTATAAATTAGTTTTTTGGGTTTTTTTTCTGGGATTGTAAACCTAATGGTTCTTAAAACCTAGACAATAGCCATGTATTCCTATTAGAGGATAATGGTTATGTTGAGACCAGCGTTGGGAGAGAAAGACTGTTATGCAAACATGGGAGTAGTTAGGTCAATTTGCTGCTTGGGCTATTTAGAATTGCCAGTACTGTTTGTTCACACTTCACTCATTTAGGTTTCAAACTGATAAAATTGTGATACATCCTGAACATGATTTTTTAAAACAGGTATATTTCAGCAACTTTCAATTGCTTTTCAGTACTCTTAGGCATTGGGGCTGAAAACTAAAGTTTCTAAGGTGAAGATTAACAGTATTGCCTGAACTATTTGGGCACTCTGTCATGGCCTGCTCATTTGCTTCACTCTGACTGTATAAATGGGGATGGCAATTTGATTTGTTATTTAGTAATTATTCAAGAACAAATTAGAGTGCATGTTCAAAAGTTGTCCTATTGAGGTAGTGAGTAAAAGCTGTTACCTCTGTGGCTTAGAATTGTGTTTTTTCTTTAAATTAACATCTCTCAGCATCTAAGTGAGTATGGGGAGCATGGTAGTCGAAACTATGTGTGCAACTCGAAGTCAGTTAAGTGTCATTGTTTCAAAGGCTCTAGAAAAGACAGTCATCAGTCACAACCATGGTATAATCTGGTCAGGTGACAGGACCTGAGGGGAACAGCATGGAGCTCTGTTGTGAGAGGTTTAGGTTGGATATTAGGAAAAGGTTCCTTTCCAGGTGCTCTGGAACAGCCTCCCCAGAGAAGTGGTCACAGCACCAAGCCTGCCACCACTCAAGAAGCATTTGGACAGTGCTCTTGTATCTTATGCTCTTATGTCCTGCATACACTGCTTGTGGAAAAAGAATAAAAAATTAAACAGAAAGGAAATTTCTTCTGTTTCTAATTGGAAGAAAGTAAAATCACCCTTCAAAGTCAAATGTCCTTGTGTGTATGTACAACATACATCATCAACATATAACAGAGTTGTTACTGTTTTTACCTCCAATATGGAAACATGGCTCAGTTGTAGTGTGGTAGCTGTTGAACAAGCACTTACCGTGTTTGCAGGCAAAAATATTTGTGATTGGTTCACCTCTACTTACATTCTGATGAGAAGGCTTCTTTTGGAAAGAACAACTCTCTCTATCTTTATGTGGAAAATAAAATTTATTCAGTTTGGGTAACTTCAGGCAGGAAGGAATCCATGTTGAATAAGCATAATATTCAGACTTTGACCATTTTCCTGGTTAGCGTGTCCTGATTAATTTTTGCAGAATTCATTGTTGGTAGTACTTTCTTGTGGTTTTCTGGAGAACTGCAGAGCTACTTTTGTGCTTCTGTTGCGTGTCAAAGTGTTTTTTAATTCTTTGACAATTCTGTATGGCACGGCAGAAGGCACTTGTTCAGTTGGGCAGTTTTGAAGTGTAGTTTTGGGGGTGTATGAGCGCTGATGCTCTGATTGTTCTAGTTCGTTCTGAAAACAGTGTTTAGCGGATGTCCTACTCATTAGATACGTATTTTGTCTTTGCTGTTACTTTCCTTGTATTGTCTTTGACTAGCATTAGGTGTTTAAACACATTGTGTTAATGCTGCTAGACTTTGCTTGAACAAAAGTTCTTTTGTCAAACAAGTCCAGGCCTTTTAACTTTGTTTTCTTTAAAAAGTGAATAGAACGTATTTTTCTGCAAGCAATTGTCTATATACGGTAAGCATCCATTACTCTCATGTTTGACCATGCTATGAAATTATGCATTATAATTTAAGTCAAATATATTCAAAAGTATGAGTGGTGGTGTTTATTTTGGTTAATAGTGGGGAAGAGGGAGTTTGTGTTTGTTTTTTTTCTGCAAAGGAGCTAGAGTAAGCTTGTCTGGAGGTTCCAGAGCTAACTCTTTCAAAATCAAGTTTCTGGTAGATTAGGGTAATGCCTCTGTTTTTCACAATCAGAATTGTACTCTATTGTTTTTATGATTCTGGATTAAGTTCTTGGATTTTCCCTGAGCAAGGTAGTGGAACGAGCTTAGTTTTCTCTCAGTTTGCCTCAGTAAGAGAGGAATTTCTTACTAACTGGCTGGCTGACTGCTTTTAATTTTTTTACACTGCTTGCTAAATATATACATGCTTACTTCCAGTCAAAACAATACATAAATCACACAGTGATATGATTCATGTCCGCTCCTAAAGTGTTGGTGAGAGTTACCGTGTAAAGTACAATATGGAGGTCTTTATTTTTGAGGTGTTTTTTTTGTTTGTTTGTTTTGTTTTGACTTCTATTTTCTTTAGAACAAAGGTCTTGGTAAATCTTTTGCGTCTGCAGGTGTCATTTCTTATTGCTTACTTTTAGTTGTGAACTGCTGTGGTATGTGTCAGGACATCCTCACTCGAAACCATATGGTTTACCAACCATCTCTTTACAAATTTACTTCCTTTGAACTGAAACCTTGTGTATTCTGTAAAGAAAACCTCTTCACTGGATCACTGACTTGAACTTAATGTTAGCATTTTTTTCAATTAGACTGTATAAGGCTAATTGAGGTGTAGAAGAATTTTTGTATGACTTTCTTAAAAGCTTGTTCTGAAATTGAAGGTTCTGGTAATGAGCTGTATTTATCTCTATAAGTTCATCAGAACGTGAAGCCTTGTAAACCATCTTGACCACAGGATCCTGTTTTGATGTGTATATGACTGTATGTAATGATGCTGGACTGAAGAAGGCTTTCTACAACTTCTGAAGAAAAACTGATTCTTCTTTATAACTGGATATTCTTTTTGTATAGTTGAATGGACCGACTGTTGAAAATACAGCCACCAGCATAAGCAATTTGCTTTTTCCTGTTGTTTTTGTATTTTAATGGTATTTCTAATATATGAAACCACTTATATTTTGCTTGTTGACACATCTGGTTGAAAACATAGACTTCAGGAAGATAATTAATTCTTTGTTCATGAGATTTAAGTTAGAATAAATAAGTAATTCAAAATGTTTGCAGACTTCTTTGCTTGTGGTTGGCTCTCATTGGTGACATTTTCCTCTGAATAAACATCATTATCTTCCAGCTGTTCTTTTTTCCTTTTGCTTGTTGCTTCTTGAAGTTGTACATCCTAATCAGGGATACAGATTTGTGTCACCTGTATTTGACTTTGTGAAGAATGTCAGTCTGGTTTCAAGTTTTCAATAAATCAGAAATTGCAGAGGACAAAAGTTCAGGTGGAAAACATCTATGCTTTTCATAAAGGTTTTCACTTCTGTATTTGAGATTCCAGTTCTTCTTACTCTTCTACAAAAGAAAGAGAAATTCATTTATGTTTCTGCATGAGTGATTTTCAGGTCTGTCTTTGCCCTGATGTCTGAAATCTCCTTAAAAAATTCTGTCACCTTAACTTTAGCTTAACTAGAAGAAAATGTTTAATCTCTTTCTATAAGTGTCTCCTGTTAGCTCCTTTCTTGATCCTCTGGGGTGATGTCATCATCGTGCCTTCACTTGGGCAACTCCTTTACTTGTATTGCTCTTTTAAAAGTTGTGTCTGAATCATTCAGGTCAATCCATTCACCTCAATCTCTCATCCCATCCAGGCTTTGCTTACATATTTGAAGTATGTAAGTTCATCTTGGCTTTTCTGACTTTTATTCTTCGAGAATGCTGCTTTAGGCATCTCCTAACCCACAACTGGGACCTTGTTGTCCCTTTATTTATCTTGGTGACCTTATCTTTATCACATGAAATATAAACTAGTTATTTTCACTTTCAAAGTCTCTTGCAGTTATGGATTGCAGTTCCAGACTTTGTTACCTGGTCAAGAGATGATCAGGTATCTTTATCCTTTACTCTTTTTTGTTTCCTTCCAGCTTCTTCCTCAACTCAGAAGTTCTTTTTATGAGCCACCAAATTATTTGAGACTTGGCTGTGAAACTTTGCTCTCTATATCTAGAAATACTGAACTACTACTGTTCAGTCCCTGAACCACCCTCTAGCATGTTAACCGTGTTATGCTCTTGTATTCGTATTTGCCTGCTTCCCTCAGCTGTTGTTCTTTTTCCTACTGAGATTGTAAATTTCTCTCTGATAAGGACTGTTCTATAACACATCAGAAGGTTTCCTGATGTGTTACTTGGTCTAGTAGTTGAAAGAATAATAGATATTGCTGAAATCACAATGGATCAGTGAAATGAGGGGAGCTATTACAAATGCCTTGTTTTAAATACTATTTTGAATAAAATGCATTTCTATAGTACTTATGAGTTTGTGCTCTTCCAGTGGTTCTAAGCTTCTTTTTTAAAACTTGATAGTGCTTGACTTTTGTCCACTCTTCTATCTCCACTTTTCTAACTATGACCCCAGTTACCTAAGTCTGTTTGCCTGGTTGTGTTTTCGTGTGTGTGTGTTTCAGAGGGTAAAAACTATGATGTGTTTGCTTTGCTGTTTGTGGTGCATGAAGGTCTGCTAGTGACAACAGTCTTAAGGCAGTAAATTTCTTAATGGTTAGATCTAGAAATTGCAGGAGGGATCAGCAATAGTAACACAGCTTTGAGTTCAGAGAGGTGAATGTTATAGGATACAAGTTTGTTCCCCCTCCCCTGCTCAAAACTGCACTTTTTTAAAGTTGATACATTAGTAGGAATAGGAATCTAGTTTCAGCAGTATTAAGATGTTTTTACAACCTCGTTAGTTACCTCAAAAGAATGTCAAAGTCACTAATATATAATGTGGCAATCTCCAAATGAGGCCTGTAAAACTTTTATACCACATGGATTTAATTTTTTCATAAGTATTTGCATATGTAGAGCTGCACACACATGTCTAGAATGTGTCCCTCTGCAATGTTTTAGCTGATCATGGATAGCTTGGTGCAACAGCACTCAAAAACTACCTGTGAGTTTTGATCTCTCTTGCTTTCTAGAAGAGAACATTACAGAACAAACAAAGAGAATTTGGGTAGCCAGGAGACAATTCTAACCTTGTAAATGTTCAGAAAACAAAAAGAATACCTTTCTCTTCCAGAAACAATTCCAGTAGAGACTAGATTAAAATAAAAGTGTTCAATTAATCAGAGCTTATTCTTTAAGTAAGATATGTATTATTCAGTTAATATTTGTGCCCTTTCGGAACATGAAGGCTCCAAGTCCGTTAAGATGATCTTGTATTTGGTTTGTGCAACAAAGTTTTAGTAGCGGAGGGGCTATGAGGTGGCTTCTCTGAGAAGCTGGCAGGAGCTTCCCCCATGTCTGAGAAGAGCCAACGCAGCATCAAGACAGACCTGATGCTGGCCAAGGCCAAGCCCATCAGTGATGGTGGTAGAGCCTCTGGATAACCATGTTTAAATAAGTTGGAAAAAGAGTTGCTGTGCAGAAGTCAGTTGCAGCCAGGGAAGAGAGCAGTGAGACTCTGTGAGAGACACAGCTCTGCAGACACCAAGGTCAGTGGAGAAGGAGAGGGAGGAGATGCATCAGGTGCCAGAACAGAGATTCCCCTGCTGCCCATGGTGGAGACCTTGGTGAGGCAGCTGTGCCACTGCAGCCCATGGAGGTCCACAGTGGAGCAGAGATCTCTCTGCAGCTTGTGAAAGACACCATGATGGAGCAGGTTGATGCTTGAAGGAGGCTGTGACATTGTGGAAAACCCATGCTTGGAGCAAGCTCCTGGCAGGACCTGTAGACCTGTGGAGAGAGAAGCGCATGCTAGAGCAGGTTTGCTGGGAGGACTTGTGACCCCACAGGGAATGTACTCTGGGGCAGCCTATTCCTGAAGGACAGTAAGCTGTGGAAGAAACCCATGCTGGAGCAGTTCACAAAGAACTGCAACTTGCAGAAAGGAGTCATGCTGAAGAAGTTTGTGGAGGACTGTCTCCTGTGGGAGGGGCCCCATGACAGAGCAGGGGAAGAGTATGAGGAGTGCTCCTACTGAAGAGAAGGGAGTGGCAGAGACAATGTGTGATGAACTGACTGCAGCCCCAGTCACCATCTCCATGCACTGCTGGTGGGAAGCAGGTAGAGTAGACGACAAAATTAAGCCCAGGAAGAAGGGAGTTGCTACCCTACTCTGATTTGATTGGTAATAAAATTAAGTTCCCCAAGTCAAGTCTATTTTGCTTGTGACGGTAACTGGTGAGTGATCTCTCCCTGCCCTTATCTTGATCCATGAACCTTTTATTATATTTTCTCTCCCCTGTTACACTGAGAAGGGGAATGATAGAGAAGCCTTGGTGGACACCTGGCATCCAGCCGAGATCAAATCACCTGACTTCTATTACAGCCAGGAGCTGGAAAGCAATGGGTTTAAATTCCTGTAGGTTCTAAGAAGTTATATTGTTGGATAAAGAAAAGAGAGCTCGCAGATGAAAAAGTAATTTATATTGTCAGTTCTTGATAGATGCTTAAACATCCATAGGTAAGTTAAGCTGCAGCAAACAGATATATATGAAAGTACTGCTCTTGGCATTAGTTGCATGTGTTTTGCTAATATGCTTCTTAGCATGTATTAGGCAGGCAAAGACATTCTTGCTTTAAGGGCAAAACCCCGAACTTTGTAGGTAAGCTTGTTGGTGTTTTATACATGTGACAAGATGAAGTCAAATTTTGCCTCTTGACATTAGAGACTATGTTGGGATTTCAGAGAATATAAGTGAAGTAGGCTTTAATTATTTGTGTCTGGAGGCTAGAGAAGTATGTTACACCTATACATTTGAAGATATCAGATCAGTTTTTGTCCCAGTGTATTTCTTGTCTTTTACACTCTCTTGTCTTTGCTTATAGGTAAGATTGTGCCAAAACCCAAAGCTTCAACTCAAAAATAGCCCACCTTACATACTTGACATTCTACCTGACACTTACCAACATTTGCGACTCATACTGAGCAAATATGATGACAACCAGAAACTTGCACAACTCAGTGAGAACGAATATTTTAAAATCTACATTGACAGTCTTATGAAAAAATCCAAAAGGGCTATAAGACTCTTCAAAGAAGGAAAGGAAAGAATGTATGAGGAGCAGTCACAGGACAGGTAAGCAAAACATTTAAATATGAAGTAAATTATCTGGTCTGTCCGCATTCTTAACGCTGTTGTCTGCAGCCATTGTATTTTGACATTTTTAATTATTTAAAGAGCAGAAATATTTATTGCTTGGATTCATTGACCCTGCAGGTCAATCAGGAATTTGCTGGATTTGTTCACTGTGTGCTTTTGCCTGTCACTTTGTGACCTTTAAAACCAAGTGCATTTCCTTCATAAAACATTCATTTAATTGTAATTACTTATTCACAGGGCCTTACAGTATGTAGTTTTTCCTGTGGTAGAGAGAGTGACTCTTAACTTGGCTTGAACTTGACTTCCCTACCGCAGTACTTAAAACTGTGGGAGCCACGGTGGATATTGCCTTAGAGCTTTCACAAGTGATGGAATGAAACAAAGCAATATTCACATTTTTCAGATATTAAGTGATGTTAGCAAAAGGTGATGATCATGTTAGTTTGGTGCTGAAAAGCCTTTTCAGAAATGTAATTAATTCTTGATTTTCCAGGGTTCAGTTTTAATAAAAGAAATTCATATCTGCTATGTCTGTACTCTTGGTGATCACTGAAGAGGTTTTTAATATTTGATTTTATTACTTAATATTTTAAAAATAGTATTTCAGGAAATTCTATGCAAAATCTACAGTCTTCTTTTGGGAAGGAGGGGATACAACAGTATTGTGGCCATTAGTCTTTGCCATGTATGGTATAACTTCAAATCTATTAAAATAAAAGAGATTATACTCTTTCCAGGGTCTCCCCTTGTAAAAGGAGATAATGGGGAGTGGGAAATGAAGTGAATGGAGGATTGAATCCCTGCTCGTCTGTCTACACTTGAGCTCTGAGGCAGGCATGGCTCAGTATAGTTTTACAGCTGGTGAAAGTGTTGGTAGAAGCAGTGAAATGTCTACATTCTTGTGAATGTCACTGCTGTTATGTTTGATTTATACATATGTTCCATCCAGACATTTAGCAATGATGATAGCTGTTCAGTATACTGTGGTAGTCTCCTGTGCTTGGTAGGGTGTCTGAAGTTTGCTTAACATATAAGGAATTTTTTTAAAGTAGGTAAAGACTGTCCACTTGTGAATATACTTAAAGAAAATGCTCCAAGAGGAACAAAATACACTGTTTGAGCTCTTTCAGTGACAAATACAGATTTTGGTTAATGTTTTTGGTGTTTGAATTCCTAAATATGTAAAGGAACGTTTTTACTGTGGATGCATTCTTACCAGAACCCATGGAAGAATTGTTGAGCACAGCCTATGGCTTCTTTTTTAAGTATCCTGTTTGTTCTATGTACAGAAGTCATTGTGTTGCAAAGGAACTGAGAACTTTTTATGGTGAGGGGAATTTGACGTAAATGGTTGCATTATATAAACAGGCTCTATTTTGACTTACCTGTGTTGTATGAAACCCCCACCTACTTATGGTTTTGCTTACAGTTAGCAATAAATGAAAGCCAGAGTCACTTTTTCAGAATACCTGCTATTACTGCTTGGATGACTGTACAGAGCTTATCTTAGTAACTGTATCTAGTTGCTAGAGTTGCTTTCTTCTTTCCAGTTACTCACTTAATTTCCTGCATTAGAGTAACAGTGGTAATGTAAGGATGTCTTTTGGGAAGCAGAAAGTTTTTGAGGAAGGTGCAGTTTGCATATTTGCTGTCTATTCATTTGAGCCGTTCTTGTGACATGATTGGAGAGGGGGGATTTTGAAGTAAATCGTAGTAATAAAGTTACTGAATCACAATAACTACTTCAGGCTCTCTAAATTTGTATTTCAGAAGGTGACAGCTATGTTACTTTGCTTAACTGATGGAGTCTGAAGCTTGAGGAAAGGAGTGCAGTAGAAATGTTTTTCCTGTGTTCGAATTTTTATCTGTGTTTCCTATACAGTCTGCATTCTATGTCAAAATGCTTAAACAAAAAACATATAAGCATTATTTCAGCAGCTCATGCCATTCCAAGTTAAATCATCTTTATGATTTCAGTGTGTCCTCTTTCATCTACTGATGATGTTTAATCTGTATGTGTGTCCTAGTTTAAGGCTGACTGAAGGTATAGTTGTTTGCTGAGCCCTGTGATGAGGTATCTGAGCACTGCAAAGCAGAGTTTCACATACTTAATCATGTTAATTCTTGGTAACTGAGTAAAAGAAGTTAATGTTTTTAGCTTCTTTTATTCCAAATATGCTGGCATTAACCTAAATACATTATTTGTTAGAATTATAATGTAATCATAGGAGTGACCATTTAAAGATATGTTTATGAAGATGCTTCTAAAATTAATGTCAAATTGAAATAGCCAATTTGTATTGGAAAGATGTCAGTTTTAAAAAAAGGCAAGACAAATGTTGACACCTGGACAGATTCAGTGGGTTTCAATCTTATATTTCTTTTTTGATTTCTGGATAAAAGGACATCTTGGAAAAGAGAAACTGGCTGTGTTCAAAGCGTTCTTTATATGTACTGGATTGGTATAATTTTAACCTATTAGCATTATTAAATAATCGTTTTATTCCTATGGTAATGGTACATTTGGGAATGAGTGCGCATATGCTTGTGACTTTCTTTATCTGATGACACCAAAATTACTCTATTGTGAATAATTTTTCATAAACTTCAGTTCTCAAATATTCGTGGATGAAACAAGATAGCGTGCCAGTCAGATTTCATATAAATGGCTAAAACAAAAGTTTACACTGTGTTAGTGCTGCTTCTCTACCTTGTTGCCATATCAAATGCATGTGTCTAGGAGTAGTTGGTGCTGTCATTCTGTAGACTATTGGATGAGTCTTCCTAAGCAAAGAAAAGAGGGCTGGCAAGTTTGTTTATTGTGTTTGAACTGCATCTACCTTCTGAGTATGGTGTCTACTACAAAATTATGTCCTCCTACTTAGTGAAGTAAAGAGATCATGTTCAGTAAGTTGTTCTGTAAAATGTACTAGATATAGGCTGCACAGAAGTTTTTCTATGAATGATTTGAAGATATTTTTGTCACAGATTTTACGTTTTAAAAGGTTATTAACACAGGTTTATTAAAACTAGTGGTTCAGGAAGATCTACGCATAAAAGGCTTTCTGTGTCTTCAAGGGTTTTGGGGTTTGTGGGGTTTTTTTGTTCATGTGTCAGTCTGTTTTTTCTTTTAGTCCCTTTGTTTATTGAGAAGTAGACTAAAGCTGGACAACACCATTTCTGTGAAGTCCAAGCTTCCTTTCTTTTTGCTGCATTCCAGAATTATGCATCCAGAAAAAGTAAAAACTTTGTAGAATGGCAGTTTTTCAGACAAATGTGTTAGCCAGGTGTAGAAATCAAGCACAGAAGTTATAATAGTAAGACTAGAGGAAGAACAAAGTGGCAGCAGGGAGATTACATTTGGATTCATTCAAGATGTTGGACATGGTCTCTAGGGCTAACACAACCACTTCTTAGTAATGGAGACAAGTGGGAGGTTTCCCGTGCTTACCTGTATATCATGTCATTGTAAGAGTATGTCTTTGTTGGAATTTTTTCACTGACTGTTTTAATGTTGCATGTCTTATGACAGAAAAGTATAAACCCAGGGTGAATAATTATATTTAACAATATCTTAATTGTTCCTTGGTTCAGCCAAAGTTATTTTAAGTGGCATTCCAGAAGTGGAAGATAAAATGAAAGGTGGATATTTCTTAAGTAGTGGGTGGTATGTGCATGAAGGTGGCACAAGGAGAAGAGCTGAGGTGTTTTTTGGGACAGTGTAGAAACAGGTATGCATGTAAGAAAAGGCAGAGTCAAAGAAGTCCTTTGAGGTGATCACAAAACCACTCCTGTTTCTATAAAGAAAGACTTACTAAATTCTCTTGTGCATCTGGCAATTCGGTGTCATGATTCAAATTGCATATTTCTAAATTGTGCACCTTGTTTAAGTGTTTTGTTGAAGCAGAGTTGATGCTGAATTCTTATATTCTCTTAAGTCTTCTGGGGAGGTCTTATATCTACAGGTCAAGCAATAGATCAGTTTCTCCTTTGTTGCTGTTCATGTCTGGGTTTGTAGAGTAATCCATTTCTCTTCATTAAGTCTGCCATTGACTGTTGAGATCAGTTAAGGTACTTGAATCAAGTCCTTGCTTTGAATCAAAGTACACAGCTTTTTTAGTAGAGACCTTTCTACTGCAGAAATGTCTCCCATGTTCCCTCCTTATCCTGAAAATACAGAATTGATGAGAAGTTAAAAGCTTCAGGATGGGTGTCAGGTATAGCAGCTGTAATGCAGTAACAGCCATTTGTGTACTTCTGTCCTGTGCTAAGTGTGAGGTAGCTTACCCCACTTCTTTGAATTATGTCATGTTGTACCACAACTTTGCTGTTTTGTTTATAGGAATTTAGGAAGTTTGTAACTTAGCTAACCTCACAACTTGTTTGTGTCTCCCGGAAGAGGAGGTTTTGTTGATTAAAAGAAGGATCAGGAAGACTAAAGTTATGATTCAGGATGATTTTATTTGGACAAGTTAAGATTGTTTTGGCTGATGGTTTTCTTGTTTGACAAATAGAAAGTACAGATTCACAGAAGGATGTTAGTGGCTCTTTTAATACAGCCAGTTTGGGCTATTGGTTGATATCACATAGATAACTTGGTAATTCTTGATTAAAGTAAATGTTGTAGGCTTCTTGGAATCCTGTGATTTGTTCTATTTTTCAAGCATATTATGTAGTTTTTTTTTCTCAGTAAATTCTGAGCTGAACAGTTAGGCTATACATACCATCCATCTGTTGCTTAACATGGTAAGTAAACCCCTCTACTTAAACTGTGTCAACACATTTTAGAGATGAAGTATATTGACTTTTACTCTAGTCTTGCTGAAGCTAAGGGAAAGGATTATTTGTTTTTCACCCTCTTGTATTTATCTACCTGTATTTTTAGATGATTCCTTTAATAGATTGTAGGAAAGGAAGTTACATTAATCTGCTTGAAAGTTGTCTGGAGTGTTGACTCATTGCTTAAACTCCTGTGCTGTCCACAGGAAAAAAGAGGGCACCTCTCTTTCAATGTACAGCCTTTAATAAAGTAATTGGGAATGGAACTTTGCTACAATAAATACTCTTCTGAGGAAAAGTGAGTGCATGATGAGTAGGTGGAGTTGCATGGGAGGAGGAAATACAATGAAATTTTTTTAAGCTTTTATGTTATGATGAGAATTTCCACCCTCTTTTCCCCTTCTTGTTCCTTAGATGTGATGCAAAACCAGATGTGAACCAAACAGCTTTAATAAACCCCTTGGTGTACCTGACCCACATGAGTAATTGAGCTTCAGTGCAGATTTGGTGAAGCACAAGTCATTTGCTATTTTTGGTTCTAGTCTAAATTAAACAAGGAATGTTACACAAACACACTTCTCAAACAAAGAGACTCTTGTTGCAGAGAGCAGGTGAGAATGCGTGGAGGTTACAAATGGTAAGGCGATGTTATGACAGCTTGTTCTCAACAGAAATGCAAACAGCCTGTGTGACTGCAGTTGTTGTAAGGCAATATTTAAATTTTTAGGGTTTCGTTTTATCATCTTCAGTGCTTGGGGGAGGGTATTGCCAAATGAGAACAAAGGAAGTAATAGTACCAGAGTTACTTAAGGGCAACTATTTATTCAGATTGCAGAGCAAGAGAAGGATTTTAAAACCACAAAAGATTCTAATGAAAAAGTAATGGCTTGTAAATTCTTATAATTTATTTAGATCCTTGATCCATATCTAGTTGTGTAGTGGAGAGATATGTGCACTTTGTCTTTTACTGTTTACTCTTGTAAAATCAGATAGCATTTTCTATGTTAATGCAAGGTCTCTTTCCAACGTCATCTTAAAAGTATTGTGGTGTTGATAGTCACTTCTGAGTAGAGCTCAGCTGGTTGTGAGAAGATATACACAGTCTGATATCCTCCTTGTTGCCCTTTTTATTATATTTATACCTGTGAAAAGTGTACCTGTTAATGCTGCCAAATTTTAAGGTGCTATAGGATTTATATCCATTTTGTGTATGTGTGAAAGCTCTCAAAAAGCTCAAAGTTGGGGGAATCAGTCCTGCAGACTTCCCATGTGTTATATATTAGCTTCCTTTATGATAAACCTAATGACAGTTGTGCTTATTAGGATCATACAGTTTGATGCAATGTCTATACAGATATAGTTTTCTACATGATTTCATTTCATCTTTAGAATGCAATATAGGATGACAAAATGAGCTGGGGAAAATAGGTGGTTTTCTGAAAATGTAGTACTCTTGGTCTAAGGGATCTGTAAATACTTTATTGCATGTGGCAGTGAGGATACCAGTACCCATTTCTGCTGTGTAACATCTCCATTTCTTACATACCTTCGCTGTACTATAGGGAACAGGTGTGCATGTGGAGACTGGTCATGGTTGCCAACTAAAAATAGAGCTGTGTTCTTAGGTGTGAAAAAGCCCAGCCGATCATAACAAGAGAGGAACTTTAGGAACTTTTTGAAGAAGAGACAGCACTGACTCCTGAGTTTACCATGAAGAAAAGTCCTGTAATGGACCTGAATAGATCTTTTCATGATTCACTTTTGAATGCATAGTTGATTTTTAGAGAATTTGCTCTCTGCTTCTCTGTTCAGAAGTATTCTATATTAAGTGGTAAGGTATTTGTTTTAGGATGCTTTCAACAGTAGCCTACAGCATGGAAGGTACTTACCATTGAAGAAGAAATGCAGAGAAAGCTTTTAAAAGAAAGTATCCATTTTTATGAAATGTATGCCTAAATATATAAGCACATCTAACTTTATTTTCTGGTTATAAAAATAAGTAGTTTCCTTTCCCTAGTCTTCGGTGGCATTGTTTTTCATTAAAAATTAGAAACGTGAAAGAATAAAAGTCTGCCTTTATTCTATAAAAAAATGAAAAGGAAGTTGTGAATAATCACTTTCAAGTGGTACACTTGCTGTTTAGGCAATAGAAGCTCTTTGAAAGCAAAGTAAAGCCGGTTTATAAAAACAGACGTGCTGTAGTGTAATCCTTTTATCCAAAAAATGCTTGATCAAAAATCAGCCTAGAAGACATGCTCACTGTGCATCAAAACCTAGTGAAGACCATTTCCCTAACCTGTGCAGAGTGAGAAATAACCTTAATCTTAAAAGGGTGAAAGTATATGTTTTGATTAACACAGCTGAAGTTTGAGTTCAGAACAAGAGACAGTGAGATACTGATGGAGAAGACAATGGATGGAACTATCCTGTTCCATTCATTGAAGTGTGCTGTGCTAGGGAGTACTTTGATAACTTCATGAAACTTTTAAAATACTTTGTGATCATTTGACATAATTTTTTCTTCCTACTCTATTCTTTGCTTCAGTCTTAATAATGTGAATTTACTTGTGTTGTACTAAAAATGATAGTTAATATAATTATTTACTAAGTCTTTTTATCAGTGGCTGCACATTCTCAAGTTAACTTTGTCTTTACAGATTCTACAATAATGTCATGCATGCTCTGGATTGAGGCAAAGCTTCGATGTTGTTAATTGATATTGGAGGAGCAAGGATTTGTAGTTAAAAATGTAGGTTTGTGTTGTCTGCACAAAACAGTTGTGCTACTTGTAAGATTAATATGTTGGCATATTTCATTCTTTTATATGGAACTATTCCAAATGATTTAACAGTGTGTTCTCTTGAGAGCTAGTTTAGGAATATCATTTGCTTGATTTGAAAGAAAATGTGATATTTACACAAAAGACTGTGTAATGAATGCAACTATTAAAAAAATCCAAATAAACAGGACGTGTAGTACACAGAAAGGACCAAGAGTAAACCGCATCTGAACAGAAGCACATCTTAACACGTAGCACAAATGGAAAAAGAAGTCAGAAGTGAACTTATATAAGGGATAAAACTCCCTGAGCAAGCAGCTCATCACTGCCATCAATGTTGATGTAGATGACTAATATATTTTGAATCTTTCTTTTTTATGACCAAAGTATTCATTATTGAAATACTTTTGTATTTGCTTCTAACATGTGATAAAATATTGTGTATTTTCTCCATCATTTGCTCAGGTTTCACATATTGGAATTAAAGAGCTATCCTGTTTTATAATGGAAGATTTTCACCATTATCTGTTTATTAATTATCAATATTGTGTTTAGTGAGATACATATTGAAGAATATATTGACTTTATCCTTGCAAATACCTTGACAAATGAGAAAAATGGTGAAGAAATAATTATGTTTGTTCATTTTAGTAATACTTGGTCATAATTATTACTTCACTTTTTCTGGTATGTCCAATGTAGAGGTAGATTTAACTGTATTTCTTCCTATTGTAATATAAGACAATAAACTAAAGGGGAGACATCAAAATAGAAAGTGTGTAAACCCCATATTTCTGGGGTATATGAGGAAATATAATCAGTGGTAGCATATGGGTTGAGCTAAATTTAATTTATGTATGGGTAAGATTGTTGTGATGTCTTTTAGTCAGTGGAGATGTAACTTCAGCATCGTCTGATGTATTGTATATATCAGGACTCCACTGGGACGTGAACAGCCCACCTGATGAGTTAGTCTTTTACTGTTATTAACTGGTCTTTGGTCTTTCATTTTTTTCCTCTACTAGGTACCATTGTGGGAGGCTTCACAAAATATGGTCTTGTTTTCCCCTAAGATAAAATAGTGAAACTATATAGCTTTGAGATTTGAAGCAACAATAAATAGGAAAATGATTCCTGTCTTTTGTAACAAAAGTGTGCATGAAGATTATTATTTATTCCACAATTCTTACCTGAAGTTGTCATTAGCAATAGTTTATTCTGTCTGTGATACAGATGGGTCTATAGAAATAAAATTCACCACTTGTCTTAGTTCGAGGGGAGAACTAAGATATTTATGTTGGCCAATAAATAATTCCTCTCCTTTAAATTTAGAAACA